>CM051236.1:314976509-315545509 GCA_027917425.1 Gastrophryne carolinensis | reverse complement strand
AAGCAGCCTCTGTTTAAGACCATATAAGCATTTGCTCTTATCATATTTGAAATTAGCCTGATAAAGACACTTTTGCTGGGCATAGTACTACTGGATCTTTTTTGGGGGCATCCCATTCGTGACTAAAGCAGCCTCTGTTTAAGACCATATAAGCATTTGCTCTTATCATATTTGAAATTAGCCTGATAAAGACACTTTTGCTGGGCATAGTACTACTGGATCTTTTTTGGGGCATCCCATTCTGTGACTAAAGCAGCCTCTGTTTAGACCATATAAGCATTTGCTCTTATCATATTTGAAATTAGCCTGATAAAGACACTTTTGCTGGGCATAGCACTACTTGTCCCTGCCAGGGCATCCCATTCTGTGACTAAAGCAGCCTCTGTTTAAGACCATATAAGCATTTGCTCTTATCATATTTGAAATTAGCCTGATAAAGACACTTTTGCTGGGCATAGCACTACTGGTCTTCTGGGGCATCCCATTCTGTGACTAAAGCAGCCTCTGTTTAAGACCATATAAGCATTTGCTCTTATCATATTTGAAATTAGCCTGATAAAGACACTTTTGCTGGGCATAGTACTACTGATCTTTTTTGGGGGCATCCCATTCTGTGACTAAAGCAGCCTCTGTTTTAGACCATATAAGCATTTGCTCTTATCATATTTGAAATTAGCCTGATAAAGACACTTTTGCTGGGCATAGTACTACTGGATCTTTTCTGGGGCATCCCCATTCTGTGACTAAAGCAGCCTCTGTTTAAGACCATATAAGCATTTGCTCTTATCATATTTGAAATTAGCCTGATAAAGACACTTTTGCTGGGCATAGTACTACTGGATCTTTTTTGGGGGCATCCCATTCTGTGACTAAAGCAGCCTCTGTTTAAGACCATATAAGCATTTGCTCTTATCATATTTGAAATTAGCCTGATAAAGACACTTTTGCTGGGCATAGTACTACTGGATCTTTTTTGGGGGCATCCCATTCTGTGACTAAAGCAGCCTCTGTTTAAGACCATATAAGCATTTGCTCTTATCATATTTGAAATTAGCCTGATAAAGACACTTTTGCTGGGCATAGACTACTTGTCCCTGCCAGGGCATCCCATTCTGTGACTAAAGCAGCCTCTGTTTAAGACCATATAAGCATTTGCTCTTATCATATTTGAAATTAGCCTGATAAAGACACTTTTGCTGGGCATAGTACTACTGGATCTTCTTTGGGGGCATCCCATTCTGTGACTAAAGCAGCCTCTGTTTAAGACCATATAAGCATTTGCTCTTATCATATTTGAAATTAGCCTGATAAAGACACTTTTGCTGGGCATAGTACTACTGGATCTTTTTTGGGGGCATCCCATTCTGTGACTAGAGCAGCCTCTGTTTAAGACCATATAAGCATTTGCTCTTATCATATTTGAAATTAGCCTGATAAAGACACTTTTGCTGGGCATAGCACTACTTGTCCCTGCCAGGGCATCCCATTCTGTGACTAAAGCAGCCTCTGTTTAAGACCATATAAGCATTTGCTCTTATCATATTTGAAATTAGCCTGATAAAGACACTTTTGCTGGGCATAGTACTACTGGATCTTTTTTGGGGGCATCCCATTCTGTGACTAAAGCAGCCTCTGTTAAGACCATATAAGCATTTGCTCTTATCATATTTGAAATTAGCCTGATAAAGACACTTTTGCTGGGCATAGTACTACTGGATCTTTTTTGGGGGCATCCCATTCTGTGACTAAAGCAGCCTCTGTTTAAGACCATATAAGCATTTGCTCTTATCATATTTGAAATTAGCCGATAAAGACACTTTTGCTGGGCATAGTACTACTGGATCCTTTTCTGGGGGCATCCCATTCTGTGACTAAAGCAGCCTCTGTTTAAGACCATATAAGCATTTGCTCTTATCATATTTGAAATTAGCCTGATAAAGACACTTTTGCTGGGCATAGCACTACTTGTCCCTGCCAGGGCATCCCATTCTGTGACTAAAGCAGCCTCTGTTTAAGACCATATAAGCATTTGCTCTTATCATATTTGAAATTAGCCTGATAAAGACACTTTTGCTGGGCATAGTACTACTGGATCTTTTTTGGGGGCATCCCATTCTGTGACTAAAGCAGCCTCTGTTTAAGACCATATAAGCATTTGCTCTTATCATATTTGAAATTAGCCTGATAAAGACACTTTTGCTGGGCATAGCACTACTTGTCCCTGCCAGGGCATCCCATTCTGTGACTAAAGCAGCCTCTGTTTAAGACCATATAAGCATTTGCTCTTATCATATTTGAAATTAGCCTGATAAAGACACTTTTGCTGGGCATAGTACTACTGGATCTTTTTTGGGGGCATCCCATTCTGTGACTAAAGCAGCCTCTGTTTAAGACCATATAAGCATTTGCTCTTATCATATTTGAAATTAGCCTGATAAAGACACTTTTGCTGGGCATAGTACTACTGGATCTTTTTTGGGGGCATCCCATTCTGTGACTAAAGCAGCCTCTGTTTAAGACCATATAAGCATTTGCTCTTATCATATTTGAAATTAGCCTGATAAAGACACTTTTGCTGGGCATAGCACTACTTGTCCCTGCCAGGGCATCCCATTCTGTGACTAAAGCAGCCTCTGTTTAAGACCATATAAGCATTTGCTCTTATCACATTTGAAATTAGCCTGATAAAGACACTTTTGCTGGGCATAGCACTACTTGTCCCTGCCAGGGCATCCCATTCTGTGACTAAAGCAGCCTCTGTTTAAGACCATATAAGCATTTGCTCTTATCATATTTGAAATTAGCCTGATAAAGACACTTTTGCTGGGCATAGTACTACTGGATCTTTTTGGGGGGCATCCCATTCTGTGACTAAAGCAGCCTCTGTTTAAGACCATATAAGCATTTGCTCTTATCATATTTGAAATTAGCCTGATAAAGACACTTTTGCTGGGCATAGTACTACTGGATCTTTTTGGGGGGCATCCCATTCTGTGACTAAAGCAGCCTCTGTTTAAGACCATATAAGCATTTGCTCTTATCATATTTGAAATTACCCTGATAAAGACACTTTTGCTGGGCATAGTACTACTGGATCTTTTTTGGGGGCATCCCATTCTGTGACTAAAGCAGCCTCTGTTTAAGACCATATAAGCATTTGCTCTTATCATATTTGAAATTAGCCTGATAAAGACACTTTTGCTTGGCATAGTACTACTGGATCTTTTTTGGGGGCATCCCATTCTGTGACTAAAGCAGCCTCTGTTTAAGACCATATAAGCATTTGCTCTTATCATATTTGAAATTAGCCTGATAAAGACACTTTTTGCTGGGCATAGCACTACTTGTCCCTGCCAGGGCATCCCATTCTGTGACTAAAGCAGCCTCTGTTTAAGACCATATAAGCATTTGCTCTTATCATATTTGAAATTAGCCTGATAAAGACACTTTTGCTGGGCATAGTACTACTGGATCTTTTTTGGGGGCATCCCATTCTGTGACTAAAGCAGCCTCTGTTTAAGACCATATAAGCATTTGCTCTTATCATATTTGAAATTAGCCTGATAAAGACACTTTTGCTGGGCATAGTACTACTGGATCTTTTTTGGGGGCATCCCATTCTGTGACTAAAGCAGCCTCTGTTTAAGACCATATAAGCATTTGCTCTTATCATATTTGAAATTAGCCTGATAAAGACACTTTTGCTGGGCATAGTACTACTGGATCTTTTTTGGGGGCATCCCATTCTGTGACTAAAGTAGCCTCTGTTTAAGACCATATAAGCATTTGCTCTTATCATATTTGAAATTAGCCTGATAAAGACACTTTTGCTGGGCATAGCACTACTTGTCCCTGCCAGGGCATCCCATTCTGTGACTAAAGCAGCCTCTGTTTAAGACCATATAAGCATTTGCTCTTATCATATTGAAATTAGCCTGATAAAGACACTTTTGCTGGGCATAGTACTACTGGATCTTTTTTGGGGGCATCCCATTCTGTGACTAAAGCAGCCTCTGTTTAAGACCATATAAGCATTTGCTCTTATCATATTTGAAATTAGCCTGATAAAGACACTTTTGCTGGGCATAGTACTACTGGATCTTTTTTGGGGGCATCCCATTCTGTGACTAAAGCAGCCTCTGTTTAAGACCATATAAGCATTTGCTCTTATCATATTTGAAATTAGCCTGATAAAGACACTTTTGCTGGGCATAGTACTACTGGATCTTTTTGGGGGCATCCCATTCTGTGACTAAAGCAGCCTCTGTTTAAGACCATATAAGCATTTGCTCTTATCATATTTGAAATTAGCCTGATAAAGACACTTTTGCTGGGCATAGTACTACTGGATCTTTTTTGGGGGCATCCCATTCTGTGACTAAAGCAGCCTCTGTTTAAGACCATATAAGCATTTGCTCTTATCATATTTGAAATTAGCCTGATAAAGACACTTTTGCTGGGCATAGTACTACTTGTCCCTTGGCAGGGCATCCCATTCTGTGACTAAAGCAGCCTCTGTTTAAGACCATATAAGCATTTGCTCTTATCATATTTGAAATTAGCCTGATAAAGACACTTTTGCTGGGCATAGTACTACTGGATCTTTTTGGGGGCATCCCATTCTGTGACTAAAGCAGCCTCTGTTTAAGACCATATAAGCATTTGCTCTTATCATATTTGAAATTAGCCTGATAAAGACACTTTTGCTGGGCATAGTACTACTGGATCTTTTTTGGGGGCATCCCATTCTGTGACTAAAGCAGCCTCTGTTTAAGACCATATAAGCATTTGCTCTTATCATATTTGAAATTAGCCTGATAAAGACACTTTTGCTGGGCATAGTACTACTGGATCTTTTTTGGGGGCATCCCATTCTGTGACTAAAGCAGCCTCTGTTTAAGACCATATAAGCATTTGCTCTTATCATATTTGAAATTAGCCTGATAAAGACACTTTTGCTGGGCATAGTACTACTGGATCTTTTTTGGGGGCATCCCATTCTGTGACTAAAGCAGCCTCTGTTTAAGACCATATAAGCATTTGCTCTTATCATATTTGAAATTAGCCTGATAAAGACACTTTTGCTGGGCATAGCACTACTTGTCCCTGCCAGGGCATCCCATTCTGTGACTAAAGCAGCCTCTGTTTAAGACCATATAAGCATTTGCTCTTATCATATTTGAAATTAGCCTGATAAAGACACTTTTGCTGGGCATAGTACTACTGGATCTTTTTTGGGGGCATCCCATTCTGTGACTAAAGCAGCCTCTGTTTAAGACCATATAAGCATTTGCTCTTATCATATTTGAAATTAGCCTGATAAAGACACTTTTGCTGGGCATAGTACTACTGGATCTTTTTTGGGGGCATCCCATTCTGTGACTAAAGCAGCCTCTGTTTAAGACCATATAAGCATTTGCTCTTATCATATTTGAAATTAGCCTGATAAAGACACTTTTGCTGGGCATAGCACTACTTGTCCCTGCCAGGGCATCCCATTCTGTGACTAAAGCAGCCTCTGTTTAAGACCATATAAGCATTTGCTCTTATCATATTTGAAATTAGCCTGATAAAGACACTTTTGCTGGGCATAGTACTACTGGATCTTTTTTGGGGGCATCCCATTCTGTGACTAAAGCAGCCTCTGTTTAAGACCATATAAGCATTTGCTCTTATCATATTTGAAATGAGCCTGATAAAGACACTTTTGCTGGGCATAGTACTACTGGATCTTTTTTGGGGGCATCCCATTCTGTGACTAAAGCAGCCTCTGTTTAAGACCATATAAGCATTTGCTCTTATCATATTTGAAATTAGCCTGATAAAGACACTTTTGCTGGGCATAGTACTACTGGATCTTTTTTGGGGGCATCCCATTCTGTGACTAAAGCAGCCTCTGTTTAAGACCATATAAGCATTTGCTCTTATCATATTTGAAATTAGCCTGATAAAGACACTTTTGCTGGGCATAGTACTACTGGATCTTTTTTGGGGGCATCCCATTCTGTGACTAAAGCAGCCTCTGTTTAAGACCATATAAGCATTTGCTCTTATCATATTTGAAATTAGCCTGATAAAGACACTTTTGCTGGGCATAGTACTACTGGATCTTTTTTGGGGGCATCCCATTCTGTGACTAAAGCAGCCTCTGTTTAAGACCATATAAGCATTTGCTCTTATCATATTTGAAATTAGCCTGATAAAGACACTTTTGCTGGGCATAGTACTACTGGATCTTTTTTGGGGGCATCCCATTCTGTGACTAAAGCAGCCTCTGTTTAAGACCATATAAGCATTTGCTCTTATCATATTTGAAATTAGCCTGATAAAGACACTTTTGCTGGGCATAGTACTACTGGATCTTTTTTGGGGGCATCCCATTCTGTGACTAAAGCAGCCTCTGTTTAAGACCATATAAGCATTTGCTCTTATCATATTTGAAATTAGCCTGATAAAGACACTTTTGCTGGGCATAGCACTACTTGTCCCTGCCAGGGCATCCCATTCTGTGACTAAAGCAGCCTCTGTTTAAGACCATATAAGCATTTGCTCTTATCATATTTGAAATTAGCCTGATAAAGACACTTTTGCTGGGCATAGTACTACTGGATCTTTTTTGGGGGCATCCCATTCTGTGACTAAAGCAGCCTCTGTTTAAGACCATATAAGCATTTGCTCTTATCATATTTGAAATTAGCCTGATAAAGACACTTTTGCTGGGCATAGTACTACTGGATCTTTTTTGGGGGCATCCCATTCTGTGACTAAAGCAGCCTCTGTTTAAGACCATATAAGCATTTGCTCTTATCATATTTGAAATTAGCCTGATAAAGACACTTTTGCTGGGCATAGTACTACTGGATCTTTTTTGGGGGCATCCCATTCTGTGACTAAAGCAGCCTCTGTTTAAGACCATATAAGCATTTGCTCTTATCATATTTGAAATTAGCCTGATAAAGACACTTTTGCTGGGCATAGTACTACTGGATCTTTTTTGGGGGCATCCCATTCTGTGACTAAAGCAGCCTCTGTTTAAGACCATATAAGCATTTGCTCTTATCATATTTGAAATTAGCCTGATAAAGACACTTTTGCTGGGCATAGCACTACTTGTCCCTGCCAGGGCATCCCATTCTGTGACTAAAGCAGCCTCTGTTTAAGACCATATAAGCATTTGCTCTTATCATATTTGAAATTAGCCTGATAAAGACACTTTTGCTGGGCATAGTACTACTGGATCTTTTTTGGGGGCATCCCATTCTGTGACTAAAGCAGCCTCTGTTTAAGACCATATAAGCATTTGCTCTTATCATATTTGAAATTAGCCTGATAAAGACACTTTGCTGGGCATAGTACTACTGGATCTTTTTTGGGGGCATCCCATTCTGTGACTAAAGCAGCCTCTGTTTAAGACCATATAAGCATTTGCTCTTATCATATTTGAAATTAGCCTGATAAAGACACTTTTGCTGGGCATAGTACTACTGGATCTTTTTTGGGGGCATCCCATTCTGTGACTAAAGCAGCCTCTGTTTAAGACCATATAAGCATTTTCTCTTATCATATTTGAAATTAGCCTGATAAAGACACTTTTGCTGGGCATAGTACTACTGGATCTTTTTTGGGGGCATCCCATTCTGTGACTAAAGCAGCCTCTGTTTAAGACCATATAAGCATTTGCTCTTATCATATTTGAAATTAGCCTGATAAAGACACTTTTGCTGGGCATAGCACTACTTGTCCCTGCCAGGGCATCCCATTCTGTGACTAAAGCAGCCTCTGTTTAAGACCATATAAGCATTTGCTCTTATCATATTTGAAATTAGCCTGATAAAGACACTTTTGCTGGGCATAGTACTACTGGATCTTTTTTGGGGGCATCCCATTCTGTGACTAAAGCAGCCTCTGTTTAAGACCATATAAGCATTTGCTCTTATCATATTTGAAATTAGCCTGATAAAGACACTTTTGCTGGGCATAGTACTACTGGATCTTTTTTGGGGGCATCCCATTCTGTGACTAAAGCAGCCTCTGTTTAAGACCATATAAGCATTTGCTCTTATCATATTTGAAATTAGCCTGATAAAGACACTTTTGCTGGGCATAGTACTACTGGATCTTTTTTGGGGGCATCCCATTCTGTGACTAAAGCAGCCTCTGTTTAAGACCATATAAGCATTTGCTCTTATCATATTTGAAATTAGCCTGATAAAGACACTTTTGCTGGGCATAGTACTACTGGATCTTTTTTGGGGGCATCCCATTCTGTGACTAAAGCAGCCTCTGTTTAAGACCATATAAGCATTTGCTCTTATCATATTTGAAATTAGCCTGATAAAGACACTTTTGCTGGGCATAGTACTACTGGATCTTTTTTGGGGGCATCCCATTCTGTGACTAAAGCAGCCTCTGTTTAAGACCTTATAAGCATTTGCTCTTATCATATTTGAAATTAGCCTGATAAAGACACTTTTGCTGGGCATAGCACTACTTGTCCCTGCCAGGGCATCCCATTCTGTGACTAAAGCAGCCTCTGTTTAAGACCATATAAGCATTTGCTCTTATCATATTTGAAATTAGCCTGATAAAGACACTTTTGCTGGGCATAGTACTACTGGATCTTTTTTGGGGGCATCCCATTCTGTGACTAAAGCAGCCTCTGTTTAAGACCATATAAGCATTTGCTCTTATCATATTTGAAATTAGCCTGATAAAGACACTTTTGCTGGGCATAGTACTACTGGATCTTTTTTGGGGGCATCCCATTCTGTGACTAAAGCAGCCTCTGTTTAAGACCATATAAGCATTTGCTCTTATCATATTTGAAATTAGCCTGATAAAGACACTTTTGCTGGGCATAGCATTACTTGTCCCTGCCAGGGCATCCCATTCTGTGACTAAAGCAGCCTCTGTTTAAGACCATATAAGCATTTGCTCTTATCATATTTGAAATTAGCCTGATAAAGACACTTTTGCTGGGCATAGTACTACTGGATCTTTTTTGGGGGCATCCCATTCTGTGACTAAAGCAGCCTCTGTTTAAGACCATATAAGCATTTGCTCTTATCATATTTGAAATTAGCCTGATAAAGACACTTTTGCTGGGCATAGTACTACTGGATCTTTTTTGGGGGCATCCCATTCTGTGACTAAAGCAGCCTCTGTTTAAGACCATATAAGCATTTGCTCTTATCATATTTGAAATTAGCCTGATAAAGACACTTTTGCTGGGCATAGTACTACTGGATCTTTTTTGGGGGCATCCCATTCTGTGACTAAAGCAGCCTCTGTTTAAGACCATATAAGCATTTGCTCTTATCATATTTGAAATTAGCCTGATAAAGACACTTTTGCTGGGCATAGTACTACTGGATCTTTTTTGGGGGCATCCCATTCTGTGACTAAAGCAGCCTCTGTTTAAGACCATATAAGCATTTGCTCTTATCATATTTGAAATTAGCCTGATAAAGACACTTTTGCTGGGCATAGTACTACTGGATCTTTTTTGGGGGCATCCCATTCTGTGACTAAAGCAGCCTCTGTTTAAGACCATATAAGCATTTGCTCTTATCATATTTGAAATTAGCCTGATAAAGACACTTTTGCTGGGCATAGTACTACTGGATCTTTTTTGGGGGCATCCCATTCTGTGACTAAAGCAGCCTCTGTTTAAGACCATATAAGCATTTGCTCTTATCATATTTGAAATTAGCCTGATAAAGACACTTTTGCTGGGCATAGTACTACTGGATCTTTTTTGGGGGCATCCCATTCTGTGACTAAAGCAGCCTCTGTTTAAGACCATATAAGCATTTGCTCTTATCATATTTGAAATTAGCCTGATAAAGACACTTTTGCTGGGCATAGTACTACTGGATCTTTTTTGGGGGCATCCCATTCTGTGACTAAAGCAGCCTCTGTTTAAGACCATATAAGCATTTGCTCTTATCATAATTGAAATTAGCCTGATAAAGACACTTTTGCTGGGCATAGTACTACTGGATCTTTTTTTGGGGGCATCCCATTCTGTGACTAAAGCAGCCTCTGTTTAAGACCATATAAGCATTTGCTCTTATCATATTTGAAATTAGCCTGATAAAGACACTTTTGCTGGGCATAGTACTACTGGATCTTTTTTGGGGGCATCCCATTCTGTGACTAAAGCAGCCTCTGTTTAAGACCATATAAGCATTTGCTCTTATCATATTTGAAATTAGCCTGATAAAGACACTTTTGCTGGGCATAGCACTACTTGTCCCTGCCAGGGCATCCCATTCTGTGACTAAAGCAGCCTCTGTTTAAGACCATATAAGCATTTGCTCTTATCATATTTGAAATTAGCCTGATAAAGACACTTTTGCTGGGCATAGTACTACTGGATCTTTTTTGGGGGCATCCCATTCTGTGACTAAAGCAGCCTCTGTTTAAGACCATATAAGCATTTGCTCTTATCATATTTGAAATTAGCCTGATAAAGACACTTTTGCAGGGCATAGTACTACTGGATCTTTTTAGGGGGCATCCCATTCTGTGACTAAAGCAGCCTCTGTTTAAGACCATATAAGCATTTGCTCTTATCATATTTGAAATTAGCCTGATAAAGACACTTTTGCTGGGCATAGCACTACTTGTCCCTGCCAGGGCATCCCATTCTGTGACTAAAGCAGCCTCTGTTTAAGACCATATAAGCATTTGCTCTTATCATATTTGAAATTAGCCTGATAAAGACACTTTTGCTGGGCATAGCACTACTTGTCCCTGCCAGGGCATCCCATTCTGTGACTAAAGCAGCCTCTGTTTAAGACCATATAAGCATTTGCTCTTATCATATTTGAAATTAGCCTGATAAAGACACTTTTGCTGGGCATAGCACTACTTGTCCCTGCCAGGGCATCCCATTCTGTGACTAAAGCAGCCTCTGTTTAAGACCATATAAGCATTTGCTCTTATCATATTTGAAATTAGCCTGATAAAGACACTTTTGCTGGGCATAGTACTACTGGATCTTTTTTGGGGGCATCCCATTCTGTGACTAAAGCAGCCTCTGTTTAAGACCATATAAGCATTTGCTCTTATCATATTTGAAATTAGCCTGATAAAGACACTTTTGCTGGGCATAGCACTACTTGTCCCTGCCAGGGCATCCCATTCTGTGACTAAAGCAGCCTCTGTTTAAGACCATATAAGCATTTGCTCTTATCATATTTGAAATTAGCCTGATAAAGACACTTTTGCTGGGCATAGTACTACTGGATCTTTTTTGGGGGCATCCCATTCTGTGACTAAAGCAGCCTCTGTTTAAGACCATATAAGCATTTGCTCTTATCATATTTGAAATTAGCCTGATAAAGACACTTTTGCTGGGCATAGTACTACTGGATCTTTTTTGGGGGCATCCCATTCTGTGACTAAAGCAGCCTCTGTTTAAGACCATATAAGCATTTGCTCTTATCATATTTGAAATTAGCCTGATAAAGACACTTTTGCTGGGCATAGTACTACTGGATCTTTTTTGGGGGCATCCCATTCTGTGACTAAAGCAGCCTCTGTTTAAGACCATATAAGAATTTGCTCTTATCATATTTGAAATTAGCCTGATAAAGACACTTTTGCTGGGCATAGTACTACTGGATCTTTTTTGGGGGCATCCCATTCTGTGACTAAAGCAGCCTCTGTTTAAGACCATATAAGCATTTGCTCTTATCATATTTGAAATTAGCCTGATAAAGACACTTTTGCTGGGCATAGTACTACTGGATCTTTTTTGGGGGCATCCCATTCTGTGACTAAAGCAGCCTCTGTTTAAGACCATATAAGCATTTGCTCTTATCATATTTGAAATTAGCCTGATAAAGACACTTTTGCTGGGCATAGTACTACTGGATCTTTTTTGGGGGCATCCCATTCTGTGACTAAAGCAGCCTCTGTTTAAGACCATATAAGCATTTGCTCTTATCATATTTGAAATTAGCCTGATAAAGACACTTTTGCTGGGCATAGCACTATTTGTCCCTGCCAGGGCATCCCATTCTGTGACTAAAGCAGCCTCTGTTTAAGACCATATAAGCATTTGCTCTTATCATATTTGAAATTAGCCTGATAAAGACACTTTTGCTGGGCATAGTACTACTGGATCTTTTTTGGGGGCATCCCATTCTGTGACTAAAGCAGCCTCTGTTTAAGACCATATAACCATTTGCTCTTATTATATTTATATTATAAGACACTTTTGCTGGGCATAGGCTTACTGCTGCCTGCCAGGTGCACTTCTGTTGAGGCATCCCATTCTGTAACATAGCATACCCCTCTTTATTTACACTAAGCAGCTCTCTTATTTACACTAAGCAGGCCTGTTGGAGGCTGAGTGTTACTGCTCACTTTTGGTGTGCATTATATTCTGTTTCATATAGACCCACCGCTGCCCGGGGGATCTTAAAATATCACCTACTACCACGCCAGTTAGACTATGTCGGGCAGACAAGTGCCTGGAAGTGAAAAGAGGAGTGGCAGAGGCCAAGATTCCGCAGGCAGAGCTCGCATCAGACTGGGGGCCAGTAGCAGCAGGAGTCACGCTGAGAGACCTAATCTGCCAGTATCTGCTAGCGGTCGGGTCTCCACCAGTAACGCATCTGCCGTGGTAGATTGGTTGACGCGCTCATCAACAACATCATCACAACTTACGTCTGAGACCCCCAGTCTAGGGTCGGTAGGTTCCTCTGACACAACCCTGAGTTGGCATGCCCCGAGAGCAGTCCCTGTCCTCCCATTGCCTCTGTCCTACGCCGTTCCCTCCCCCTGCGACGTATCCTATGCTTTGGGTTCAGCTCCACTCTTTAGTGAGGAGGACGATCAGATACAGGAGGACAGTCAGCAGCTACTGCCCAGCCAAGAAATGGAGGTGGCTTCTTTAGCTAGGCAGACAAATAGTGATGTGGACAGTGTCGTGGGTGCTGCGAGCGTTCCAGCTCCTGCGCCAGACACTGTTGACGAATCCACGAACATCAGTGACGTACAGCCACAACTCGGTGATGATGATGATGATGACGATGAAGCCGATCGCACTTGGGAGCCGGGTGATGAAGGGGCTTCATTGTCATCATCAGGAGAAGAGGGGAGCAGGTTGCCCCGGAGTCAGCAGCTGAGGCAGCAAGGTGGTAGCAGTCAGCATGGGGGCACAATTCCAAAGGCTGGAGCCGGCCGGGGCCGGGGCCGGGGTAGAGCACCTGCTGTGCGGCAGTCTACCTTATCGGGAGGTAGTGGAGCAGGGGTTCCTGGAGTTGGCAACAGCAGCAGTGAATCAATGAGGCCAGGGGGTGGGAAAAGTAGCTACTCGGCAGTGTGGCAGTTTTTCCTGAGGCATCCGCAGGAGGGTAACATGGCCACATGCAAGATATGTAGGCAAAAGGTGAAGCGTGGCCAGGGTCCAAATGTTGGCACCACGGCCCTGCGTCAACATATGATGCGTCACCATAAAACGACCTGGGAGAACCGAGGCTCCCAAGGGGTGGTCCAGTCTGCTTCCTCACCAAGTGAGCTCCCAATTTCTGCCAGCCAAGGCTCCAGCACCTCAGCCGAAGGCAGCTGTGCGTCATACCCATCCTCTGTCGCTCCTGCTCCTCCTCCTCCAAGTCATGCATCCCGCCAGCAATCCATCAGCGAAGCCATGTCCAAGAGACAGCAGTATGCGCCCACTCATCCTACGGCGCAGAAGCTGAATGTGCTCCTGTCCAAGTTGCTGGTGCTGCAGTCGCTCCCTTTTCAGGTGGTGGAATCTGCACCTTTCAGAGAACTGATAGCTTGTGCCGAGCCGAGGTGGAGAGTCCCAAGCCGTCATTTCTTTGCCAAGAAGGCAGTACCAGCGCTGCACACTTTTGTTGAACAGAAGGTGGGCCAGTCCTTGAGCCTGTCGGTGTGTAGCAAAATACATGGCAGCGCCGACATCTGGAGCTGTAACTACGGTCAGGGGCAGTACATGTCGTTTACGGCCCACTGGGTGAATGTGGTCCCTTTGCAGCAGCAACTTGGACAGGTCACGCCGCTTCGGCCTCCGCGCTCTCTGCCCATTGGGCCTGTGACACCGTGCGACTCGGCCTCCTCATACTCCGCCATCTCCTCACCCTCCACTGTAGGCTCAAGTCTCAGTGCCCCTCCAGTCTACCATGTGTGCAGGGCACGGAGGTGTCACGCAGTGCTTCACATGGTTTGTCTTGGCGAACGGAGTCACACAGGGGAGGAACTGCTTAAATGTATTCATCAGGAAATCCAAACATGGCTTACTCCGAGAAAACTTAAAATGGGAATCATGGTTACCGACAATGGGAAGAACATTTTGTCTGCGCTGCGCCAAGGAAGCCTGACCCATGCCCCCTGCATGGCTCACGTCTTCAATCTGGTTGTCAAGCGGTTTCTGAAGTGTTCCCCCCATCTGCAGGACATCCTAACAACTTCAAGGAAACTTTGCATGCACTTCAGCCACTTCTACACCGCCAAACACACCCTTCTTGAGCTACAGCGTCAGAATGGTATCCCCCAACATAGTCTGATTTGCGATGTTTCCACCCGTTGGAATTCCACCCTTCACATGTTGGACCGATTATATGAACAGAGAAAAGCCATCACGGATTTCCTGATGATCCAAGCAGATAGGGGGACTCCCCTGTGTAACTTCAATGTCAACCAGTGGCAGCTCATACGTGACACCTGCCGTTTGCTCAGGCCCTTTGAGGAAGCCATTTTATTTGTCAGTCGGCAGGATTACGGGATGAACGACGTGATTCCACTGCTTCATGCACTACAGCACATGTTGGAAACCATGGCTGGTCAGGGCACTGGAGACATGGCGTTTACATCTTACGGCCACATGAACCCCGTTGGAGCTGAACTGGAGGAGGAGGAGGAAGAGGAGGAGGAGGAGTTGCCCAGCGAAACACAGTTTAGGCTTGGCGAAATGGCTGGTTTATCTAGTCAGCGGACAGGAGAGGAGGAGCAGGAGCAGCCAGAGGAGCTAGAGGTTTTTGAGGAAGGCGAGACAGAGGACCCGGGCACACCGTGGCAGTATGCACTGGAGATGGAGACAGGTAGTCCATCCGAGTCACTTGCGCAAATGGCACGAAGCATGCTCACGTTGTTTCCATCTGTCGGCGGGATGACTTCTGGCTGTCCACCTTATTGGACCCTCGCTTCCGGCACAAAATGGGGGCATTTTTTAAACCCACCGAGAGGGAGGACAAACTCAACTACTACAAAGACATTCTACGTAGGCAGTTGGCCGATGCCTATCTGCGCCATGGTCCATACTCTCGCAGGTCTGACTCGAGGGGACCTCTGCGCTCACCTTCCACTGCCATGGCCGCTGGGGGGGTTGGCAGGAGCAGCAGCAGCAGCTCCATCAGCAGCAGCAGCCTCAGTCTTCAGTCGCTAATGAGTAGCTTTCTACACCCGCATAGTGAGGCTACTCATGAGCAGCAGGAAGACCTGGAGCAGGACCTCAACCAGCAGGTCATGTCATACTTTGACATGACCATGCCAACACACCTTGAGGATCCGCTGGACTTCTGGGCAGCCAAACTTGATTTGTGGCCGCAACTAGCAGAGTTTGCCCTGGAAAAGCTGTCCTGCCCGGCAAGTAGCGTGCCATCTGAGCGGGTGTTTAGTGCGGCGGGGGCCATAGTTACGGCGAGGAGAACTCGTCTGTCAACTAAAAATGTGGAGAGACTCACCTTTGTCAAAATGAATCAGGGATGGATCAGCCAGGATTTCCACCCACCAATGCCTGATGCATGCGACTAGATTCAGCATGGTGCCACGTTTTACACTTTCCAAATGGTGCAAAACATATTTATGTCTTTAGGCCATTTTTTGGGCTTCTGCTGCTGCTGCTGCCAACTCCAGGGTGTGATTCATCCAATTTTTGGGCTCCTGAGGCCAACCCCAGGGTCTCTTTAATGTAATATTTGGGCTCCTGCTGCTGCTACTGTCAACTCCTGCCAACTCCAGGGTGTGATTCATCCAATTTTTGGGCTCCTGAAGCCAACTCCAGTGTATATTTGGGCTCCTGCTGCTGCTGCTGCCAACTTCTGCCAACTCCAGGGTGTGATTCATCCAATTTTTGGGCTCCTGAAGCCAACTCCAGTGTATATTTGGGCTCCTGCTGCTGCTGCTGCCAACTTCTGCCAACTCCAGGGTGTGATTCATCCAATTATTGGGCTCCTGAAGCCAACTCCAGTGTATATTTGGGCTCCTGCTGCTGCTGCTGCCAACTTCTGCCAACTCCAGGGTGTGATTCATCCAATTTTTGGGCTCCTGAAGCCAACTCCAGTGTATATTTGGGCTCCTGCTGCTGCTGCTGCCAACTCCAGGGTGTGATTCATCCAATTTTTGGGCTCCTGAAGCCAACTCCAGTGTATATTTGGGCTCCTGCTGCTGCTACTGTCAACTCCTGCCAACTCCAGGGTGTGATTCATCCAATTTTTGGGCTCCTGAAGCCAACTCCAGTGTATATTTGGGCTCCTGCTGCTGCTGCTGCCAACTTCTGCCAACTCCAGGGTGTGATTCATCCAATTTTTGGGCTCCTGAAGCCAACTCCAGTGTATATTTGGGCTCCTGCTGCTGCTGCTGCCAACTCCAGGGTGTGATTCATCCAATTTTTGGGCTCCTGAAGCCAACTCCAGTGTATATTTGGGCTCCTGCTGCTGCTACTGTCAACTCCTGCCAACTCCAGGGTGTGATTCATCCAATTTTTGGGCTCCTGAAGCCAACTCCAGTGTATATTTGGGCTCCTGCTGCTGCTGCTGCCAACTTCTGCCAACTCCAGGGTGTGATTCATCCAATTTTTGGGCTCCTGAAGCCAACTCCAGTGTATATTTGGGCTCCTGCTGCTGCTGCTGCCAACTTCTGCCAACTCCAGGGTGTGATTCATCCAATTTTTGGGCTCCTGAAGCCAACTCCAGTGTATATTTGGGCTCCTGCTGCTGCTGCCAACTTCTGCCAACTCCAGGGTGTGATTCATCCAATTTTTGGGCTCCTGAAGCCAACTCCAGTGTATATTTGGGCTCCTGCTGCTGCTGCTGCCAACTCCAGGGTGTGATTCATCCAATTTTTGGGCTCCTGAAGCCAACTCCAGTGTATATTTGGGCTCCTGCTGCTGCTACTGTCAACTCCTGCCAACTCCAGGGTGTGATTCATCCAATTTTTGGGCTCCTGAAGCCAACTCCAGTGTATATTTGGGCTCCTGCTGCTTCTGCTGCCAACTTCTGCCAACTCCAGGGTGTGATTCATCCAATTTTTGGGCTCCTGAAGCCAACTCCAGTGTATATTTGGGCTCCTGCTGCTGCTGCTGCCAACTTCTGCAAACTCCAGGGTGTGATTCATCCAATTTTTGGGCTCCTGAAGCCAACTCCAGTGTATATTTGGGCTCCTGCTGCTGCTGCTGCCAACTCCAGGGTGTGATTCATCCAATTTTTGGGCTCCTGAGGCCAACCCCAGGGTCTCTTTAATGTAATATTTGGGCTCCTGCTGCTGCTGCTGTCAACTCCTGCCAACTCCAGGGTGTGATTCATCCAATTTTTGGGCTCCTGAAGCCAACTCCAGTGTATATTTGGGCTCCTGCTGCTGCTACTGTCAACTCCTGCCAACTCCAGGGTGTGATTCATCCAATTTTTGGGCTCCTGAAGCCAACTCCAGTGTATATTTGGGCTCCTGCTGCTGCCAACTTCTGCCAACTCCAGGGTGTGATTCATCCAATTTTTGGGCTCCTGAAGCCAACTCCAGTGTATATTTGGGCTCCTGCTGCTGCTGCTGCCAACTTCTGCCAACTCCAGGGTGTGATTCATCCAATTTTTGGGCTCCTGAAGCCAACTCCAGTGTATATTTGGGCTCCTGCTGCTGCTGCTGCCAACTCCAGGGTGTGATTCATCCAATTTTTGGGCTCCTGAGGCCAACCCCAGGGTCTCTTTAATGTAATATTTGGGCTCCTGCTGCTGCTGCTGCTGTCAACTGCTGCCAACTCCAGGGTGTGATTCATCCAATTTTTGGGCTCCTGAAGCCAACTCCAGTGTATATTTGGGCTCCTGCTGCTGCTACTGTCAACTCCTGCCAACTCCAGGGTGTGATTCATCCAATTTTTGGGCTCCTGAGGCCAACCCCAGGGTCTCTTTAATGTAATATTTGGGCTCCTGCTGCTGCTGCTGCTGTCAACTCCTGCCAACTCCAGGGTGTGATTCATCCAATTTTTGGGCTCCTGAAGCCAACTCCAGTGTATATTTGGGCTCCTGCTGCTGCTACTGTCAACTCCTGCCAACTCCAGGGTGTGATTCATCCAATTTTTGGGCTCCTGAAGCCAACTCCAGTGTATATTTGGGCTCCTGCTGCTGCTGCTGCCAACTCCAGGGTGTGATTCATCCAATTTTTGGGCTCCTGAAGCCAACTCCAGTGTATATTTGGGCTCCTGCTGCTGCTACTGTCAACTCCTGCCAACTCCAGGGTGTGATTCATCCAATTTTTGGGCTCCTGAAGCCAACTCCAGTGTATATTTGGGCTCCTGCTGCTGCTGCTGCCAACTCCAGGGTGTGATTCATCCAATTTTTGGGCTCCTGAAGCCAACTCCAGTGTATATTTGGGCTCCTGCTGCTGCTACTGTCAACTCCTGCCAACTCCAGGGTGTGATTCATCCAATTTTTGGGCTCCTGAAGCCAACTCCAGTGTATATTTGGGCTCCTGCTGCTGCTGCTGCCAACTCCTGCCAACTCCAGGGTGTTATTCATCCAATTTTTGGGCTCCTGAAGCCAACTCCAGTGTATATCTGGGCTCCTGCTGCTGCTGCTGTCAACTCCAGGGTGTGATTCATCCAATTTTTGGGCTCCTGAGGCCAACCCCAGGGTCTCTTTAATGTAATATTTGGGCTCCTGCTGCTGCTGCTGCTGTCAACTCCTGTCAACTCCAGGGTGTGATTCATCCAATTTTTGGGCTCCTGAAGCCAACTCCAGTGTATATTTGGGCTCCTGCTGCTGCTGCTGCCAACTTCTGCCAACTCCAGGGTGTGATTCATCCAATTTTTGGGCTCCTGAAGCCAACTCCAGTGTATATTTGGGCTCCTGCTGCTGCTGCTGCCAACTCCAGGGTGTGATTCATCCAATTTTTGGGCTCCTGAGGCCAACCCCAGGGTCTCTTTAATGTAATATTTGGGCTCCTGCTGCTGCTGCTGCCAACTCCTGCCAACTCCAGGGTGTTATTCATCCAATTTTTGGGCTCCTGAAGCCAACTCCAGTGTATATTTGGGCTCCTGCTGCTGCTGCTGCCAACTCCAGGGTGTGATTCATCCAATTTTTGGGCTCCTGAGGCCAACCCCAGGGTCTCTTTAATGTAATATTTGGGCTCCTGCTGCTGCTGCTGCTGTCAACTCCTGTCAACTCCAGGGTGTGATTCATCCAATTTTTGGGCTCCTGAAGCCAACTCCAGTGTATATTTGGGCTCCTGCTGCTGCTGCTGCCAACTTCTGCCAACTCCAGGGTGTGATTCATCCAATTTTTGGGCTCCTGAAGCCAACTCCAGTGTATATTTGGGCTCCTGCTGCTGCTGCTGCCAACTCCAGGGTGTGATTCATCCAATTTTTGGGCTCCTGAGGCCAACCCCAGGGTCTCTTTAATGTAATATTTGGGCTCCTGCTGCTGCTACTGTCAACTCCTGCCAACTCCAGGGTGTGATTCATCCAATTTTTGGGCTCCTGAAGCCAACTCCAGTGTATATTTGGGCTCCTGCTGCTGCTGCTGCCAACTCCAGGGTGTGATTCATCCAATTTTTGGGCTCCTGAGGCCAACCCCAGGGTCTCTTTAAAGTAATATTTGGGCTCCTGCTGCTGCTGCTGCTGTCAACTCCTGCCAACTCCAGGGTGTGATTCATCCAATTTTTGGGCTCCTGCTGCTGCCAACTCCAGTGTCTCTTTAAAGCAATGTTTGGGCTCCTTCTGCCCCTCATAGTGATGCCACTTCAACTCTCTGCAATTGTGCCGCTCTGCGATTCTATTAGCGATGCCTCTGATCTGCATGTGATATTTCTTCAAAGTATTATTTAACTAACCCAGCACGCATCCTGTGCGTGTTACAGCAAGGCAGAATGGTTTACAACCCTATTGAGGCTCTAGGAGGCTCAGAAATAGCTGTTTTTAATAGCGATTCGTCGCGAATTTATTCGGGTCGAAACGATTTTTGTCGGAAAATTCGGCGAATCAGTCGAATCGAATTTTTCAAAAGTTCGCTCATCTCTAGCCAGGGGTTATTCAGAAGAATTATTAATTAGAGCAGAAAATATAGCGAGATCCAAAGATAGAAGTGTTATGCTCTCAGAAGGTAAAAATAAAAATAAAAATAAAGACACAAATAAAGACCCCATTCTGGTAACCACCTATAGTGAGGAATTCTTTGCCATCAAAAAAATTATTAACAAACATTTGCCGATTCTGAGTGGAGATCCTCAGTTGGGGGATATAGTAAAAAATGGGATTAAAGTCATTAGTAGGCGTTCTCCCTCCTTAGGCCAAAGATTGTTCCCCAGTCTCTTTGAGAGACACAATGCAGTACCATCTACCTGGCTTACATGCAGTGTTTTTTATGGATGTGGGGGACATCGCTGTGGGATGTGCAAATTTGTTGCCCCTGGCAACAGTTTTCTGTCCGCAGCTACAGGCCAGCAATATAATATAAAAAACTTTATGAATTGCAATTCCTCTAATGTAATTTATTTGATTACCTGCACACAATGTCAAATACAGTATGTGGGGTGCACTACCAGGCCCCTTAAAAAGAGAATCGCTGAACATGTGGCAGCAACATCTTTAAATCGTACAGATTCCACTTCCAATGTAGGACGCCACTTCAGAGATTCCCATACAGGCGATCTAACCCATTTTAGGTGTACAGGCATTGAAAGAGTCAAATTGGGCCCCAGGGGGGGAGACTTACACGCTAAACTTCTCCAGCGGGAGGTTTCATGGATTTTCCGGCTTGGCACTAGGGCCCCGCGGGGCCTTAATCATCGGTGGGATGTAGATTTATATCTTCGCCGCTAAATAATTATGTGTAGATATTGGTTTAACATTATGAAATGATAAATAATATATAGATATTGGTCTAATATCATGAGATGACAAACAATAATTATAATAGGCTTCCATGATTTTTCTCAGGTCAGATTTCATATATAATAAAAATTAATAAATATATAATTAATGTTAAAATTAAGACTTCCATATTAAGATTAAGAATGTTTAATAATATTGTTATGGGAATCTTTGTGCATTATGACATAATGTATTGCTTTTCTTTCTCTCTCTCTCGGCTTGACTGGAAGAGTTTTAAATGCATTACTTACTCTGCACGATATGTTTGAAGCAGATGATACAATGTATCCTCCCAGTGATAGTATCAGGCAGATGAGGGAGATGAAACAAAATATCTTTTAAATGACAGCGCTCTCACTAAACATGTATCAATGAATGTAATGTTTGTTTATGCAATACAATGTATCTCTTATCTCCACATCCAGCAGCTTCTGGATCATTTTTTTGAATTAGCGGCTTGAATAGCCTTATAAGCGTTCTGCTACTTAAATCTTTACAGAACAGCGCCTATATTTAAACTTTAGGTTTTCATTGTTATTCCTGATTCAATTTAATTATTTTTTTCTAAATCCTTTTTCTGCATTTTAGAGTGTTCAGGAGGAATTAGGTTTTTTACCTGATTTATATTGATCCAATTAGCTCTAAGTGTGGGATAATGAGAAACACATGCATACTTTGAGTATTTAAATGTGCTTTATGGGACCAGGCAGTCATGTCATGATTAAGGGCTGAGTCTGTGCCCGAAACGCGTTGGCTACTAAACTGCTCCCTTATGCTGTATTCTGACTTGCATCTATGGATGGAATGATTTTAAAGAAGTTTTGTATGGAACAATAAATGTGGATATTTTATCCTTTCAACTGGATCAAGACTGGCATTTCCTGTTTATCTGTCTATGCATGTGAACTGAGCACTCACAGCCATGCCTCGTCCCATGATCTTTTTGCATACAAAGGTAAAGGATACCTGCAGGTGAGGCTGATCACCTCAAGTTACTTTTGCAAGTTGAGCCGAACAGGGTTAAATATAGATTGTAAGTATTGAGGAAGTGTGCTAGGAAATTTTTGGGTTGTATGCACCGCTCGGGCTGATAGTAACAGGTAATGTTGGGGTGTTGACTGGTATAAAGGCATTGTATTGAGGATGCCAGTAGCAAAGTTGTACATCCTGATAACGAATAGGTAATTGGCCTTGTGTGGACCGTTGAGACCTACGCAACACAACTTCAGGAGCTCTCAAAGAGTCTTCAGCTTCAGCGACATTTTCAGTTTCAGGAACTCTTACTTCTTCCTCTGATGACGGCACTTCAGGTGCTACTTCAGGAACCATGGCAGGAGGTTCCTCATTGTGAATTGGGGGATTTTCTGGCTCCGGCAAGGCAGGTGAACGTGGTACAGGGATGTACTCAGGAGCAGTTGGTGAGAGTGCTTGAGCAGGATGGGTCACCAGAGAAGGCTGTAGAACTACAGTATTTGGGACCAATCCTAAGAAGCTCGCTTGACCAGGAGAAAACATTGGAATGTCCATAGAGGGATGGATGCCTTCTCCAGGTACATATTCCCAGGCTGGTCTGTTAGTCACTAGAAGAGCAACAGGAACAGCGGAAACTACAGGCAGATCCTCTTTCTGGCAGAGTTTCAGTCGATTTCGATGAACCACCTGGGGTTCAAATCCTGGTTTCCAGACTTATTAGACAGCAGAGTTTGGATAGGGCACCTCAATTACTTCATAAGGCTCGGTCTCCCACAAGAAGTATAACTTGTGTGTCCTCGGGAATTTCCTCATCCAAACCCAATCACCAACTTGAAGAGGTTGGGCAGTCGCCTTCTGGTTGTACTCTTGTTGTTGTCTGGCTTGAGCTTCCCCCATCTTTTTGCCGACAATCTCTTTGGCCTCCTGAATTCTCCGTTGATGGTCTGAGACCCACTCCAGATGCACTTGAGGGGAATTATTGATCGGAGCTTGTAGTCCAAAGATCCGGTCCTTGGGCAGCTGTCCATGTCGGCCCATCATCAGATAGAAGGGTGTATACCCGGTAGAACAGTTTACTGTGTTGTTGTACACCTCTAAGAGTTCTGGTTGAAGTTTGGGCCACTCTTCGTGTCTGGAGACTGCTGCCGCCCTTAACATTTGGAGAAAGACTTGGTTGATCTTCTCACAGAGCCCATTTCCCTGGGGATGATAGGCAGCAGTCCTCAGTTTCTTACAGTCATGGAAATGGCACAACTCCTGGAACAGGTGAGCTTCAAAGGCAGCCCCTCTATCAGTAAGGACGGTCTCTGGACATCTGAGAACTTGGACCCAGTGGGAATAGAACAGTTGGGCGGTGGTTTTGGCAGTCAAATCCTTCACAGGCACCACCACGACCCACTTGGAGTAATGATCCACCATGGTAAGAGCATATGAGTACCCTGATCGGGTAGGAGCCAGCTTGACATGGTCCAAGGCAACCATTTGATTCAGTCTCTCGGTCTGAAGGGAATGAAGGGGACATCTCGCTGGTTGTTCTTGATGACATTACATACGGCACATTCAACCACACCACTTCTCAATATCACTTCTCATTCCGATCCAATAGAATCCCTGGCGGATAGTGGCTTCTGTCTTGTGAACACCAAAGTGTCCCGACTGATCGTGATAAGCATTGAGGACCATTGCAGCATCTCTTCGAGGAATCAGAATCTGATTAATTATTTCGCCTGAGACTGGATCCAGGGAATTTCTGTACAACAGCCCTTTGTGAATGAACAATTCGATTCCGCTGACGCCACAACCGCTTCAACTCATAGTCACTCTGGTTTTGGAGTAGACGGGTTGGCACCCTTCGCTTGATTAGGTAATCCAACAGCTCCCCCATTACTCGACTCTCCTCTTGTAGGGTCCTCCAAGTATAGAGATCTTCCTGGATCTTTTGTACTTGAGGTTCACCCTCTTTGTGGGTTGTCGCAGCATTTTGAGCCACGAACTGTTGGTAGAAGGGAGGCATCTCCACATCCTCCCATTCATTCACGATGGGTGGAGCTTCACCAGGCGCCAACCGGGACAGCGCATCTGCATTCACATTAGACTTTCCACTGCGATACTTGATAGAGAAGTCGTAGTTCGCCAATCTGGAGGCCCAGCGCGGTTCCAGAGCACCTAACTTTGCTGTGTTCAAGTGACCCAAAGGGTTGTTATCCGTATAGACAACGAAGGGCGTAGCAGCCAAGTAATCTTTGAACTTCTCATCCACAGCCCAGACAAGGGCCAGGAGCTCCAACTTAAAAGAGCTATAATTGGCATCATTCCTCTCAGATCCTCGCAGGTTTCGGCTAGCGTAGGCGATAACACACTCTTTTCCTTCTTGGACCTGTGACAGGATGGCACCAAGTCCCTCAAAACTGGCATCTGTGAACAAGCGGAAAGGATGGGAATAATCCGGATAAGCTAGTATGGGAGGCTCTGTTATAAGGCGTTTCAGGGCCTGGAATGCCACTTCTTGTTCTTCGCCCCAATCCACGGGGAGCCTTCCATTGTAGTTCTCTTTAGCCGTCCCTTGGAGAAGGGATGTGAGAGGTTCAGCAATATGGGGCGAAATGTGGTACGAACCGCCGGTAGTACCCAGCGAATCCTAGGAAGCTCCGGACATCCTTGACTGTATGCAGAGCGGGCCAATTCTTCACTATCTCACTTTTGCTGGATCAGGTTGAATGCCTTCCGCACAGACGACATGTCCGAGATAATGCACTTGAGGCTTCAAAAGGTGAAACTTTGACGGTTTGATCTTGAGGCCGTGTCGGATAAGTACCTGGAATACCTCAGAGAGGTGGGTCAAATGTTTCTGATAGGATTGAGAGTAGACAATAACATCATCGAGGTAAAGAAGGACACTCCAGGCGCTGGAAGGTGTCCGGTGCATTACAGAGGCCGAAGGGCATGCTCTTGAACTCAAATAGCCCCATCGGGGTCACAAAGCCGGTCTTCTCTCTATCTTCTGGATCCAGAGTGGATAAATAGGCTGCTGATCCTAAAGCCATGAGTGATTCCTCTATTCGAGGGAGTGGATACGCGTCCTTGTGGGTGACATTGTTCAATCTTCTGTAATCCACGCAGAATCGGATGGTGCCATATTTTTTCTTAACGAGAACCACAGGGGCTTTGACTCTCTTGAATGACATCTGCATCCTTCATGTCGCCCAATAGTTTCTTCACTGTCTGATACATGCCCGGAGCCACAGGCCGATGCCTCTTCTTGATAGGGGGATGAGTCCCAGTCTCTATCCGATGCTGTATCATGGTGTTTCGGCTGAAGTCAGTGGGGTGCTTACTGAAGGCAGCTTGATGGTCCTTAGCCACTTGCATTACCCCTTCGATTTGATCCTTTGGGGTATCTTCCCCGCCTATTTGGAGCTGTGTCCACCAGGGTGGTGATGGTTTAATTGTGGCATCAGAAGTTAGGTAGGCCACGTTCTGGCAAGCCACGTCACGCTCCGACAACAGGTCTTCTGGCATGAGCAAGGATAGCTGGGCTACCGGCGTATACTTTGGCAGTACCACGGGCACTCCTGATAGATTCACTAGCCGGACGGGTACCTTTCCATTCAT
Source organism: Gastrophryne carolinensis (assembly GCA_027917425.1). NCBI lineage: Eukaryota > Metazoa > Chordata > Amphibia > Anura > Microhylidae > Gastrophryne > Gastrophryne carolinensis. The sequence goes on along the minus strand of CM051236.1, from coordinate 315,519,813 downwards.
CACCGTGACTAGACTTCTAGCAGCTCGGATTAGCGGGTAATTCTCCATTTGTATAGGTTCCAGCAGCGCAGAATACGCTTGGTTTCTCACTCCTGGCCGGGCCCGGCACCATAAGAAGATCTCTGAGTTAGGGGGGATGGTCACAGATTGGATGTCCTCGTTGGTTAACGAACCTCTGTACAGCTTGTAGCACCTTTAAGTGGTGTTGCGCAACCCTCTGGTCTGACGGGGAGAGATAAGGGAGAGAAATGTGCAATGCCTCAACAATCTCTGGGAAGCAATGTTGCATAATATTCATTCCCAGAATAAAAGCAGCAGAACCCTTATCTGAAACTTCTGTGACTATTATCCCTTGTCCCCTTAATACACATTCCCCAACCTGCATGGTGGGCTCCCAGTATCCATGTCTGGGGACTGGTTTCCCGTTACCGGCCATCACACTGAAATTAACATTGGTGGGTTCACACAAACATTCTGCACTCCAATACTGGTAAAATAGGTCTTTGGAGATGGTGGACACCTGAGAGCCTGTGTCAACTAGGGCCTCCAGCTGAACACCCTCTACAATTACCCTTACATAGGGACATGAGGCGACATATAATGAGTGCCCTGATGTGGACTGTTCTCCAGATGGGCCTGAGAATGACTTTCCAGAGGGCTGGCCCTCGACCTCAGGGGATACCTGTTTGAAGCCCAGCATGACATTTTCCAGTGTCCTGGTTTACTACAATAAGTACAATAGGACCTTTGAGTCCCAGGGGGTTTAGGGTTAGGGCCCTGACAGGTATTAGCAGAACGTGGAGCAGAAGCCGTTATGGGATTTTGTCCCACAGGAGCTTGGCGGCAAACTTGGACAGATTGGGTAGTAAGTTCCCTTACGGCTCGGGTCAGCTGTTCTATGTCTTGCTTGACACTTTGGAACTCAGACAAACTGGGTGTAGCAGCAGGGGCCAGATTATTAGGCTGTACCTGTGGTGTGGCAGGTGTAGCGATGGCACTGACGGTTTCCGGAGAGGGTTTACAAATATCTGCTGAGTCAGTGTTGGGTTCTATGACCTGAACAGCAAGTCTCTTAAAGGCAGAGAAGGGCAAGTTTGGATTCTGGGTGGCTAACATACGTAATTGGGCCTTATCCCATTTGTTATGGGCCCCATCTATGAACCGGTCCATCAGGACTTTGTTGCCCTGTTCGAGAGAGATCCCACCTAATTTTTGTACTGCTTCCAGAGCACTCTGTAATGCAACAGCATAAGCCCTCAGGCTCTCACCTGGCATCTGGCGTCTTTCATAGAGCTGGAGACGTACCTCAGAAGGAGAGTAAGCTTCAAACACCTGGCGGAGTCCCTCAAAGATCTGCTCCACCGTCGCCTTCTCAGTGGAGGGCCAGGTACGGACCTCATCTAAGGCTGATCCCTGAAGTTGTCCCACCAGCAACTGCACCTGTTGGTCAGGGGAAAAATAATAAATGAGAAAGAGACCCTGGATCCTCTCCTTGAAGTCTCACAGTGTGAAGGGGTCTCCATTATAGGTGGGCAGAACGGGGTTCCCTATGAAGACTGGGGAGACAGCTGGGGCTCCTATAGGATTGCGTGGCATCGGCGGTGATGGTGGCAATCTCCTCCGATCTCCCCTTGGAGAAGATGATCCAGCTGCCGGAACTGGAGGGGCCCCCGCTTCAGCAGACTCTGGTGAATTCGGATCAGACATGTTGCTGCTGAATGGCAATGCGCTATCTGCAGGAAAATTAGGGTGCGCTGGCCCTTTAAGAAGTTGAGTGCGTCGTCTATTGGATACGCTGTCCTTGAGAGCGCTGTCCTTGAGTGCGTTGTCTGATCGTCGGAGGTTCTGCAGCAGCCTCGAAACACTTGCTCTGGCGTTCCGGTGAAGTCTCGGGGAGCCGGGGGAATTTCACAGATGGTGGCACCCAGGAACTTCCTGTCTGGTCCGGGGCTGAATATCTTCCCCTGTGCAACACAGGGCGGATCTTAAGTTCCGGCTGGCGCTGAAAGAGGAGAGGCGTTATCGCTGGCGTCTGGCTGGGTGGAGCTGCGACCGCTCGCGCGCACAGGAAATCTGCACCAGGAATTAACCCGTTCGATACTCTTTAACGGTTTTAGTGATCACAATGGCGGCCCTTACTTCACCTTCCCCGCAATTGTATAGAAAAGTCCCATACAGCGAATTGCAAATATTTCTGTGCAAATATCAACTTAGTCCGATAACTGGGGAAAGACTTGAAAATACATGGTGACTTGTGGGCATACAGGCACACACTTTGAATCCTGTTCGTGACGCCAAATAAAGCTATGTGGTGACCAGGTTAGGGAGGCTGGGAGGCAGCTGTGGGTCACCCGCTTTTGGGCAGGCAGGCCGGAGCCTAGGTTCCAGACAGATGTTAAAGTCCGTAGGCCCAGATGGCATGAGGGCCCGGTGTCGTGACGCCAGGAGGGCTTGGTGGCACCGGTTACCCTACCAACCGGGGGTCCCATGAGATCCCTTGCTAGGTGTTGGGTAGCAATAACAGGCAGAGGCCAGGTTAGGATCAACTGAACTTTAATGGCAGTCTAGATGGTACAGTGACAGTACAGATCGGGAGCTCAGGAGCAATCCTGTGGTGTGGGAGACTAGAGGACTTGCTGAGACTTATAGTGCCATTTAGGCTGAATAGCTTACTTGCAAGATTGAAGATGGTTTCTGCGGCCTTGGAGATTAGAGCTGAATTGAAGACAGGCTCTGTGACCTGGAATATGAAAGATGATGCTGTAGATTTATCAGCAGACTTGGTAAGCATTAGTCTGGCCCCTTTCTCCACCCTAGCCACATGAGACAAGCCAGCAGCGCAAGCACAGAACTTCTTCCTTCAGAGATCACTGCTCTTCTGACTAGAAAATGGAGGAGAGGGCCGGCTTAGGTGCTCAGCAGTCCTGATAGGCTCACCACTTGTCACATGACCCTTCCCAAGCAAGTTAGTTACAGCAATAGGGAGGTATGAAGTTTATGTAACTGCACTATGTGAATGCATTAACTCTTTGAGTGCAAACTACATAAATTCACATAGGAAACATGTTATAACATGAAAACAGGATATAAAAGGTTATTATACAGGAACAGGGTATATATATATATATATATATATATATATATATATATATACTGTATGAACACAGATATATTATACAATATTAGCTACGCAATATAACAGACCCCAAAGTCACAGGGACAGCCGAATGTCAAGGGGACACATGTAGAATAGTATTGCAAATGCTGTACTGGGACATTGCAATAATATATAATTTAATTGGTATTTCTGCCTTTTGTCTATAGTATGATGATGTCTTTGCTTTGCAGGTGCTAGGTGGCCATTTATAGGATACCTTTGACTATACTGGGCTTTGACGGCAACCAGCATCTCCCACCCATGTCTGAGTTCCTAGAAGCCACCTACTTTTCCACTTACCCCAATATACTGTATCCATGGGGACCATATATCACTAAAGCTGTCATAGTCATCATGGGCTATTGGCCGTCAATTTTTCCATTACCAGGATATCAGATATTTTAGAAATCACTGTTTTCTATAGTAACCGCCCACTTCTCCAATTTCTGGCTATCACCAACCTTGTTGCCGAAAAAATATGTAGTGCCAGTTTCCATTGGTTGAATTTAAAGTTGTTAGTCTTGTAGGATAAAAGAGCCTCCCATGTGCTAGGGGAAAAGGTGCCTTCAAAAAGCGTGGATAAAAGATTATGTACACTGTGCCACAACTTACTGACAAGGGGACACGTCCACCATATGTGGTACATAGTACCCTCCTCCTGACACCCCCTAAAGCACAGGGGGGAACAATTCACATTAAATTTATGTATCCTAGCAGGCGTGAGGTACCATCTAAACAGGACCTTAAAAGAGTTCTCCTGGATGAGAGTGTTACACGATACCTTCCCAGCTGACTTCCATATTTTCGGCCAGGTTTGTTCATCTCCTATTTTCCCCAAGTCCTCTTCCCATTTGGTCATATATAGATGAGAATTACTGCCCTCGACCCTGAGCAGGGATGTGTAGAGTTCTGAAATTGCCCCCCTCGCCAGGGGGTCACACAAGCATCTCTGCTCAAAGTCCGAGGGTTTACCACAATGATTTAGATTTCAAGTCAGCGACTTAATAAAGTGATCCAGTTGCAAAGCTCTAAATTTTTCAGTAGGGGGTATTATGATTTGGGTAGTCAGTGAGAACGGAAGCTCTCCTCTCCATCCTGAAAGCACGTCTTGTATTGTGTGATACCCCTGTTTCTCCCACCATCTAAATCTCTGTTTAGACTCCATGCCTGGGGGTAACAGCTGGTTCCCCAGGATAGGAGCTGCTGGCACATGTGGCGAGCACCAACCCCTAAGTCTTGCATTCCTGTCCCAAATATCCAGTGCTGGACCCATGCTTTAAGGTAAGGTCCCAGGTCTAAGTCGACAAGTCGGAAGGCCAATGACTTCCCAGCATTAATTCTAAGGCCTGACATGGTGCCAAAAATCTCCAACTCCGAAGCCAGATTAGGTGCCGTTATGTGCGGAGAAGAGATGGTGAGCAGCATGTCATCCGCAAACATAGATAATTTATGTTCTTCTTTTCCATGATGGATACCCCTTATCACTTGATTATGCCTGATATTGGATGCCAATGGCTCCAGGGCTAGTATGAACAATATTGGGGACAGTGGGCACCCCTGACGTGTGCCCCTATTGATGGAAAAAGGAGCTGATTCAAACCCAGAGTATTTCACTTTAGCTGTCGGTTTATGGTACATAGCACTAACCCAGGTCTTGAGCCCCATCTATCTAAAGCTTGCATCAGGTAGTCCCAAGAGAGGCAATCGAAAGATTTTTCCATATCGAGAGATAACAACATAACATCTGTCTGGGTGGACCTAGCCACCTCTATGACCTGTATTATACGTCTTACCCCATCTGAAGATTGCCTCCCTGGGACAAACCCTACTTGGTCAGAATGTATTAGGGAGCTGAGGGATGTATTGATCCTGGTAGCAATAATTTTCCCTAAAATTTTTAGGTCTAGATTTAACAAAGAGATAGGGCGATAGTTCTGCCAGGCTAGGGGATCCTTCCCTGGCTTTGGAATCATAACTATGGCAGCAGACAGGGACTCTGGATCAAAACAGTTGCCTGTTTTAATGCTATTATACATTGCTGTGAGGTGCGGGCAACCACATCAATTAGTTTTTTATAGAATATCGCTGTATAGCCATCAGGTCCAGGCCTTTTATTAGGCTTGAGAGATGTTATTGCCTGCTTCACCTCCAGCACAGTTATATCTGCGTCAACGAATTCAGCCCAGTCTGAATCTAGCCGAGGCAGGATAGTATTATCCAGATATTTCTTTACTGCCCCTTTATCTATAGTCCCTTCTGCTTCTCATATAATTTTGCTAGGCCCTGCCTGAACTCTTCTAGGATTTTGCAGGGATTACTAGTCACCTGTCCGCTATTTACCTTTAGTTTAATAGGAGGGGGAGGTTTCGCCTGGCACCGCAATTGCGATGCTAAGAGGGTGTTTATTTGCTAGGGTATAATACCTTTGGGCTGACCATTTATACCTGCGCTCTGCTTCCTGCATCTGAAGTGAATTAAGTTCTACCCTGGCCTTCTCCATCCTCTGCCTGTTCGCTTCACACCCCTTATCTTTAAATGCCCGGGACGCCGCTGAATATTCAGTTTCTAATGCATTCATGAGCTGAGCTTTTTCCCTTTTGGCCTGGGCAGCCCTGGAGAGAGAATGCCAGCGCATCACGGTTTTAAATGCTCCCCAGAGAACTGATGGCGATTGTACCGAGTTAACATTTGTGTGGAAAAAAAAATCTGCTTCCTTCACAGACTCCAGCACTTTTTCTTTAGAAGCCTGGAGGGTATCATTAAGTACCCAGGCAGAGGGGCCAGGCTTAATTACCAATGACTTGCAGGTGATACTAATTAGGTCATGGTCTGACCATGGCACTTGGTGTATATGGGCCCGGGTGACATTGGGAAGGAAGTTTTTGTGAGCGAAGAAATGATCAATCCTAGTGTGGAGATTATGGGGGATGGAATAATGCGTGTAATCCCTCTGGAATGGGTGTATATCCCTCCAGACATCCACCAGTCCTACCTTAGAGATCACAGAGTGGAACATTTGGGCATCCTTTCTGTGTTGTGTCGTTGGCGGGACGGATCTATCTAGAACTGGATCCAGTGTTAGATTTGAATCACCGCCTACAAGCACCACACCTTTCATATGCTTATCCAGGAGATTACACACCTTATTCAAAAATTCAATTTGACCTGTATTTGGCGCATAATAATTCAATAGTGTAACTTCTGTGTCCTGTATGGTACCCTGAAGCAGCAGGAACCTGCCAGCAGGATCTGAGATTTGCTTAGCACATTTAAATTGTGTTCGAGAATGGAAAGCAATAAATACTCCCTTCTGCTTTGCCTTCGCCCTAGCGTGATAGACCGTTGGATTCAGGAATTTAGGGGTTGAGGATACAGAAAAGTGAGATTCCTGTGCATAGATTATGTCTACATGTGTGGAGCTGAGATATCTAAAGACCCTAGATCTTTTATTCGGGGAATTTAGTCCCTGTACATTAACTGATACAACCTTAAGCCCCATTAATATGGCACGTTGTATTATGTGCTACATACCTCATAGGTGTTATTATAACTGGATGTAGCCTTTCCCCGGGGAGGTTGTGGGGGGGGGAGCGGGAAAAAGTTGAGGGTGATCTAGTAGGGCTAGAAAATAAAGCAAGAATTTGGGTGAGGACAAAAACACACACATCACAAAAACTTAAATAAAGAACATAATAATACACTATAAAACTGACACATAACTCCATCATTGTGACAACAGTCACTAGTGTCACCTCACCAGCAGGTGATACCCGCCGGAGAGGGTCCGGACCACTTGCGTAGCTCTCGGGAGCCAAAGTCTTCCGTGCTAAGTCATGTAAATTGGCAACACTTTAATTATCCCAACATTGTGGATCATCAAAATGCTCCAGGTAAACAATCAGTATTCAAAATTCCCCATATAATGAGGTAGTGCAATAGACAATATAACTTAACATCCATTCCCGTCAATCTACCAGGCCCCAACTGGGACCAGGCAGTTGAGGGGAGTCATGGCAAACAACCAGGGTGTCTCAAAGTATCAGGGACATCCCCAGAACATTATGAAATATGCATAGTTTAAAGAGAGACAACTAATTGCCTCGCAACGTGATATAAACCTTTAAGTGCAGAAGAAGTACTTCAACAGAAAACATGGGGACCAATCGACGGGCAGTCCAATGGACCAAAACCTTACCTCCGTGTGAGGTATATAATGTGAGAAAAAGGGTAAACAACAGCCTCAGCGTCCATTACCCATCACCTGATCTCTGGAAAGATTGAGAAGAGAGTCTCTTCAAAACTTGCTATCTGTTTTTCCGTTGTGATTTCGGCAAGTCGTCAGTTGGGGCTCGTTCCTCGCGATCTACCTTGTTGGAGTCACGCTGGGTGGGCGATCTACTGCCCGCATCACCGGCTGGACCTGGCAGGATTAAATCTAATTGCTTGAAACGGTCCCGGAGCTCTCGTATTGTGGAGGCCTGTACTTGCTTGCCGTTGTAGGAGAACGATACTCTAAAAGGGAAGCCCCATCGATATTTAATGTTCAGCTTCTGCAGAACTTCTAGGTATGGCTTGAACGCTCGTCACTTCATTATTGTGGACTGTGACAAGTCAGCATATATTTGGAAGCTGTTACCTTGAAAGGACAGGGGACCTTTTTCTCTAGCCGCTTTAAGAACAGCCTCCTTTGTTTGAAAGTATAGAAACTTCACAATTATATCTCTCGGGGGGCCCTCTGATTTGCGGCTGGTTAGGGCGCGATGAGCTCTCTCTAGCTCTAGTCTCTCGGGCGGGATACCAGGGATAAGCTCCTGAATGAGTGCTGTAATGGAACCTCTGGCGTCCTCCATGGTTTCCGGAAGGCCTCGAAAGCGCAGGTTCTTTCTGCGGCACCTGTTTTCAAGGTCCTCATGTTGTGACTGTAAAGTGTGGACCAAATCATGTAGTTGCTCAATTTCTTGCTCATGCCCCTCCATAATGAGTGTAGCATCGCCAATATGATTTTCAAGCTGCGATGTGCGGCCTCCCAGTTCTTTTAGTACCCCGAGTAACTCCGCAGTTGTTTTGGTGGAAACGGTTGTCATTTCTTCTCTGATCATTTCTCGAATCTGCTGAAGCGTTGCCCGGTCCAGTGTGGTAGGGGGGCCAGAGCCCGCTATTTCGTATGGGAACTGAGCCCAGCTGTCTGGAGTCCTCCCGCTCCCCCGCACGTGCCGCCGGCTCACCCTCCATACCAGGCGCCATCTTGGATTGCTGACCGCCAGGGTCTTTTGTCGTTTTCTTCCTCGGATTACCCATATTGCAGTCCGCCAGGGTGTCCCCCTGGGTGCTTCAGGTTCGCAGCTATCTGGAGCAGGTTTTTGCCTGTCGATTAGTCCCGTCAGGTAGGCAAACGGCTCCCGAGAGTGCGGAGCGTGATCAAGTTGCGACCATCTCACCACGCCGTGCGCATGCGCCCCTCCTGTGTGTTTGTTTCTGTGTGTGTTTGTGTGTCTGTGATGCCCCTCAACTGATTTACTGGGGGATACCCCTCACTAGTTGTATTGGAGGGATACCCTTTAGTGGTTGTATTTTGGGATACCTATCACTGGCTGGAATGGAGGGATGCCCCTCTCACTACAGCCCTTGGCTGTAATGTGGTGCAAAGGCCATGTCTGAATTATTATTTATTTACTTCTGTCTGTGTGTGTGTCTCTGAGTGTGCCTGTGTGTGTGTTTTGTAGAGGCCTTGTCTGTATTATTATAATTTCTTTAATTCTGCCTGTGTATTTGTCAGTCTGTGTGTGTGTGTGTCTCTGTGTTTGTGTCTGCGTTGTGTGTCTGTGTTATTGTCTGTGTCTCTTTATGTGTATGTGCATGTCTGTGTCTGTGTTTTCTGTGTTGCGCGCGTGTGTGTGTGTGTGTGTGTGTGTATGTATGTGTGTCTCTTTGTTTCTGTGTTGGTGTCTCTGTCTGTGTGTCTATGTGTGTGTCTGTGTTTGTGTGTGTATGTCTGTGTTTGTGTTTGTAGAGGCCTTAGGCTCGATTCAGAGAGACACAAAAAAACTTTCGGTTTGGTGCCGACGTCGTAACATTTTCAAAATTTCCCGCTCTCGTATGAATGTGCGAGCGATTCCAAGCATGCTTCGTAATCCTTCCGTCGAGCGCACGGACGGACGTATGCCAGAGTACGCAGACGAGGATGTCATTTTCATTCGTGAATTTTCAGATTCCATTTTCACAACTAACAACGTAGCCTTTCGTTTTTGCCCTTTACCCATCGTATCCTCACACGAATCCTTTCAAATTCCCGCTACATCCTGCTTCACTTTTTCCCAAAGTATTCGTCCAGACGAAATTCTTACGATATTGCGCCTGCGCACTACAAACTTATCTCATTAAAGTGCTCGCATACATAATTTCACTCCCATCACTTCTTATCCTAAAAAACTCACCCTAACCACTTCGCGCTATCCTGCCTTTTCCCTTGAGGTCCCTTAAAGCTCACCCTAACCACTTCGCGCTATCCTGCCTTTTCCCTTGAGGTCCCTTAAAGCTCACCCTAACCACTTCGCGCTATCCTGCCTTTTCCCTTGAGGTCCCTTAAAGCTCACCCTAACCACTTCGCGCTATCCTGCCTTTTCCCTTGAGGTCCCTTAAAGCTCACCCTAACCACTTCGCGCTATCCTGCCTTTTCCCTTGAGGTCCCTTAAAGCTCACCCTAACCACTTAGCGCTTTGTTTCTTCTTCTATTTTCACACCCTAAAACTTACCCAAATCACTTAGCGCTTTGGTTCTTCTTCCATTTTCACACCCTAAAACTTACCCAAATCACTTAGCGCTTTGTTTCTTCTTCCATTTTAGGTCCCTAAAACTTACCCAAATCACTTAGCGCTTTGTTTCTTCTTCCATTTTCACACCCTAAAACTTACCCAAATCACTTAGCGCTTTGGTTCTTCTTCCATTTTCACACCCTAAAACTTACCCAAATCACTTAGCGCTTTGTTTCTTCTTCCATTTTAGGTCCCTAAAACTTACCCAAATCACTTAGCGCTTTGTTTCTTCTTCCATTTTCACACCCTAAAACTTACCCAAATCACTTAGCGCTTTGGTTCTTCTTCCATTTTAGGTCCCTAAAACTTACCCAAATCACTTAGCGCTTTGGTTCTTCTTCCATTTTCACACCCTAAAACTTACCCAAATCACTTAGCGCTTTGTTTCTTCTTCCATTTTCACACCCTAAAACTTACCCAAATCACTTAGCGCTTTGGTTCTTCTTCCATTTTAGGTCCCTAAAACTTACCCAAATCACTTAGCGCTTTGGTTCTTCTTCCATTTTCACACCCTAAAACTTACCCAAATCATTTAGCGCTTTGTTTCTTCTTCCATTTTCACACCCTAAAACTTACCCAAATCACTTAGCGCTTTGTTTCTTCTTCCATTTTAGGTCCCTAAAACTTACCCAAATCACTTAGCGCTTTGTTTCTTCTTCCATTTTCACACCCTAAAACTTACCCAAATCACTTAGCGCTTTGTTTCTTCTTCCATTTTCACACCCTAAAACTTACCCAAATCACTTAGCGCTTTGTTTCTTCTTCCATTTTCACACCCTAAAACTTACCCAAATCACTTAGCGCTTTGGTTCTTCTTCCATTTTCACACCCTAAAACTTACCCAAATCACTTAGCGCTTTGTTTCTTCTTCCATTTTCACACCCTAAAACTTACCCAAATCACTTAGCGCTTTGGTTCTTCTTCCATTTTAGGTCCCTAAAACTTACCCAAATCACTTAGCGCTTTGGTTCTTCTTCCATTTTCACACCCTAAAACTTACCCAAATCACTTAGCGCTTTGGTTCTTCTTCCATTTTAGGTCCCTAAAACTTACCCAAATCACTTAGCGCTTTGGTTCTTCTTCCATTTTCACACCCTAAAACTTACCCAAATCATTTAGCGCTTTGTTTCTTCTTCCATTTTCACACCCTAAAACTTACCCAAATCACTTAGCGCTTTGTTTCTTCTTCCATTTTAGGTCCCTAAAACTTACCCAAATCACTTAGCGCTTTGTTTCTTCTTCCATTTTCACACCCTAAAACTTACCCAAATCACTTAGCGCTTTGTTTCTTCTTCCATTTTCACACCCTAAAACTTACCCAAATCACTTAGCGCTTTGTTTCTTCTTCCATTTTCACACCCTAAAACTTACCCAAATCACTTAGCGCTTTGGTTCTTCTTCCATTTTCACACCCTAAAACTTACCCAAATCACTTAGCGCTTTGTTTCTTCTTCCATTTTCACACCCTAAAACTTACCCAAATCACTTAGCGCTTTGGTTCTTCTTCCATTTTAGGTCCCTAAAACTTACCCAAATCACTTAGCGCTTTGGTTCTTCTTCCATTTTCACACCCTAAAACTTACCCAAATCACTTAGCGCTTTGGTTCTTCTTCCATTTTAGGTCCCTAAAACTTACCCAAATCACTTCACGGACATCACAATCTTGATTTTGAAATATGTCATTGTCCCCTTGTTTTTTGTAAATGTATTTGTGCTAATAAATGGGACACAATTTTGTCTGATTTTTTTTGTTTATTGCTCACCTGGCATTTTTTTGGCCAATATTTTGGGCAACTTTTGCAAAAACATTTTAAAAACTATATACAATTGTATGTTTTTGGAATTAAAATATATACAATAAGATATTTGTAAAAACATTAAAAACTATATACAATATAAAATATTTTAAAAACAATAAAACTATATACAAAAAACTTTTGGGTTTAACCAATAAAACTATGTACAAATAAAAAGTTTGCCAAATATACAGGGCCAGGAACCAGGACACTAGTCTTCCTCTTCTGTTGTCCCCAACGTGTCCCGCATCGCCTGCAGATCGGCCACCAACTCAAGGACCCTCCGATTCATCTCAGCAAGTCGTTGTCGTGTGGTCCCTGCAAAAAAATCAGAGAAAAATATTATTGGGAGAACAATACATCTTTCTCACCTGTGGATTTAATGTATTTTAGTAAACAAATTCACTATAACGCACATATGTCATTCCTGAAAGGAATTAAGGTTATGAAGTGGCCACAGGTCATTAAGCTAATTAAGTGGCCACAGGACAGTTGGGCAACTAATTAAGCTAATTAAGTGGCCACAGGTCACTCTTATATTGGCATTGACTAGGGCATTATGTTTTTTTGTGTTCATGTGAAGTTAGACAGAAATGGCTATAATGCCATGACTACTTACTTGGTTGGTGGCCGAGAGATGGCTCGTTGGGGACAACACCCTGAGGTCCTGGTTCCTGGCTCTGCTGTGAAGAAGTGCCTGTAGAAACATGGGCCAAATGGTTAGTTTGGATGTCTGATTCAGCAGTCCTCAAATGTTTTTAGCTAAGTCTGGGTCACATCACTCACCTTCTCCAGGGTCTTGTGGGCTCCTATCTGCTGCCTCCTCACCCACTACCTCACCCGCAACCGAAGCATCTACAAATACAGAATCAAGGATTCAGTTGGGTGATCTCAGGAGCTAGCATGTATATGTTTTGGCGTAGACATGAAGAGTGACATACCAGAGGATCCCGCATGCGTGGCAGGGTACGACTGCCTGCCCACGCTGTGCCGCCCCTCCTCTGTGGTAAGGTCCAGGGGCTGCTCTGAGGAGGCCACAGAGGAGGGGTCGGCCCGTCGCCCTGGAGATCCACCACCTTCACTCCCAGCTGCAGAATCATGCAGCACTGGTCGGCCTGTGCGCCTCCGGGTGCGGCGAATTCTGTAATCCATTTCCAACACTACCAAAGAGAAGGCATTATAAATAAAAGGCCTAAATTCTGTCGTAGTTACATCTTGCATGCAAGCGCTATGTACTTACTTGGGAAATGGATCCCGAAAAACCTCCGCACCCGGGGCATGTGCAGTCGCTTCAGGTCCGACCAATGCTGCATGATCTGTGTGTGGGTGAAGGTGGTGTTGGTCCGGTGTTGGATCTCCGAGATGATCTCCAGGGCGACGTTTCGTTTCTCAAACAAGTTGGGCAGGTAGTCGTACCTGCGCTCCAGCATGGTCTACAAACGAGAAATCAAACATAGCAAGAACTCAGAAATGCATATCTAGAAGTGCCAACAATACATTATTTGGTTCAATCACATGAACACATACACACACACACGCTTCTAGCCTAAGTTAACTTTCAAATATGGCAGCACTGTCGTTTGGCGTGCGCTTGGGTGTGCATGTAGTTGAACCAAATCTTTAATTCAAAAATATTACTTATTGCGCATCCTTAACATGTAGATCAGCATTTACCAATCAAAGCAAAGTCCTTAAAAGACACTTACGAGCATGATGATCTCTTCTTGTTGGCGGGTGAAGATAGTGGGCGCCATCTTTCTTCTTCTTCTCGGCAGCAGATAAGCACGGCCCCAGCGGTTTCCGGATTTCGCACGGCCGTGCGAACGGCCGGATGTGCGTGTAAGCGAACGCGTAGGCGTCACACACCGGATACCTTATTTAAAGGTCCCTGCACACACAGCTCATTCTCTTTGAGAGTCCACACAAAATGGCACCAAAAAAAAGATTGCAGCAAAGAAGCAGAGCAAGCAGGCTGAGCAGGCCGAGGGTCCGCAAACCAGGTCGCAAGAGCCTAAAGCCAGACTAAGGGCTAGCACCAAGGCTGCTGCAAAAAAGGAGGTGGCAGCACCACCACAACCAAAGAGCAAGCTAACCAAGGCTGGAAAAACTCAGATGGGTAAGAGGGGACGAAGCCCCACCCCACCCTGCCCCACATCACCCCCCACACGTGGCACCAAGGCCATAGGCAAAGGCCAAAAACCCAGAGCCGCAGCAGGGGCCGAACAAGCTCAAGGTCCAGAAGCCGCAGCAGGGGCCCAAGGCGCCGCAGGGGCCAAACAAGGGGCCAAACAAGGTCAAGGTCCAGAAGCCGCAGCAGGGGCCGAACAAGCTCAAGGTCCAGAAGCCGCAGCAGGGGCCCAAGGCGCCGCAGGGGCCAAACAAGGGGCCAAAGAAGGTCAAGGTCCAGAAGCCGCAGCAGGGGCCGAACAAGCTCAAGGGCCAGAAGCCGCAGCAGGGGCCGAACAAGCTCAAGGGCCAGAAGCCGCAGCAGGGGCCGAACAAGCTCAAGGGCCAGAAGCCGCAGCAGGGGCCCAAGGCGCCGCAGGGGCCAAACAAGAACCAGGTCCCGAACCCCAAAAAGCCAACAAAGGCCAACGGCCCCCTCCCCCCCGCACGTGGCTCAAAAGCGAAGGCAAAAAGTCTGAGCAGATATGCCTCACCCCAGGCAGGCACCTCCAAGGCCCCACAGACCCAGGCAACCACCTCCAAGGCCCCACACACCCACAGGGCTCCAAGCAGCACCTCCAGTTCTTCCAGAACCTCTGTTGATCGCCCATATTATCCTCCAGCACAGGTTGGCATGCATTCCCCCTATGCCACATCTACACCTGCAACTTCAGGGTCCACCCAGCCCCGAACACCCAGTCCCTTCCCAAGTCCAGTAAGATCAACAGCCAGCCTCCAGTCGTTGAGGTCTCCTCCATCCCCCCCGGCCAGAATGTCACCCCATTTGCAACCAACTACTGAGGAGCCGCAACCACCCCGAAGAGGGCGCAACTTGCGCAGAGGACACTTGGGTGGCCGTTTTGCAGAGTCCCAAACTCTGGCATTGGCTACTGGGCTCACCTTACATTTTGATGAGCTATATGGCAGGAAATCAAAACACACCAGTAAACAGCGCAAAACTGAGATTTTTGAAGAACTCACCAGGCAAGTCAATGCCGCGGGTGAGGAACGTAAAGATATGGACCAGATTCAACGGAAGATTTCGGACCTAAAATATGCAGTGCGGAAGAAAGAGAGTCTAAGGTGGATGCACAGGTACATAGGTCAGGTTTGGGTTTGTATTATTCTTGTCTCTCCATCAGTGTGCTTAATTATGCTTACTATGTTTTTCAGCGAAACAACTGGCGGAGGTTTCCCAACAAAAATGCGATTTACACCGGCTGAGGAGATGGTGCTGTCCTTATTACATCCCGTGGCCTTAGAGGGACACTCGGCCCAGCAGGACACCGACAACCCACCAATTCCTGCAGGTTAGTAATGTGTGAATGACCCCACAAATGTATGGAAACATACACATAGGCAGCAAGGGCTAGCTAAACACATGGCTCTAGGGGGTGGCAGCAAGGGCTAGCTAAACACATGGCTCTAGGGGGTGGCAGCAAGGGCTAGCTAAACACATGGCTCTAGGGGGTGGCAGCAAGGGCTAGCTAAACACATGGCTCTAGGGGGTGGCAGCAAGGGCTAGCTAAAAACATGGCTCTAGGGGGTGGCAGCAAGGGCTAGCTAAACACATGGCTCTAGGGGGTGGGTTTGTTGGGAGTGCTCACTTTGACTAGGGTGTGTCATGTGTGTGGCCTGGTAATGTGCACATTGACACCCACATACATGATGTTTAAGTTAATTTATGAAAAATATGTCACTTAGGAGTAGAGAAAAGGAATGGGTGCTACGTATTAATTGACAAGCACACGCCACACTAACATCTTTGGCTGTTGGTCAATTTGGGAAGAGCTGGGTTAGTTGGCCAACTGATTAAGATGGTTTGCTAGAAATGTTTTATGCCATACAATGTCCCCCACCAGAATCATATTGTAAGTGTTTTTTGCCACCTTAGTGTGTTAACTTCATCGCCTTAAAGGGATGTGGCAACTCACACATCAGCCATTAGTTGCATGTTTGTTTGGAGACACATGAACAATGGGTCTAGTCTGGTTTAACAATCCATGCACTAATGTAATGCCATTCCTAGTGAATGCCAAGTGGCCACGTTGTGGGAGGGGCCCTTACTGCTTGGCCACGTTTCTTTGATTACCATATGTGTTCTTAAACATAAACTATGCATGGTTGTGTGTTTTCATCGCTCTTTTTCTTCTGAAGCAGGACAGCATCATCCCTCAGCTAGTGGGGACTCCTCTTCCATGTTACCGCTGCCGTCTTCTTCCACGCTGCATAGGACCCAGGATCCGATGTCTACGGTAAGTGTATTTTGATGCTGTTGTGTATGCATGTAGGTTGCCATGTTTTGCTTGTGTGGTTTTTATAGGTATTCCCCACACTGAACCTGTTTTTTTTACATGTCCCCAAATCCAGGAGCAGGAGGAAGATGGAAGCTTCCTAGGAGATTCTGAAGATCTTCCCCTGGGACAGAATCTGCAACTGTCCCAAAATGTGTCTCCGCCAAATCCACAGCAGCAGAGTGAAGCTGGCTGCATGCTGCCTGCACATTGTGGGCAGCATGCAGAGACTGACCCTCCAGTCCCCAGTTTCAGATCTGCTGCTGAGGATTTGGCGAGCATACCTGTGGCTGTTGGGGGTCCTCGAGAAACATCATCTGCACGCCCCACAACCCGGGGAATTGGGCGGCGTACTCAGCAACGTCGCCCAGTTTCCCAGGGGAGGGGCGTGCAGATGATGGAGTCAGCATGGCACCAAGAGAGGCGGCTTTTTCGTCTGCAAAATCAGCAAAATCAGGAGCATATTAGGGGCCAATTAGAGTCCCTAAATACTACCTTCAGTGCCGTGCTGACTGAATTGAGGACCCATAACAGCCACATGGCCAACTTGACTTCTGAACTAAGGTACACTAAATGCACACTAACCAAAGACACATTTTGGAACAGTTGCAGATTCTGAATGCCACACAGGCCCAGGTTATGCCCCCCCCACCAAGTGGGCCAACCTGGGTTCTATGGGCATCACCCATATTAAGGTGTGTTTGGCGTGAATCTGGTCCATATCTTTGCGATACATCCCCACTGGATTGACTTGTCTGGTGAGGGCTATAAATCTTCAGTTTTGCGCTGTTCTTGGTAGTTTGTTTTTGATTCTCCCCCATATAGCTCATTCAAGGCCTGAGGTAGCCCAGTAGCCAATGCCAGAGTCCAAGACTCACTGAATCGGCCACTTAAGATGTTGCGCGGCTGCCATGGGCACTCTAACATTTGTGGTGGCTCCTCATGTTTGGCGGCATGATTGGGTGACATTCTGGCCTTAACAACTAAGACCTTGGACCCTGGCTGTGATTGTACTGGATTTGGATTGGGACTGGGTGTTCTGTTTTGGGTGGGCCACTGACTTACAGGTGTAGATGTGGCATAGCTAGGTTTGCTTTCAACCTGTGTCGGTGGAAAATGTGGGCAAGCAGGAGAGGGTTTTTTTTTGTGCAAATTTTTTTCCCTAAAACCAAATTGTAAATAATTGCATGTACATGTCTGGTCCACAAGTATGTGAGGCCCACTCAGATACTATTCTGTTTGTAGCACATAAACCTTTTACGATTTAGTAAACATTTTTGTTTCACCAAGCTCATGTCTGTGTTGTTTTGATAGAGAAATATGAGTTCAAGTTGTCACCAAAACAAACAATAACCAAGGTCTACAAAGAAATACTCACACATATTTTTTTGTTTGTGTTGGCCAAATTCATTATTGTTTACTTAATAATGAAATGAAACATAGCAAAACCAACCAAATAAAAATAACAACCAAATAAAAAAAAAACAAATCCAACATTAGGAAAAATGTGTGGCTATTAAATTTGCCCGCACGGCTTGCCCAGACGCACTTGGCTGGCCCACATAGGCGTCGTCTGCCTCATCGGAGGGTGGAGAGGGTGGGCAATCCAGATATCGGGGGACCCTTTGCATAATAGCTAAATTATGGAGCGCTGCACATGCCATTATGATGTCAATGACCTTTTTGGGGTCATACTGCAGGGAGCCCCCAGTGTGGTCCAAACATCGAAACCGGGTCTTGAGGAGTCCAAAGGCCCTCTCCACCACTGCCCTGGTCTTTCGATGTGCACGATTATAGTCCTCTTGTGCTGGAGTCTGTGGCCGGAGGACCGGAGTCATCAGCCATGGCAGTAGTGGATACCCCAAATCCCCTAAAAAATGTAACCAAAATTAAAAAAAACAGTAAATCATACATTGCCACGCAACATTCCTACTCCAATAAAAAAAAAAGAGGTATGTGACATTGTCACACAAACATGAGCATACATATTGCAGATGCAAAAACCAGAATCAAAAAAATGTGATAGATGGTGGTCCAAAGTAGGCAAATAATACTGTGGATGCTGGCCAATCAGGTAGACTGTTAGCAGCTATTGTTGCCTGTCTGTGCTGCAGAACAATGTTTTATGGGATAAGTTGACCATTTTCAGTCTTGGCTTAGTCCAAAACCGGTGTAAGCCGGCCCCTGCACTTTATCCCGCTCACCTCTACTCAGTAAGTGAAATGCATGTAAGCAAAGATGGAGCAGACTCTCTGGTAAAGTCAATAACCGATTTTGATCTTAAATTGTTTGGAAGGCGGTTTCAGACTTTGCCTCGCATTACACTTATTAATTAAAACAATGCAGGCCAAACAATTTGGCAGCCTATGTAGTTTGTATAATGTAATGGTTCCAGTGGGGTTACACATGTTCACAAGGTGATGGGCAAGGCAGCGTTTAGGAAAGGTTAATACAACCAAAATCAAAGCCATACATATACAATCCAAATCGGTAATTTGAGCCAACTTACCAAGGAGCCATGCACCCGCAAATTCCCCTGACTCAAACCGCCGGAATAATCCTGATCTGCGCAGGATGTAGGCATCATGGGCTGAGCCAGGGTAGCCTGCCAGGACGCTCAGAAAACGCATGTCCTGGGCCACCACTGCTTGCACATTCAGCGAATGGCCCATTTTGCGATTTCTGTGTAAAAAGGAAACATAAACATCAAAAAAATAACGATTAGGAAACAAATCCAACGCACACTTCAAACAGCCTAAGTCAAAATGTAACATCCAGACAAATAACACTAAACAACTACGTTACATTTAAGTGGGCAACAAAAGAAGATCAATGTTTGAGCCTTGACAAGGTTGAGTTACTAGTTCTATTTTAAGTACACTTACAAATGTTTTACTTGGAAATAACTAACTTTTTTAGTCCTGTAAAAATAAGGGCCATTGTTGCACATACACTCTTGGCAAGGAGGGAGCATTAGCAAGGAGGGAGTGATTGCAATGAGGGAACATGTAAAGCAGAGAGTATGAACCTAGAGGGACTAATCAAAAGGAGGGACTATTGCCAATGAGAGTTACTAAAAATGGAGACATTAGGCCCAAGGATGCATTTCATAAAAGGAGGGACTATTGGCAATGAGAGTTACTAAAAATGGAGACATTAGTCACAAGGATGCATTTCAGAAAAGGAGGGACTATTGCCAATGCGAGTTACTAAAAATGGAGACATTAGGCCCAAGGATGCATTTCATAAAAGGAGGGACTATTGGCAATGAGAGTTACTAAAAATGGAGACATTAGTCACAAGGATGCATTTCAGAAAAGGAGGGACTATTGTCAATGAGAGTTACTAAAAATGGAGACATTAGGCCCAAGGATGCATTTCATAAAAGGAGGGACTATTGGCAATGAGAGTTACTAAAAATGGAGACATTAGTCACAAGGATGCATTTCAGAAAAGGAGGGACTATTGCCAATGAGAGTTACTAAAAATGGAGACATTAGGCCCAAGGATGCATTTCAGAAAAGGAGGGACTATTCCCAATGACGACCAAAAATAATGTGATTGGGCAAAGGAGGGACACACAAATATTTAGATACAATGGAAGCCCAAACTTGCCTGTATATATACTCGTCGCTTGACGGAGGGACCAGGGCAACGTGCGTGCAGTCAATTGCACCCATGACATTGGGCATGTCGGCGATGTTATAAAATGCCAGCTTAATGGCGTTTCTGGCTACCATATCCTCAGGGAAACAAATATATTTCCGAGTTATGGTAGCCATGCCTTCCAAAAATTTGGATAGCGCGCGGCTCAGCGTAGGCTGTGAGATCCCCACGGAGAGGGCACCCAGCCTCTGGAACGAGCCGCTCGCCAAAAATTGCAGGCAGCCAAGCATCTTGGTCATACCTGAAATTGCTAACCATGGCCGCAGCTCACTATACAGTTTATGGAGGGAAGCGCGATTAAGCCTGGTCAGCTCGAACAGCTCAACGTCATGCATGCAATTGATGTCCATGCGTCGCCGCCGGTGCAATCTGGTCTCTGCCCTCCGGACGATCTCAATGCCCATGAGTTGCAGATCCTCATGCTCCTCAAAGGCAGTAGCCTCGTCCATGGATGGCTCGCGCTCCCGTAGTCAAAAAGGTGCCGGGAATGTTTTGGGCCAGAAACGAATTTATGAGGTCTGGGACCATCGGCAATCAGCTCTCTGAATTAATCGCAAGCCCATTGCAATAACGAAAAATTTCTGAATGGACGAAACATTTCCGATTTGGTGGGAAAAAGCTCCCGAAGTAACGAAAATCTTCCGATTTTGTCACCATTATCGAAAGAACATATACGCATGTTCTCGAACGTTCGTGCGAGTGAAAAATATACGAAAAAAAGCCAAAAAATGACAAACACCCACCAAAACTTTCACAGACAGCTACGGAAGTCCGGACGAATGTGTCTCTGAATCGAGCCTCTTGTCTGTGTTATTGTTATTATTTCTTTAATTCTGTCTGTGTTTGTCTGTGTCTTTTTGTCTGTCTGTTTGTGTGTGTTCGTGTGTTCTGTGTGTGTGTGTTTCTGTGTGTGTGGCTGTTTGTGTGGCTGTGTGTATGTGTGTGTATCTGTGTCTGTGTGTTTGTTTCTGGGTGTGTTTCTGACAATGTATCTGTGAGTCTGTGTGTGTCAGTGTGTGTGTCTGTTTGTCTGTGGCTGTGTGTGTCTGTGTACGTGTGTCTGTGTGTGTCTGTTTGTGTGTGTCTGTTTGTGTCTGTCTGTATGCCCCTCGCTTGCTGCAATGAGGGATTCCCCGCACTGGCTTTAATGAAGGATGCCCCTCACTGGTTGTATTGGAAGGATGTACCTCACTGGTTGTATTAGAGGGATGCCCCTCACTGGCTGGAATGGAGGGAGGCCCCTCTCAATACAGCATTTGACTATAATGTGTTTGTGTGAGGGCATGTCTGTAATATTATTTATTTATTTAATGCTGTCTGTGTGGCTCTGTGTGCCTACGTGTGTGTCTATGTGTGTGTGCATGTCTCTGTGTTTGTGTCTGTGTCTGTCTCTCTGTGCATGTGTGTCTGTGTCTTTGTGTGTCTGTATCTGTGTGCCTATATCTGTGTGCCTATATGTGTGTCTGTGTGTGTCTCTGTGTGTGTCTGTATCTGTGTGTCTGTGTCTCTGTTTGTCTCTGTATGTCTGTTGAGTCTGTGTCACCCCTAACTGCCTGCATTGAGGAATGCTCCTCACTAGCTGCAATGAGGAATAGCCCAAACTGGCTGAAATGAGGAGTGTGTGCCTCTGTGTGGCTGAGTCTGTGTATGTATGTGTGTCTGTGTCGCCCCTAACTGCCTGTAAAAATTAGCATGCTGCCACAGATAACATAATCAAGGGGCAGTCATGAATTCCTGTCTGTTTGTGTGTCTATGTTGCCCCTCTCTGGTTGTTTTTTGGAATTCCCGTCACTGGCTGGAATGGAGGGATGTCCCTCTCACTACAGCCCTTGGCGGTAATGTGTTTGCAGAGGCCATGTCTGTATTATTATTATTTATGTTTTATTTAATTATGCCTGTGTGTGTGTCTGTGTGTTTGTTTGTCTGTGTGTCTGAGTGTGTGTCTGTGTCCCTAACTGCCTGCAATGAGGCATGCCCCTGACTGGCTGTTCTGGGGGGATGCCCCTCACTGGTTGTATTGTAGGGATGTCCCTCATTGGCTCTAATGGAGGGATGTCTCACTATAGTCCTTGGCTGTAAAGACTTTGTGAACGTGCCTGTGTGTGTGTGTGCCTCTGTGTGGCTGAGTCTGTGTATGTATGTGTGTCTGTGTCGCCCCTAACTGCCTACGATGAGGGATGCCCCTCAACGGTTGTATTGGAGGTGTGTCTTTTTGTTTGTGTCTATGTATCTCTGTGCTTTTGTCCGTGTGTGTCTGTGTTAGTGTGCTTATCTGTGTCATTGTGTGTGGTGTGTATATGTTTGTGTGTGTGTGTGTGTGTGTCTCTGTGTGTATCTTTCTGCCTGTGTTGTGTGTCACTGTGTTTGTGTCTGTGTTTCTGGGTATATCAGTGTGCGTGTCTGTGTGTTTTTGTGTCTGTGTGTGTTTGATTCTGTTTGTGTGTGTCTGAGCATGTGTCTGTGTCACCCCTAACTTGCTTCAGTGAAGGATGCCCCTCACTGGCTATAATGAGGGTTGCCCCTCTTTGATTGTATTGGACGGATGCCCCTCACTGTGTGTGTCTCTTTATTTGTGTATGCGTGAGTGTGGTTGTGCATGTCTGTGTGGGTGTTTCTGTGTCTATGTGTGTGGCTGTGTGTATGTGTGAGTGTGTTTGTCTCTATGTGTGTGTCTGTGTGTGTATGTCCAAAGAGTCACCGGTTCGCGGCGGGAGAGGGGCATGAAGTAGAATTAAAAATTAGCATGCTGCCATAGATAACATAATCAAGGGGCAGTCATG
The DNA here is from genome assembly GCA_027917425.1 of Gastrophryne carolinensis. Taxonomy (NCBI): domain Eukaryota; kingdom Metazoa; phylum Chordata; class Amphibia; order Anura; family Microhylidae; genus Gastrophryne; species Gastrophryne carolinensis. The sequence continues at coordinate 315,497,142 of CM051236.1, read as the reverse complement.
AATTCAAAGGCACTCATGGCCTGGATCAAGTCGGGAGAGGGGCAAGAAGAAGTAGAAGTAAAAATTAGCGTGCTGACATAATCTTTTTGTCCAGAAGAGGAAATAAAAATTAGCATGCTGTTTTAGATAACATAATCAAGGGGCAGTCGTGGAGTCAAAGGTAGTCGTGGTACAGAGGTAATATCCATTTTGTCAAGAAGAAGAAAGACAAATTAGCATGCTGCCATAGATAACATAATCAAGGGGCAGTCATGGCCTAGATGTAAGGTTGTTGACTTGTGTCCAAAGTATCGCCGGATCATGTCGGACAAGAAGAAGAAAAAATAAAAATTAGCATGCTGACATAATCTTTTTGTCCAGAAGAAGAAATAAAAATTAGCATGATGCAGTAGCTAACATAGTCAAGGAGCAGTGGTGGATTCAAAGGGTGTTGACTTGTGTTCAAAGGGTCGCCGGTTCGCGTCAGGAAAGGGGCAAGAAGAAATAAAAATGAGCATGCTGACATAATCTTTTTGTCACAAAGGCAAAATAAAAATTAGCATGATGCAGTAGATAACAATCAAAGGGAAGTCATGGCCTAGAGGTAAGGTTATTGACTCGTGCCCGAAGGGACGTTGGTTCCTGTCGGGTGAGTAGCAAGAAGAAGGCTGATATAAAAATTTGCATGCTGACATAATCTTTCTGTCGTGTTGGGAGAGGGGCAAGAAGAAATATTAATTAGCATGCTGACATAAGCTTTTTGTCACAAAGAAGAAATAAAAATTAGCATGATGCAGTAGCTAACATAAACAAGGGGCAGTGGTGGATTCAAAGGGTGTTGACTTGTGTCCAAAGGGTCGCTGGTTCATGTTGGGAGAGGGGCAAGAAGAAGAAGAAATATAAATTAGCATGCTGACATAATCTTTTTGTCAAGAAGAAGAAATAAAAATTAGCATGCTGCCGTAAATAACATAATCAAGGGGCAGTCGTGGAATCAAAGGCAGTTGTGGCCTAGAAGTAAGGTTGTTGACTTCTGTCCAAAGAGTCACTGGTTCATGTTGGGAGAGAGTCAAAAAGAAGAAGAAGAAATAAAAAAGGGTTGACGCTTCATGTCGGGAGAGGGGCAAGAAGAAAAAGAAATAAAAATTAGCATGCTGCCATAGATAACATAATCACGGGCAGTTGTGGAGTCAAAGACAGTTGTGTCCCAGAGGTAAGGTTGTTGACTTCTGTCCAAAGAGTCAAAAAGAAGAAGAAGAAATAAAAATTAGCAGGCTGACATAATTTCTTTGTCACAAAGAAGAAATAAAAATTAGCATGATGCAGTAGCTAACATAATCATGGGCCATTGGTGGAGTCAAAGGGTGATGTCTTGTGTCCAAAGGGTCGCTGATTCTTGTCGGTAGAGGGGCAAGAAGAAAAAGAAATAAAAATTAGCATGCTGACATAATCATTTTGTCAAGAAGTAGAAATAAAAATTAGCATGCTGCCGTAAATAACATAATCAAGGGGCAGTCGTGGAATCAAAGGCAGTTGTGGCCTAGAGGCAAGATTGTTGACTTGTGTCCAAAGGGTCGCCGGCTCGTGTTGGGAGAGGGGCAAGAAGAAATATTAATTAGCATGCTGACATAAGCTTTTTGTCACAAAGAAGAAATAAAAATTAGCATGATGCAGTAGCTAACATAAACAAGGGGCAGTGGTGGATTCAAAGGGTGTTGACTTGTGTCCAAAGGGTCGCTGGTTCATGTTGGGAGAGGGGCAAGAAGAAGAAGAAATATAAATTAGCATGCTGACATAATCTTTTTGTCAAGAAGAAGAAATAAAAATTAGCATGCTGCCGTAAATAACATAATCAAGGGGCAGTCGTGGAATCAAAGGCAGTTGTGGCCTAGAAGTAAGGTTGTTGACTTCTGTCCAAAGAGTCACTGGTTCATGTTGGGAGAGAGTCAAAAAGAAGAAGAAGAAGAAATAAAAATTAGCATGCTGACATAATTTCTTTGTCACAAAGAAGAAATAAAAATTAGCATGATGCAGTAGCTAACATAATCATGGGCCATTGGTGGAGTCAAAGGGTGATGTCTTGTGTCCAAAGGGTTGACGCTTCATGTCGGGAGAGGGGCAAGAAGAAAAAGAAATAAAAATTAGCATGCTGCCATAGATAACATAATCACGGGCAGTTGTGGAGTCAAAGACAGTTGTGGCCCAGTGGTAAGGTTGTTGACTTGTGTCCAAAGGGCCACCGGTTTGTGTCGGGAGAGGGGAAAGAAGAAATAAACATTAACATGATGCAGTAGCTAACATAATCAAGGGCCAGTTTTGGAGTCAAAGGGTGATGTCTTGTGTCCAAAGGGTCGCCGGTTCTTGTCGGTAGAGGGGCAAGAAGAAAAAGAAATAAAAATTAGCATGCTGACATAATCATTTTGTCAAGAAGTAGAAATAAAAATTAGCATGCTGCAGTAGGTAACATAATCAAGGGGCATTTCTGAAGACAAAGGCAGTCGAGGCCTAGAGGCAAGATTGTTGACTTGTGTCCAAAGGGTCGCCGGCTCGTGTTGGAAGAGGGGCAAGAAGAAATATTAATTAGCATGCTGACATAATCTTTTTGTCGTAAAGAAGAAATAAAAATTAGCATGATGCAGTAGCATAAACAAGGGGCAGTGGCGGAGTCAAATGGTGTTGACTTGTGTCCAAAGGGTCGCTGGTTCATGTTGGGAGAGGTGCAAGAAGAAGAAATATAAATTAGCATTCTGACATAATCTTTTTGTCAAGAAGAAGAAATAAAAATTAGCATGCGCTTGGAGGGACGGGGTAACATGGTCCATATTTGGTGGAGCTGTCCGTCAATTAGGGCCCTCTGGGATAGGGTTTTGGCTATTTACGGCATCATCTCCGGGGAGTCGGTGCAGAACTCCCCGCAGGTGGCCCTGTTGTCCTTGCTTCCGGGCTCACTCTCCCATGGCAAAAAGGGGGTGCTGCGGCATTTCCTGACCGCAGCGAGAGCAGTCATACCGAGACGATGGAAATCCACAGTCGCGCCATCTCTTGCTGAATGGGCTCAGGAGGTGGAGGCTATCCGTCGTATGGAGGAGTTGATTTCAGACTCCGAAGGCTCATGGGAGAGTTATAGTATGACATGGGCCGGTTGGCTGGACTATAGGGACACCCATTTAGCGCAGGAGATAACATAGGGGGTCATGCGTCGGCACGCCCCTGCCCACAGAGGTACCTTTGTCCCTGCATGCGCTTCGGTATGCGCCTATAACCATGCCCTTGCTGCTGGAATTGCTCACACCTAATCCTTTCGCTAATCCTTTCACTGCCCTTGCAATCCTATTTCCCTGCCGTCCCTCCCTTTCCCCTTCCTCCCTCCCCCCCTCTTTTTTCCCCCTCCCCTCCCTTGTTTCCTTCCCTTCCTACTGTTCTGCGTCGTCTGGGCCCTCCGGCCACCTCCCTCTGCCCTCTGGATTCTCGTCTCTCTCAGGGGTGGACGCCCCTGATGGGTCCTGATGTGAGTTGGCCGACTTCTTCTGGGCGGCGGGTTTGGAGTAGAGGAGACTGGGGATTCGGGGCGGTGGACTCACAGCCGGACATCTTACTAAAGCTAGATTGGAGTGTAGGTCAGATCACATTTATGACGGCTGGGTGGAGTGTTTCTGGGGGGGGGGGGGTGGGAGGGACGTGTCCACTGCTTATGATATGTTATTTATCTGCATGCACATCTGGACACAACAGGCGACATGTCCTTGTTTTTCTGTCCTTTTGTCTTATTGTTCTGTTTTGTTTCCTTTATATGATGTAAACTCAATAAAGAAATATTGAACTAAAAATTAGCATGCTGCCATAAATAACATAATCAAAGGGCAGTCACTGAGTCAAAGGCAGTCATAGCCTAGTCGTAAGGTTTTTGACTTGTGTTCAAAGAGTCACCGGTTCATGTTGGGAGAGGGTCAAAAAGAAGAATAAATAAAAATTAGCATGCTGATATGATCTTTTTGTCAAGGATAAGAAATAAAAATTAGCATGCTGCCGTAGGTAACATAATCAATGGGCATTCGTGAAGACAAAGGCAGTCGTGGCATAGAGGCAAGGTTGTTGACTAGTGTCCTAAGGGTCACCGGTTCGTGGCAAGAGAGGGACAAGAAGAAGAAGAAATAAAAATTAGCATGCTGCCATAGATAACAAGATCAAGGGGCAATCATGGAATCAAAGGCAGTCGTGGCCTAGAGGTAAGGTTGTTGAATTGTGTTCAAAGGGTCGCCAGTTTGTGTCGGGAGAGGAGTAAGAAGAAGAAATAAAAATTTGCATGCTGACATAGGTAACATTATCAAGGGGCAGTCATGAATTCAAAGGCAGCCGTGGGCTAGAGGTGGGGTTGTTGACTTGTCCCCCCCAGCCCATCATCTACACCATCAAACATGCAAGGAGATATTTCCCCCTCCACAGTGGTAACTCCCCCTACAATCAACTGCCCAACATCAATGACCCCTTCGGCCCCGATATCAATCAATTTCCGAGATTGAGGACCCTGTGGCATTCCGCAAGAAGGAACTATTCACAGAGAAACCCTCTCTTTCCTCAGAACCATCCCTACCAGAGTGTACTTTGAGGCACCCATTGCGTGGTACGAGGCCGCATACAAGAAAGATATCGCAGAGGTACGGGACCAGATCCAAGTGTTGGATACTAGCGTTTCAACTAACCAGACCTCCACTGAGGCGGCGCTTGCATCCCTGTCAGCGAGAATGGAAGCCCAAAGCGCGCACATTTTGCAACTCCATCTCCAGCATGACAATCTTGAGAATAGGCACAGGTGGAATAACCTGCAGCTGAGGGGGATCCGGGAGGCATCCTCAGGAGAAGACGTAAAACAGATCATAACAGATCATAATCTTCAACTGACTACTGAAGAGAAGCGGGGACCCTGATTGAGATAGACAGGACACCTAGAGCCCTGACCCTGCACTCCCCAGAGACGTCATCTGTAGGATAAACTTCTATAAAGTAAAGGAAGAGATTTCCCGCAGGGCCTGGAGAAATGGGCCAATTGACTTTGCCGGAGCGAGAGTCATCATCCTTCTGGACCTCTCAAGGCATACGCTTCAGATATGCAGACTTCAAATACAGGTCCTGGATGCGTGCAGAAGCGCTGGAGCATCATATAGATGGGGTTACCTCTTTCACCTGATTGTTATCAAGGATCAGGACTCATACACCCTAAGATCATATCAAAACCTAGATGGCTTCTTTACCTTACCCATGCCGAATTGGTTGATGCCATCCACAGAACCCCCCAATGCAAAAGCCCTTTAGGGCCTTTCCCAATCATTCAATATCCAGGAGACCCAGGAGGAGGAGTGAGAGGTTCCTGGGTCCAATGGACAATGAGCTCTAAAGTCTGGTTAAGCCTCACGCAGTAGCCATTTGCATCAGTTTTAAATAAAATAGAGAATTTTGGAGCCAGTTGCAATATTTTGCTGTTGCTGTTTGTTTGGGTTTAAAGACCACATTTTTCCTGGGGTCCTTGGGGCTTGAATCGGTCAAATAATGAGACGCAGACCCGCGATGGTGGCGCCCCAGGGGGACCCAGGCTGGTAATCCAGTCGACCTAGTCATGGACTTCCCGCCCCTGAAATAGCAACCTCAGTTGGAGGGGGCGGCCTGGTCCCCAGGGCTGGTGCAGGGCGAGGTCCGGCAGGTCCCACTAGATGAGTGGTGTAGAGAGACCATCTTGGTTCCGGGAGGCCACATGGGGGAAAACAGTGGTATGCGCAATGGCCAGTTGCTCATTTTGACTAGGATCGCCTGAGGGGAAGAAACTGGCCCTTGTGTTCATCGCCAGACACAGTTCCCCATATAGGCCGGTCTCTGACCTTTCCCGCTTGGGGGAAGGCTACAGACCAAGCATATTAGCTAACTAGTTTTCGCCTTTTTGGTTTGAAATTGTCTTCTTCTAGACTTTCCTGTCTATTCTGTTTCTCTAATCTCTCACCCCTACTCCTGATTCTCAGCCCTTAGTCCCCCCCTCCTTCAATATGTGCGAGACTAATTTGATTTCTCTTAATGTGAAGGGTCTGAATGCGCCAGAGAAGAGGTCAACAGTCCTACAGAGCCTCAGGCCAACAAAGGCTCATGTGGCATTTCTCCAGGAGACACACTTCAGGACGGGGAACCCGCCATCGCTCAGGAATAAGGTATTCCCAACCTCTCGGATTCAAATTCCAGAGGGGTGAGCATCTTACTGTCCAGATCGGTCCCCTGGGAGGAGGTGGGTGTTCTGAGTGGTGGAGGGGGGAGGTGGCTTTTTGTCAAAGGGAAAACTGGATCAGAGCTTTTCACTTTCGTAAACCTTTATGGGCCGAATGTGGGGCAGGTTTTCTTCCTGGAGGATGTTCTAAACAGGGTGGCTGAATTTACAAAGGGCAAGCTTGTAATGGGAGGGGACCTTAACCTTTCACTCGAACCTCTGCTAGATACATCCAAGGGTAATTCATATCTCTCCTACTCTAAGTTGAGGAGGATTAGAAAACTACTGCACACACACCAGTTGGTAGACCCATGGCGCATACTCCATCCAGACACAATATTACTTAGCACCCCATAACTTGTAATCGCAGAGTGACCTATTCCTCATCCAACATCACATGCTGCAATGGGCCTCCGCAACCTCCATAGGCAACATCACCCTTTCGGACCATGCTCCTTACACTAGCCTTACACTAGCCGCTCAAATACCAGCACCTTGCCCCTGGACCTGGGAACTGAATAACTCTCGTCTCCAGGATCCAACGATAGCGGAGGTGGTGAAGCAAAACCTACAGAACTATTTTGCCACTAACGCAACCCCTGAAACTAGCCCACCTATTATATGGCAAGCCCGTAAGTGTGTAATCTGGTGAATACTGTTTCAACAGGGGGCTAGGGTTAAGAGAGGAAGAGGCAAGTTAATCACAGAGATTGTGGGTGAGATCCAGAGGCTGGAGACCCTAAACAAAGAGTCACTTGCAGCAACGCACCTGGCCACCTTGACCTCCCTCAGAGACCGGCTTAAGAGGGTGTACAATGATAAAGCGAAACTCCAGCTCAATAAATGCAGGAGGGCATCTCCTGGCTGCAGCTCTGAGGGGAGAAAATGCCAGAACATATATTCCTTCCTTCTCCAAGTGGGGGGATACTTTGGGCACTTCCTTTAGAGTGCCACTATAAAATTCTGACCTCCACAGATGGTTCCCGGAGGTGTCACCTCTCTGCTGGCGGTGTGGACAGGAGAGGGGGGATCTCCTGCACATCTTTTGGTCTTGCCCGGGGGTGTGTGGTTTCTGGTCTACAGTTAAGGAAACAATGGAAGGGGTGCTGGGGTGGGAGATCCCGGGGGGTCCGGCCTACTTCCTTCTCCACCACTCGGAGATACCTGCCAAGGGATACCGGAGGTCCATAATGGGTCAATTAATTAATGCATCCAGGGCGTGCATTCCTGTGCAATGGAAGATATCAGACCCACCTAGCATTCTGTTCTGGCTCAACAAGGTCTCAGAGATGGAGCGATTTGAGGGCATAATTTGCTGAGCGCAACAAAACATCGGAGGCACACCGTTGGGACGCATTTACATTTTCGGCAGATTATAAGGGGTTAGTAGAAAGAAATCAGTAGGAGCATTAATAAGGGATGTCGATATTACTCTACCTTTGCTTTTTCTTCTTTTCCTCTCTTTGCCCACTTTTCTTTTTTCTTTTTTTCTTCTTCCTTTGGGTACAGTGCTTCTGGATTGTTTACTCCGTGCCCTGTGGGGCGAGAACAGGTCTCAAACCCTTGGGGGTGGGCGGGTCTCTGTGGGCGCCCCGGTCCCCTCTCCGGGCCTAGCTCCCTTGGTTGGGGGCGGTCTGGTGGGGGGGCGCATGGGGGGACCGGCCTCACAGGAGCAAAGTATATCTAGGTTTGGCACTGAGACAAATAAAGAAAATGGACCAAATGAAAGCTTACTTGATCATTCCTTTTTATTTTCATATACTGTACCACTTTGTTGGTTATATCTTAATGCTGTCTTTATATACATTTTTTTATGTATGTAAATCTATTTTGAACATGCAATAAATAAAGAATATATAAAAAAAGAACATATATTCCTAAACTCCAGGACAGCATGAGGCACTCCAACAAGGACATAGCCAGAATTTTTAGGCAATACTATGAGACCCTGTATAATATACCATCCGGTAGCACAAGAGTGGGCGTAGAGGAGCTGAACCAATACATTCAGCAGTCGGGGCTGCCCAACTTTTCCCCCAGGTTATTGAAGGAGTTAGAGGGCCCGATTACATAAGACGAACTAGCTGAAGCTATAAGAGACTCTATCAACGGGAAGGCACCGGGGCCAGATGGCCTCCCCTTCTATACTATAAAACTTTCCTCGAGGTTCTCTTGCTGAGGCTGTTGGAAGTTGTTAACTCCCTGACATCGGTGAACTCCCTTCTGGCAGACAATCTCAGAGCCCACATCTCGGTCATACCAAAGGAGGGGAAAGATCCCACACTGAGTGCGAGCTATAGGCAGATCTCCCTCCTTAACACCGACATTAAGCTGTTTGCCAAAATACTGGCATCCCGTCTAGCTCCGCACCTACATCATAAAATATACCAAGTTGGTTTTATGCCACACAGAGACACTGCTAAAGCCCTGAACCTCATACATACTGCCATCAAGACGAACCTTCCCACTCGCTACCGATGCCGAAAAGGCCTTTGACAGGGTGCAGTGGAACTTTGTGTTTGCAGTGTTAAAGCACATCGGACTGGCGTCTAATGCCTGGATCGCAAGTCTTTACCAGCACTCCACTGCCCTAGTGAGAGTAAATGGCACGTTGTCGGAGCCTTTCGGCATTGGCAACGGGATGAGGCCGGGGTGCCTCCTCTCCCAACTAATTTTTATCTTCACACTCTGCAGGGTGAGAGGGAATCCGAGTATACAGGGGATCTCCCTCCCATTGGGGCAGTACAAGGCCGTGGCATATGCGGATGATTTACTTTTCTTTGTGACTGGCCCAGAAATGACCCTCTCTAACTTGGTCAAAGTATTGGAGAATTACAAGAGATTCTCCAACTACAAAATAAACCTGCAAAAATCAAAAGGCTTAAACATCAATCTCCCCACAGAAAGAGAGGCCAACCTCTAGCATTCCTTTCCCTTTAGATGGGCCAAAGAACACATCACATACCTGGGCACGAAACTGTAAGTCCCTAGATGAGATTTACTCATTAAACTTCCCTCTCCTGCTACAAGCATTCTCCAAGGACACAGAAGTGTGGTCCCTCAAAAAACTCTCAGGGTTTGGCAGGTGCAATGCTCTGAAGATGAATCTACTGCCGCGTCTGCTGTATTTGATATAGGCCCTACCCATAGAAACTCCTATCTTATTCCTCTGTAGGCTGGGGACTCTTTTCACGAAATTCGTCTGATTGGGCAAAAACCCCAGAATCAGCAGGAAGATGTTGATCAGGGCTAAGAGGAGGGTGGACTGGGCCTTCCCAACCCGGGACTGTACTACACAGCTGCCTGCCAGCTGAGCTAATCCACAATATTTGAGAAGCTATGTGCGGAAGGAGACCCAATCAGACATGTGCTTTCGGCCACATGCAAACTATTCATCAGCCCACAGGACCAGGTCACTCTCCCATTCCTCCTGAAATGGGAGAAAGACCTGGGGGTCACGTTCACGCAGGGACAAAGGGACATAATGAGCTTGGCCCATAAGACCTCTGTATGTACCAGGTATAAGGGAAGTAACTACAAACTGCTAACGAGGTGGTACAGAGTGCCAGCCCTGATTAACTAGTGGTGCCATACAGTATCCCCATCATGCTTGGCACTGTGGCAGGGAGAGGGGAGACCTGCTCCACGTCTTTTGGTCGTGTCCAGAGCTAGGGAGGTTTTGGTCAGAGGTAAGTAACACGATGCAGAGGATGACAGATGGGGAGCTGCCAGATGTCCCTGCCTTCTTCCTTCTCCACCACTCGGAGATGCCCACCAAGAGATATCGGAAAACGGTCCTGAGCCAGATGGTGTATGTGGCAAAAGCCTGTATTCCTCACATTGGAAGAAATCAACACCCACGATGGTCTCACAGTGGCTGAGTAAAGTGGTGGAAATAGCAAGATACGAGGGTCTGATTGGAGCCTGCAATGAATCCGCAGGGGTGCATTTCCTTAAGTGGGCTAGTTGGGTGGAATTCACAGCCTTAGAAATATAGGGCCCTGCTGGAAGCAGATCTCTAGACAAAGTTGTCAGCATATCTCCCCTCATTCCCCCCCTCGTCTTTGCATTTTTTTTCTACTGTCGCTATTTCTGTTTTTTCAGAGTTGTTCACTTGGACGCGGTCCAGTAGCAATGTTGATGAGCCGATTGGGGGCTAGTAATGTGAGTGCGAAGTGAGGGGGGAGTGACGCTCGCCGGGCGCCCTCGCAGAGCCCATGAACAGACAGGTCCGCTCTGGTGATGGCCTGAGCTGGCCTCAATTAGTTGGGGCTGTGGCGGGAGAGCCCAGGGACCGATCCCCTGCTTAAGGGACTTGATGGAACTGTCCCAACTGAGTCAACGGAGATACAAGGACTGCTTTGCATAAAACAACACCATGTACGAATTGCATGTTTATTGTCTTATCTCTTATTTCTATGTGGAATGGTTTGTGTAATTTGAAAATGGTATTAATAAAGAATATATAAAAAAATAGGTTGTTGACTTGTATAGAAAGGGTCGCCAGTTCGTGGCGGGAAAGGGGCAAGAAGAAGAAGAAATAAAAATGAGCATCCTGACATAATCTATTTGTCAAGAAGAATAAGAAGAAATAAAAATGAGCATGCTGACATAATCTTTTTGTCAGGAAGAAGAAATAAAAATTAGCATGCTGCCATAGATTACATAATCAAGGGGCAGTCGTGGCCTAGGGGGGTGTTGACTTGTGTCCAGAGGGTCGCCAGTTTGCATGCTGTCGTAGATTACAAAATCAAGGGGCAGTCATGGAGTCAAACGCAGTCATGGCCTAGAGGTAAGTGGTGTTGACTTGTGTCCCAAGGGTCATCGGTTTGCAGTGGGAGAAGGCCAAGATGAAGAAGTAATAAAAATTAGAATTTTGACATAATCTTTTTGTCAAGAAGAAGAAATAAAGATTAGCATGCTGCCATAGATAACATAATTAAGGGGCAGTCGTGGCCTAGAGGTAAGGTTGTTGAGTTATGTCCAAAGGGTCGTCGGGATAAGGGCAAGAAGAAAAGAAAAAAATAGAAGGCTGACATAATCTTTTTGTCAAGAAGAAGAAATAAAAATTAGAATGCTGCCGTAATTAACAAAATCAAGGTGCAGTTGTAGAGTCAAAGGCAGCCGTGGCCTGGAGGTAAGGTTGTTGACTTGTGTCTAAAGGGTCGCTGTTCATGGTGGGAGAGGGGTAAGAAGAAGAAAAAATAAAAATGAGCATGCTGACATAATCTTTTTGTCAAGAAGAATAAGAAGAAATAAAAACGAGCATGGTGACATAATCTTTTTGTCAAGAGGAAATAAAAATGAGCATGCTGTCGTAGATTACATAATCAAGTGGCAGTCATGGAGTCAAACGCAGTCATGGCCTAGAGGTAAGGCTGTTGACTTGTGTCCAGAGGGTCGCCAGTTTGCAGTGGGAGAGGGGCAAGAAGAAGAAAAAAAAATTAGCATGCTGCCATAGATTACAAAATCAAGGGGCAGTCTTAGAGTCAAACGCAGTCGTGGCCTAGTGGTGAGGTTGTAGACTTGTCTCCAAAGGGTTGCCAGTTCACAGCAGGAGAGGAACAAGAAGAAGAAATAAAAATTAGCATGCTCACAATCTTTTTGTCAAGAAGAAGAAAAAATAAAAATTAGCATGTTGACATAATCTTTTTGTCAAGAAGAAGAAGAAATAAAAATTAGCGTGTTGACATAATCTTTTTGTCAAGAAGTAGAAGAAATAAAAACTAGCATGCTGCCGTAGATAACATAATCAAGGGGCAGTGGTGGAGTCAAAAGCAGTTGTGGCCTAGAAGTTAGGTTGTTGACTTCTGTCCAAAGGATCGCCGGTTCATGTCGGTAGAGGGGCAAGAAGAAGAAATAAAAGATTAGCATGCTGACAGTCTGTTTTTCAAGAAGAAGAAATAAAAATTAGCATGCTGCCGTAGAGAACAAAATCAAGAGGCAACAATGGAATCAAAGGCAGTCGTGGCCTAGTGGTAAGGTTGTTAACGTATGTCCAAAGGGTCACCGGTTCGTGTCGGGAGAGGGGCAAGAAGAAGAAGAAATAAAAACTCGCTTGTTGACATAATCCTTTTGTCAAGAAGAAGAAATAAAAATTAGCATGCTGCTGTAGATAACATAATCAAGGGGCATTCGTGGCCTAGAGGTAAGGTTTGTTGACCTGTGTCGGGAGAGGAGTAAGGGGACGAAATAAAAATTGGCATGCTGACTTAATCTTTTTGTCATGAAGAAATTTTGCATGCTGCCATTGATATCATAATCAAGGGGCAGTCATGGAGGCAAAAGCAGTGGGCTAGAGGTAAGGTTGTTCACTTGTGTCTAAAGGATCATCAGTTTGTTTCGGGAGAGGGGCAAGAAGAAGAAGAAATAATAATTAGCAAGCTGACATAATCTTTTTCTCAAGAAGGAGAAATAAAAATTAGCATGATGCCGTAGATAACATAATCAAGGGGCAGACGTGGCCTATTGGTAAGATTGTTGACTAGCCTACAAAGAGTTGCCAGTTTGCGTCAGGTGAGAAGCAAGGAGATGAAGAATTAAAAATTAGCATGCTGACATAATCTTTTTGTCAAGAAGAGGAAATAAAAATTATCATGCTGCCATAGATAACATATGTAAGGGTGGAGTCAAAGGCAGTCGTGGCCTAGAGGTAGGGTTGTTGATTTGTGTCCAAAGGGTCGCTGGTTAATGTCGGGATAGGGGCAAGAAGAACAAGAAATGAAAATTAGCATGCTGACAATCTTTTTGTCAAAAATAAAAATGAGCATTCTACCGTAGATAACATAATCAAGGGGCAGTTGTAGAGTCAAAGGCAGTTGTGTGGCCTAGAGGTATGGTTGTTGACTTGTGTCCAAAGGGTCACTGGTTTGCAGCGGGAGTAGGGGGAAGAAAAAATAAAAACTTAAATTAAAAAACGTAAAAAAGAACTAAAAAAAGAGCAAAAATAAAATCACAAGAGGAACAGACTCATCCACCAAGTTTACACTTCAACCTTTGGCTAAGTCATACATGTGCTTTCGGCCACATGCAAACTATTCATCAGCCCACAGGACCAGGTCACTCTCCCATTCCTCCTGAAATAGGAGAAAGACCTGGGGGTCACGTTCACGCAGGGACAAAGGAGTAACATAATGAGCTTGGCCCATAAGACCTCTGTATGTACCAGGTATAACTGCTAACGAGGTGGTACAGAGTGCCAGCCCTGATTAATAAGTGGTGCCCTACAGTATCCCCATCATGCTGGCACTGTGGCAGGGAGAGGGGAGACCTGCTCCACATCTTTTGGTCGTGTCCAGAGCTAGGGAGGTTTTGGTCAGAGGTAAGTAACACGATGCAGAGGATGACAGATGGGGAGCTGCCAGATGTGTGGTGACCAGGTTAGGGAAGCTGGGAGGCAGCTGTGGGTCACCGGCTTTTGGGGTGGCAGGCCGAAGCCTAGGTTCCGGACAGGTAGTAAAGTCTGTAGGCCCAGATGGTATGAGGGCCCTGTGTCGTGACGCCAGGAGGGTTTGGTGGCACCGGTTACCCTACCAACCGGGGGTCCCAGAAGATCCCTTGCTAGGTGCTGGGTAGCAATAACAGGCAGAGGCCAGATTAGGATCAATGGAACTTTTACTGGCAGTCTAGATGGTACAGTGACAGTGCAGATCAGGAGCGATCCTGTGGTTTGGGAGACTAGAGGACTTGCTGAGACTTATAGTGCCTTTTAGGCTGAATAGCTTACTTGAAAGATTGAAGATTCTGCAGCCTTGGAGATTAGAGCTGAATTCAGGACAGGCTCTGTGACCTGGAATATGAGAGATGATACTGTAGATTTATCAGCAGACCTGAAAAGCATTACTTCTTTGTCCAGGTGCTGTTTTGGATTCTTTTTCCACACAGCCAGCAGCACAAACACAGATCTGCTTCCTTCAGAAGTCACAGCTATTCTCCCTAGAAAATGGAGGAGAGAGCCAGGCTTAGAGGCTCAGCAGTCCTGATAGGCTCACCACTTGTCACGTGACCCTTCCCTAGCAAGTTAGTTACAGCATTAGGGAGTTATTAAGTTTGTGAAGCTGCACAATGTGAAAACATTAACTCTTTGAATGCAAACTACATAAATTCACATAGGAAACATGTCATTACATGAAAACAGGATATAAAAGGTTTTTATACAGGAACAGGGTATATATATATATATATATATATATATATATACTGTATGAGCACAGATATATTATACCATATTAGCTATGCAATATAACAGACCCCAAAGTCACAGGGACAGCCAAAGGTCGAGGGGACACATATAGAACAGTATTGCAAATGCTGTACTGGGACATTGCAGATGTCCCTGCCTTCTTCCTCCTCCACCACTCGGAGATGCCTACCAAGAGATATCAGAAATCGGTCCTGAGCCAGATGGTGTATGTTGCAAAAGCCTGTATCCCTCACATTGGAAGAAATCAACACCCGCAATGGTCTCACAGTGGCTGAGTAAAGTGGCAAAAAAATAGCAAGATACGAGGGTCTGATTGGAGCCTGCAATGAATCCGCAGGGGTGCATTTCCTTAAGTGGGCTAGTTGGGTGGAATTCACAGCCTTGCAGAACTATAGGGGACTGCTGGAAGCAGATCTCTAGACAAAGTTGTCAGCACATCTCCCCCCATTCCCCCCCTCTTCTTTGCATTTTTTTTTCTACTGTCGCTATTTCTGTTCTTTCAGAGTTGTTCACTTGGACGCGGTCCAGTAGCAATATTGATGAGCCGATTGGAGGCTAGTAATGTGAGTGCGAAGTGAGGGGGGAGTGACGCTCGCCGGGCGCCCTCGCAGAGCCCATGAACAGACAGGTCCGCTCTGGTGATGGCCTGAGCTGGCCTCAATTAGTTGGGGCTGTGGCGGGAGAGCCCAGGGACCGATCCCCTGCTTAAGGGACTTGATGGAACTGCCCCAACGGAGTCAACGGAGATACGAGGACTGCTTTGCATAAAACAACACCATGTACGAATTGCATGTTTATTGTCTTATCTCTTATTTCTATGTGGAATGGTTTGTGTAATTTGAAAATGGTATTAATAAAGAATATATAAAAAAATAGGTTGTTGACTTGTGTAGAAAGGGTCGCCAGTTCGTGGCGTGAAAGGGGCAAGAAGAAGAAGAAATAAAAATGAGCATGCTGACATAATCTATTTGTCAAGAAGAATAAGAAGAAATAAAAATGAGCATGCTGACATAATCTTTTGGTCAGGAAGAGGAAATAAAAATTAGCATGCTGCCATAGATTACATAATCAAGGGGTAGTCGTGGCCTAGGGGGGTGTTGACTTGTGTCCAGAGGGTCGCCAGTTTGCATTAGGAGAGGGGCAAGAAGAAGAAGAAAAAAAATTAGCATGCTGCCGTAGATTACAAAATCAAGGGGCAGTCATGGAGTCAAACGCAGTCATGGCCTAGAGGTACGGGGTGTTGACTTGTGCCCAAAGGGTCATCGGTTCGCCGTGGGAGAAGGCCAAGATGAAGAAGTAATAAAAATTAGGATTTTGACATAATCTTTTTGTCAAGAAGAAGAAATAAAGATTAGCATGCTGCCATAGATAACATAATTAAGGGGCAGTCGTGGCCTAGAGGTAAGGTTGTTGAGTTATGTCCAAAGGGTCGTCGGGATAAGGGCAAGAAGAAAAGAAAAAATAGAAGGCTGACATAAACTTTTTGTCAAGAAGAAGAAATAAAAATTAGAATGCTGCCGTAATTAACAAAATCAAGGTGCAGTTGTGGAGTCCAAGGAAGCTGTGGCCTGGAGGTAAGGTTGTTGACTTGTTCCTAAAGGGTCGCTGTTCATGGTGGGAGAGGGTTAAGAAGAAGAAAAAATAAAAATGAGTATGCTGACATAATCTTTTTGTCAAGAAGAATAAGAAGAAATAAAAATGAGCATGGTGACATAATCTTTTTGTCAAGAAGAAATAAAAATGAGCATGCTGTCGTAGAGTACATAATCAAGGGGCAGTCATGGAGTCAAACGCAGTCATGGCCTAGAGGTAAGGCTGTTGACTTGTGTCCAGAGGGTCGCCAGTTTGCGGTGGGAGAGGGGCAAGAAGAAGAAAAAAAAATTAGCATGCTGCCATAGATTACAAAATCAAGGGGCAGTCTTAGAGTCAAACATAGTCGTGGCCTAGTGGTGAGGTTGTAGACTTGTCTCTAAAGGGTTGCCAGTTCACGGCAGGAGAGGGACAAGAAGAAGAAATAAAAATTAGCATGCTCACAATCTTTTTGTCAAGAAGAAGAAGAAAAAATAAAAATTAGCATGTTGACATAATCTTTTTGTCAAGAAGAAGAAATAAAAATTAGCGTTCTGCTGTAGATAAAATAATCAAGGCAGAGGTGGAGTCAAAGGCAGTCGTGGCCTAGAGGTAAGGTTGTTGACTTC
This sequence comes from Gastrophryne carolinensis, assembly GCA_027917425.1. Lineage (NCBI taxonomy): Eukaryota > Metazoa > Chordata > Amphibia > Anura > Microhylidae > Gastrophryne > Gastrophryne carolinensis. The sequence continues at coordinate 315,480,518 of CM051236.1, read as the reverse complement.
TGTCCAAAGGGTCACCGGTTCATGTCAGGAGAAGGGCAAGAAGAAGAAGTAAAAATTAGCATGCTGACATAATCTTTTTGTCAAGAAGAAGAAATAAAAATAAGCATGCTGACATACTCTTTTTCTCAATTAGAAGAAATAAAAATTAGCATGCTGCTGTAGATAACATAATCAAGGGGCAGTTGTGGAGTCAAAGGCAGTCATGGCTTAAAAGGAAGTTGTTGACTTGTGCTCAAAGGGTCGCCAGTTCTCAGCGGGAGAGTGACAAAAAGTAGAAAAAATAAAAATTAGCATGCTGACATAATCTTTTTGTCAAGAAGAAGAAGAAATAAAAATTAGCATGTTGACATAATCTTTTTGTCAAGAAGAAGAAATAAAAAATAGCATGCTGCCGTAGATAACATAATCAAGGGGCAGTAGTGGAGTCAAAAGCAGTCGTGGCCTAGAAGTTAGGTTGTTGACTTCTGTCCAAAGGATCGCCGGTTCATGTCTGTAGAGGGGCAAGAAGAAGAAATAAAAAGTTAGCATGCTGAAAGTCTGTTTTTCAAGAACAAGAAATAAAAATTAGCATGCTGCCGTAGAGAACAAAATCAAGAGGCAACAATGGAATCAAAGGCAGTCGTGGCCTAGTGGTAAGGTTGTTAACATATGTCCAAAGGGTCACCGGTTTGTGTCGGGAGAGGGGCAAGAAAAAGAAGAAATAAAAATCAGCATGCTGACATAATCGTTTTGTCAAGAAGAAGAAATAAAAATTAGCATGCTGCTGTAGATAACATAATCAAGGGGCATTCATGGAGTCAAAGGCAGTCGTGGCCTAGAGGTAAGGTTTGTTGACTTGTGTCCAAAGGGTCACCGGTTTGTGTTGTGAGAGGAGTAAGGAGAAGAATAAAAAATTGGCATGCTGACTTAATCTTTTTGTCGTTAAGAAATTTTGCATGCTGCCGTTGATATCATAATCAAGGGGCAGTCATGGAGGCAAAGGCAGTGGGCTAGAGGTAAGGTTGTTCACTTGTGTCTAAAGGATCATCAGTTTGTTTCGGGAGAGGGGCAAGAAGAAGAAGAAATAATAATTAGCAAGCTGACATAATCTTTTTCTCAAGAAGGAGAAATAAAAATTAGCATGATGCCGTAGATAACATAATCAAGGGGCAGTGGTGGAGTGAAAGGCAGACGTGGCCTATTGGTAAGATTGTTGACTAGAGTCCAAAGAGGCATCAGGTGAGAAGCAAGGAGATGAAGAATTAAAAATTAGCATGCTGACATAATCTTTTTGTCAAGAAGAGGAAATAAAAATTATCATGCTGCCATAGATAACATATGTAAGGGTGGAGTCAAAGGCAGTCGTGGCCTAGAGGTAGGGTTGTTGATTTGTGTCCAAAGGGTCGCCGGTTAATGTCGGGATAGGGGCAAGAAGAACAAGAAATGAAAATTAGCATGCTGACAATCTTTTTGTCAAAAATACGGCATTCTACCGTAGATAACATAATCAAGGGGCAGTTGTAGAGTCAAAGGCAGTTGTGTGGCCTAGAGGTATGGTTGTTGACTTGTGTCCAAAGGGTCACTGGTTTGCAGCGGGAGAAGGGGGAAGAAGAAATAAAAACTTAAATTAAAAAACTTAAAAAAAAAACTAAAGAACTAAAAAAAGAGCAAAAATAAAATCACAAGAGGAACAGACTCATCCACCAAGTTTACACTTCAACCTTTAGCTAAGTCATATAGGGCCACATTCAGGATGTGTGGAATACTTCACGCCTTCCAGTAATTGGTTGTGAATTGGCCCAATGACTTACCTAAGGGGCATTCATAAGCATTGACCTCTGAACATCACCAAAGGTTGGTGTAGTATGATCAAATACTTTTTTACAGATACACTTACCTGTTGCTGTTGCTTGAGTCTGCTCTGTGTTTATTGTGTCCGGGAGTTCAGCCAAGGTTGTTGGATTTACCAATGTCTTGATTTTTTCCCACCTCAGACAGTATTAGACATCGTGGGCATCTACCACCTATGGTGGAGCTGGCAAACAATGAAGACAAACATTTTGGAGAATAAGCATGTACAGTATTATATAAACAAACACATGGATGCAAGGGTAAACACTTTATTTAAAAAACAAACACGTGGTTGCTAAGGTAAACACATGATTGTTAAGGTCAACACATTATTACAATAACAAACACATGGTTGATAAGGAAAACCCTTTATTATGTAAAGAAACACAGGGTTGCTAAGGTAAATACATGGTTGCTAAGTTAAAAACAACATTACATATTTAAACATATGGTTGCTAAGGTAAACACATTATTACATACATAAATACATGGTTGATAAGAAAAACACATGCTACACTGGCATAATGCTCGAGTTCATCTTCTCATCCCTGTGCAGCATATATAGTTCAGACACTAAGAAAAAGTTGAGCAGGAACTGTAATCCCAGGCTGCACATCATTGTGTTCCCCAGGGTTAGCGCTGTGCATTTGTGCAGACACATGCCTTATAATGCATGCACAAAAACTGTTGATGTAGTAGATTTTTTTTACAAAGTGTCTGTTGTCACTTACTAAAAAATACTAACCTAGTCTAAAAAGGTAACATATTGCCTTAGCACTCCCAGCAGCCATGGAAAGTGAGGCTTGCAGAGACTTCCCACGCTGCACATGACAGCCGGGCTAACAACTTATTCCAGACACCACTGTAACTGAGGTGCATTCCCACAGTCAGTTTTATCAGATAGGCTAGAGGCAGGAGCGTGCCACCGGGCAACCAGGAATGCGGCTGTCCTCTAATGCCAGGCTCTGTTTCCAAACAGGTCCATATGCCAGTTATCAATATACACAGCATGATTGGACCGCATCTAAGCTGCAGGAATGCCAGGGATGAGACCCATAGTCACAGTGGAGGGCCACCAGAAAGGTAAAAGAGTGTAGGTCACTGTGGGTGGTTCATATAGTGGAGCATAACAATTCGGGATACTTAATCGGCAATTTTGAGCAGTGCACGCGCTCATGCCCCAGCCATTCAGATAGGCTGGGGTGGAAGCATGCACATGCACCATTGGACCGGGGAAAGGTGAGTTTCACTGGCGGAGGAATCCCAGTTTGGGATGCCCCAGGGCCTGGAACAATACTCAGGAAAGTCAAAAGAGGAGAGTTAAAGAGGAACCAAACACAGGATTTTCACTATCCTGGGTGCAGTTTCTCTTTAGCAAGGCATCCCAATATTGGATGTCCTGTCAAAAAAACCCAAGGGATCGCCAGTACACATTCCTGACCAGTGTTCCCATGAAACATGCATGGTTCTCCTGCAATCAACTTTATCAGCTGCCCATACCCTCCTTCTCTCTGTTCCATATTCCCTCCTTCTCTAACTCTTCCACACCATCTTTCTTCTTACAGTACCTCCATATCTCTATTCCACATTTCCCTATCCTCTCTCTTCCGTATTTCCTCCTTTGCACTAATTTCCTTCCTTTCTCTGGATGTGAAATGGTGTTAATGTGTGGGAAAGTTGGTGTGGTTGAGGGTGTGGCTGAGGACAAGGGGGGCGTAGTTTAATCACAAAAAAGGTCTGCGGTGCACCACTGTGTCTGTCCCTCTTTCCCCATTTATCTCTCACCCGCAGTGGCAGTAAGAGAAGCTGGGGGAAGGTGGGTCAGCATGACCTATGCATATACAGAATGCCCATATACAGAAGTTACCTGTGTATGGTAGTGCCTTTTGCTGTCAGTCGGAGCACTCCATGTACAGGACACACCCATCTGCCAGCCCAGCTTCTCATAAAGAACACTGTTGATAAAAGTTGTACGATGCAGGTGGCAGGTAAGTAGGGAGTCTGGTTCTCGCAGATCTGAAGTCTTCAACCGCTTTAAAGCGGACCAACAGTCAAAAATGAATTAAATCAGACCAACACAACAAACAGTGCTCATATGCATCCCTCCCCAGGGCAATTTAGATGCACATAAAAAATAACGTACCTTTTTCACAGCTGCTGGGCTTGCAGGCCACCTGCAAACAGGAAGTCAACTGGGCTTCCTGTTACAGTGCATTTCAGTTATGTCACTTGGGAGAGGAAGCTCCAAAATGGCCACCGCCTTTCTTTTCCAACTGTGTCTGACTATTGGTCCGGTTTAACTCCTTATTTAAAATTGTTAGTGGTTTCTTTTATTTAAGACTTAGGCCCTTATTTAACAAGGGATAGCGTCATGCAGTGCCTGGTTAGCGGGAGGTAGCGCCAAATAGCGACTGGTCAACACCTGGTCAACGCCGGACACGGCACACAATAGCACATTTATCAACCAGAATCTGTTTAGCGACTGGAATAGCGACATGTAGCGGATGATTCATCAATTTCTCTTCTTCACCGAACAGCGCCAGTGTTGTGCCTTGCACAGCGCAAGGTATTACCTCTCGCTACCTGGCGCTCTCCCATACACTTCTATGGCAGACACATTTTTTTTTTTTTTGGCTTTTGTATACGTTTTTTTTTTTTTTTTAAAGAAATTAGTACATGCATTAAACATTCATTCTGATTTGTCTTGAATGTTTTAGAATTTTTTCTTTTTTATTTTTAAATGTATTTCGGACTGTGTCACTTGGATGTCCAAATCACAGCCCTCTCCCAATGTCATTTCAGTTATTGTTAGCGTTTTTCGAAGGTGTCAAACCCCCCAAGTAATCTTTTTTTTAAAACCGTTACAGGCGCTCTGTGCCGTAGTCAGCTAACAACAGCGCCCACGCTCTATGATAGTAATCTCTTTGATGAATCCGTGGTGTTGTGGCGAGGCCCAGTCGCTATGCCGAGTCGCTATGTGTAGCAGGCAGCGGCGCTGTGCTGATCATACATGTGTTTTTTTTTTTGGTCGCTATTTCACTTGTTACGCCCCCAGTCGCTGTTGATGAATATGCAGCAGACACGGGCACAGCTGACTTGTTGCTATACGCTATTGTGATGTTGCGTATCCTAGCGAATTGATAAGCGCATTTTAGCGATGCGTGTGTTTATTTATTTTTTTCATTTTACTTTTGTTTTGCAACTTCCGGTTTCCACCTCTGAGGATTAGAAATGAGGCCCAGACGGCGAGCCATCCCCCTCCCCAGCTACTCCTCTGAATCTTCCTCCCCAAACCCTTCCCCCCCCCTCCCCCTGTCTCCCCTGGTCCCTCAACATCCCCTGTCCCCCCCACCTCAAAAATTAAAGGGAAAGTGCGTAGATATGCATGTGAACGGCCAGGTGGTCAAAGTAAGTATATGTTGCATTTATGCTGTGCAACCATATAGCTTGTTATTTATAGTTATTAGTCTATATATATATGTATTAATGTTTGTTTTTAAAATGTGTTTTTTTATAGGATTTTTTTGATGAGGGAATACGACTATGCCCGTGATGCAAAGAGGCGGTGGGACACAGTTGCCTTCACCTCCAACGCTATGTTGGAGGTGAAGGCAACTGTGTCCCGGCGCTTCCAGACCCAGCTCACAGTCCGCTTCATAATACAGAAATGGTCGGACTTCAAGCGCCAGGACCCAGAGGGGTTTATAGGCTCTATGATGCCTATGCTTCAGGTAAGTGTCAGCTCACAACATGTAAATCATTCCACTAATGTAGTATTATCAATAGTTTTCATGTTTTTTTGGGGTTTTAAAGATGTCCTTTTTTTCCCTCCCTTTTACACAGATAAGTGTCCTCCCCTGGGCAAATGTGGAAACGGTTTCCCCTTCCTCCCCTGGGTCCTCAAGATAGGACTGGTGAGAGGGCCCCTCCCCCGCAGATTCATCCGACCCCACCACTCTTCTGCGGGGGAGGGGCCCTCTCACCAGTCCTATCTTGAGGACCCAGGGGAGGAAGGGGATGACGCCCCAGAGGAGTGTGCTGCTGGGGGGCGGGCAGTCTGGAGCCTCAGCTCCTCACAATTGGACTCAGTTGAGTCCACAAACCCCGTGGGCCACTCTCAAGTGGGGAGTCCAAGTGGGGAGGTGGAGGTGGACTCACCCACACTCCCTCGAGGATCTGGGAGTGAGAGGGAGGAGGGTGGCCCATGTGGTTTAGGATCTTCTGGGCCGATTGTGAGGAGTCGAGGCTCCACGCCTCCTCCTCAGAGTCCTCCCTGGGATACCAGCGGCAGTTCATCCCCTGGTGAGTGCATTTCTAATTCTTGTTTGTCTGTTACAGGTGATCCTGGTGACTTAGCACTAATCCTGTGCCCTTGTAATCTGGTTTTTAGGGCATCCACCTCCAGCAGCTATGCGCCAGCCCTTGCCCACGGGCATAGTCATGGTAAGTGTTTGTTGATATCCCTCACATGCCATATGTAATGACATTCCAAAAACATACACATGTTTACTGGTCCATAGTACAAGATTGTAGTGTAATTTTAATTAACCTCACAAACCCCACTCCAGTCCAATCCAACTGCCAACCACCCCAATGTTTCTGCAGACACCATGATGGTGGCTATCAAATGTGTTAGTTTTGTAAGTTGTTCCTGCTAACACATGTTGCACACTCTACAATTAATATTCTACCCTTAACTTAAATTTATGCCTTAGCATTGCACTGTAAAGGTTATTGGCACATTATATTGATGTGTCCATGTTGCACACATAAATAATTCCCATGACCTCACGGACCAGTAAATATGCTAATGTCTGACAACATGTGTGTAACCATGCAAGCATTTTTTTGCAGACTCCCTAAACAGATGGATGTCAAATCTTAATGTGTAATTGGCAAACTAATTTTGTTTTTGGTTTTGCTTTCTCATGACAGATGTTTCCACGCAGACGGACCCTGGGACCATACTCCCCACCCCAGCTCCAGGGACGTCCAGCAGCATGGGCCCCAGCCACAGCTGCGATGGTGAGTACATCAACTTCATATGCCAAAATACTTGACAATGTCCCTATGTCTTTTCTAAGCACACATCTAGGTTACATTTGCTCATCCCACAATCCTAAATGCATGTCTGCATGCTTGATTGTTGGCTCACATTTTTGGTTTTTACACGTATTGGTAAAATGTTTGCTTAAAACAAAAATATTTGCCTGCTAAGGTTGGGAACTCTAATATGCTTTTCACAAGCAGTTTAATCGTTAGGACTTTGGCCATGATGTTTGGCTGTAAATAACCCAATAAATGCCCACAATGGGACTTATCCCTTCATTTCTTCCAAAGAGTTCATACAAAATGTATGGTTTGGATGTTAAATGCACATGTAAGGCAGGCACTACTACTCATATAATGGTAACACATAAGGGCCCAGTTTACACCAATGTTAATGTGTTGGTCAGCTAATTAGAGCAAATGACATAACATTCCTACATCTGTGTATGTTGAGATCCCATTATATTTGTTTTAGTGTTTTTTTTTTACTCTCTACAGCTTGTGAAACAGAGCATCGCAGACTGTGGCAGTACGTCCGTCGGACGCGCCTTATGCTGCTGGGCAAGAAGAAACACCGTTAGAGTGGGGGGTATGTTTTTTTTCCGCTGTGCGGATTCATGTTGCCCATGTTGGGCGCCTTGGAAGGCAATAAATGTTTTCTATTTTTCTACTTTCAGTGTGTTGTGCCTTGTAAAGCATAGTTTAAGTGTCTAGCAACCCATTAGTTAGAACATGTTATCAAACATTGTTAGGCATTTAATGTGTTAACCATAGTAATGTATGGCAAACAATGTGTTGTCATACATTTCTGCCTACATGTACATATCTAGATCTAGAGACTTATCCCTGACTGGGTTAGTAGCTATGTCTTCTCAAAAACACTAATTGGAGGTTGGGTTCAAACATTTATTACAAGAAAATAAAAACCTTAAAATTAATGCATTTCAAGGGAACAAGAAGTGCCACAATTATTCCCTGGGTGGCCTTGGAGGTTGAGATTCATTGCTAGGGGTGGTGTTGGGGGACAACAGTGCAGTAAAAAAAATAGACTGCTGTTGTATTAGCTGATGGATCAACAACAAAGTTTGTTCCTGGCGCTGTCCAGATTCTTGGATGGCATGTGACATTTGTTGTATGGAGTTTGACATTTGTTGAATTGCCTGAGTAATTTGTGAGTGCTGGTGATTTTGCACTTCTCGCAGTTGTTGCTGCAGGTCCTGAATTTGTTGCCGATCCACCAGTGACTGATTTTCCAACGCCGCAATGTGCTCATTAGTTCCAGCACGCGGCTGTTGTTGACTGCAGCCCTCCAGCATCCGGACCCCTAGCTGGTAAAAAACGGCACTTGTGGGTGCAGAAGCTCCAGTTGTAGGATGTTCAGCCTAAAACACCAAAAAAAAGATTGTAGTGAAGCTGGAACAATGCAGGTAATCCCCTCCCAAACATTTCCCAAAAGGGTTCCATTATAATGTACCGTTGCTTCAGCCTCTGTAGCCTGTCCACATGGCACTTGGGCAGAGGGCAGAGCCTGGGTTTCCGTGTTGGACTCCTGCTAAACCACAAATATGTTGTATATTACATGGTAGATCCTGTTGTACCCCCAAACATGTCAATGTGGTTACTGTTCAAACAAATCAGCCATGGTACCTCAGTCTGCTCCGGCCAAAGTAGTTCCGGGGTCTGGCTGCCAGAAAGGGGAAAATCCACATCTGAGAGATGGGGCAAGCTGGCATATGCTAAACAGGAAAGTCATGTTAGTAGGTCATTTGAGATTGTGGGACTATTTTTGGCCCACACTATCGAGGCCATACCTCTCCAAAGTGGGGGATTGCCCAATAGCAAAAAATGTGTCATGGAACATCATATTCCAAACATGTATGTAAGCCGAAGAGGATGAAATCATTGTGACAAACAATAACATACACACATTGCTCAAATTACACATACCCGCCATCTCACAAATGTCCTGACTTAGGCCCTCACTCGAGCTTTGCCCTTAAAAAAACATGTTGAATAACAAGTTGGACTAATAATTCCAAAAAACAGGTTAGCCAACATCCTTACTAGAGAATAAAGCTAGACAAACTTACCCTCATCTCTAGCAGCCTCACGGTGAAGGGCCCTTTCCGGACGGCCACTTCCTGTATTCCGGTCAACTAAAATACACAATGTAGATCAATATTACTAACACTAGTATAGTGTATGTTTGACTTTCGATTTTAAAACAACCAAAAAATGCAGGGAACACATTACAACAATTTAATTTCTGATCGTATTGATGCACAATCCAGTGTCAATATCCATATTGAAGTTGTAATTGAAATCATGTTGAATTTTAGACTAACAAAATATACACATTGTTACTCAAACAGCAGAAAGGATACAGTGTGTTTGGAAATACACACCAACAGGGTCCGGTTGACCAGCAACACAGGAAGTGGTGTCCAAAGATGAAGCAGGGACTTGGCCTACAATGAAAATAGATGAATGAAAGACATGCCCTTGTGTTAAAGTAGCTAAAGCAAGGTTGACACATGCACTTACCGGCATCCAAAGAGTAGGTTGACTCCTGAGGAGATGCTGGTGCAAATGTCAGGGCAACTATCAGAAATAAAAGTAAGGATTTAGCCATTGGTAATGTGCGGCCCCAAATAAGCTAATTGCAGACCGGAAATAGCTAAGCAACGCAAGAGGCGGCAAAGCGGACCAGTCCTTTCCGAAAGTTAAGTATAAATAGCTTTATTTTACAACCTTCTTGTATTGTTACACTGTGGCAAAGGCTTTGGTGTTGTCCTTTGGTCCCTTGCTTTAAAAAAGTGTCTGGCTGGGTTGGGCCCTTACTCTGTGTGGCTTGTTGGGTGATTTCTGTCATCAGTGCTGTTTCTTTGGGAGATTTATTTTGTTGGCATATGCAAATATTGTGTAACATACAGCAAGTGACGATTGATTTTGGGGCCTTTTGTGGGTTGTGCAGCAAATCCCCTCTTGGTTGTGCCTAACTTAGAAAGTAGACTTGCAGCAGTCTGGTGGTTCTGACCACTATACATCTGGTTTTGTGTTGAGCTGCATTGGTGTGATTGTGTGAGGAGTGTGCTTGTGTCTGTGGTGTGTTGGTTTTCTGTTTTTGGTTTGCCTTATTTTGTATATATGGCCAGTGAGTGTGAGATGGATGAGAGGGTGATGTTTGAGTTCTGGATGTATGGTTGTGGGAGACTGCTGGAAGAACAGGAGGCCAGGGAGGAGGGTGCTGTGAGGCTTAGGGCACCCCGATCCTTTGGCATATGTCTTTCAGTGTGGGATTAAAATGACAAGCAGATCAGAAGCAGATTTCGTCTGAATTGTGCAGCACTACAGCCCCTATATGATCAGATTAAGACCAAAATCGATCCATCCACCAGACGCACCCAACCCATTCCAGGCATAGTTTGCCTATGTGATACGCTTAATATTGTGGCACGAGGGAATTTCCAGGCAACCTCTGCCCTCCTCAGCGCGATCAGCCAGTCTACAATGAGCCGCATATTTTACCACTGGCTATTTGTGACCTTATCCCTGTTTATATCAAATTTCCTGAGGATGCGGATGAGGTTGCCCAAATAAAGCATGCATTCTACCGCATGGGAGGGATTCCGAATGTGCTAGGGTGCGTGGATGGTACACATATCCCTTTGCACAGGAGCTGCATTATAGGAATAGGAAACAATTCCATTCCATCAATGTCATGGTGGTATGTGACCATGACATGAAGCTGCCGGCCGTGAGATCTGGCTTCCCCGGCTCATGCCACGATTCCTACGTGCTCCAGCAATCAGTCCTGTGCCGGAAGTTTGAGAACAATGAAATGCCACCTGGCTGGCTACTGGGTAAATAAATAACCATGACAAAGTATTTTGATAAAAATATGTGGCCTAGTAAGCTAAATTTAAAATATGGCCAAAAATAACATGTACTATTACTAATTGCTGTCTCTCTCATTGTGTTTATTCCACAGCGGACAAGGGATATGGGCAGAGAACGTAGGTCATGACTCCCGTCAGAAACCGACAGACCTCTGCCCAACTACGCTACAATGCAGCACATCGCAAAACCAGATGCATTGTGGAAAGAACCATTGGACTGCTGAAAGCACGCTTTCTGTGTTTGGCACTCCCAGGAGGAGAAATGTTGTACAGTCCACAAAAGGTCTCCAAAATCATCCTCGCATGCTGTGTCCTACACAATATTTGCATATGCCACAGAATACAACCCCCTGAAGAAACAGCACTGGTGCCAGAAATCTCCAACATGCCCGCAGAAACGACTGAGGACACCCAGACTGGCTTTGAGTTAAGGGAAAGCATGATTATGTCGTTTTTCTCGGTAAGCTAGCTCACCTTAACTATACTCAAAGTACTGGACTACAGGGCCCTTATTTTTGGGGTCCAAAAATAAGGGGTGGTGTGCGAGTTGACCCAAACCAGAATAAGGGGTGGTGTGCAAGTTGACCCAAATAAGAATAAGGGGTGGTGTGCAAGTTGACCCAAACCAGAATAAGGGGTGGTGTGCAAGTTGACCCAAACCAGAATACGGGGTGGTGTGCAAGTTGACCCCAATAAGAATAAGGAGTGGTGTGCAAGTTGACCCAAACCAGAATAAGAGGTGGTGTGCAAGTTGACCCAAACCAGAATAAGGGGTGGTGTGCAAGTTGACCCAAACCAGAATAAGGGGTGGTGTGCAAGTTGACCCAAACCAGAATACGGGGTGGTGTGCAAGTTGACCCCAATAAGAATAAGGGGAAATGACTGAGGACACCCAGACTGGCTTTGAGTTCAGGGAAAGCATGCTTATGTCATTTTTCTCGGTAAGCTAGCTCACCTTAACTATACTCAAAGTACTGGACTACAGGGCCCTTATTTTTGGGGTCCAAAAATAAGGGGTGGTGTGCAAGTTGACCCAAACCAGAATAAGGGGTGGTGTGCAAGTTGACCCAAATAAGAATAAGGGGTGGTGTGCAAGTTGACCCAAACCAGAATAAGGGGTGGTGTGCAAGTTGACCCAAACCAGAATACGGGGTGGTGTGCAAGTTGACTCCAATAAGAATAAGGGGTGGTGTGCAAGTTGACCCAAACCAGAATACGGGGTGGTGTGCAAGTTGACCCCAATAAGAATAAGGGGTGGTATGCAAGTTGACCCAAACCAGAATAAGAGGTGGTGTGCAAGTTGACCCAAACCAGAATAAGGGGTGGTGTGCAAGTTGACCCAAACCAGAATAAGGGGTGGTGTGCAAGTTGACCCAAATAAGAATAAGGGGTGGTGTGCAAGTTGACCCAAATAAGAATAAGGGGTGGTGTGCAAGTTGACCCAAATAAGAATAAGGGGTGGTGTGCAAGTTGACCAAAATTTAAAAAAAAAAAAAATGAGGCCTTGGTATGTTGGTAATGCTACAAACCGAAATTAGTAATAAAAACTAACTAAACTTTTGTTTCTTTTTTAGGCACCATGAAGAGAAACCAACAATTGTAGGCATTTATTTCTAAAAAAACCAAAAAAAAATAAAAAAAATTTAACCAAATAAACATGGTGCAATGTGTTTACTACAGAATGTTCTAATCAATCCAACCGCAAACAAACGCTCAGGCGCTGTCTTGAATACCGTGTGAAAAAATTACAGCGCCTATAAAGCTGATCTGAAACATCTCATTCACCAATGTATGCATTCTTCCCAACAACGGCAGATAGCGACTGAGGAGGCCTGCAATAGCGACTCGCAGCCGTTCGTGGTGTACACTAGCGGTCGCTCATAGCACCGCACTTCAGGCGCTCATCTGTCGCTACCTGGCGCTATTAATGAATCGGCCTCTTAGACAGTACTAAATTAAATCGTTAGTGCCAAATTAGTTTTTACTTGTGAATTACTTTACATTAGATGTGTTTTGTCATAGATTTAAGGGCTGATTTAGCAGAGTGAGATTTTTTTTCTCTCATGTTTTTATGTATGTATACCGGTAATTATTTTTTCCCTAGTTAATTTAGCATTATTTTTAAATAATTTGCGCAGCCAAAATGGTGCCGAATTGCACTGAGAAAAAACACTATTGTTTAAAAAACATGAAAAAGCATGAGAAGAAATTCTCACAGTGCTAAATCAGGCTTTTCTCCAATATAGGGGTTCGATTCAGTGCCAGGTGAGAAATCTCACAGTTTTTAGGAGAAAAAAGTGCCATTGACATTCATTGTCTACCTGAAGCTCTGAATCAATCCTATAGTGATAAATGACCTTGATTCAACAAAGTCTGTAACAAGAATTTTTTCTTTTTTTTGAGGAAATATAATACTACATTTTTCAAATTCTTGTGAATCAGCAAAGAAAAAAAACAAGCTTCATTTTCTACATTTTTTTCACTTGTCTTCTCTAAAAAAGTGAAAAAAATCTAGTCTAAGGTGAAGAAATACATTTAAAATTTACAATTTAAAAAAAAATTAGTGTGATTCAGCACTGTTTTGACTTTAGTTTCTACTACTCTTTTTACATAAAACGCCAGTGGTTGCCAGCATGTTTATTTTTATCAATGACAATCATATTGCTTACAGCTAGAGATGAGCGAACTTTTGAAGAATTCGATTCGACTGATTCGCCGAATTTTCCGACAAAAATCGTTTCGACCCGAATAAATTCGCGACGAATCGCTATTAAAAATGGCTATTTCTGAGCCTCCTAGAGCCTCAATAGGGTTGTAAACCATTCTGCCTTGCTGTAACACGCACAGGATGCGTGCTGGGTTAGTTAAATAATACTTTGAATAAATATCACATGCAGAGAGGCATCGCTAATAGAATCGCAGAGCGGCACAATTGAATTCAAGAGAGTTGAAGTGGCATCACTATGAGAGGCTGGAGCCCAAACATTGCTTTAAAGAGACACTGGAGTTGGCAGCAGCAGGAGCCCAAAAATTGGATGAATCACACCCTGGAGTTGGCAGAAGCAGCAGCAGGAGCCCAAACATTGGCTGAAAGAGACACTGGGGTTGACTTCAGGAGCCCAAAAATTGGATGAATCACACCCTGGAGTTGGCAGCAGCAGCAGGAGCCCAAATATACACTGGAGTTGGCTTCAGGAGCCCAAACATTGGATGAATCACACCCTGGAGTTGGCAGCAGCAGCAGCAGGAGCCCAAATATACACTGGAGTTGGCTTCAGGAGCCCAAAAATTGGATGAGTCACACCCTGGAGTTGGCAGAAGTTGGCAGCAGCAGCAGCAGCAGCAGGAGCCCCAACATTACTTTAAAGAGACACTGGGGTTGGCTTCAGGAGCCCAAAAATTGGATGAATCACACCCTGGAGTTGGCAGCAGCAGCAGCAGGAGCCCCAACATTACTTTAAAGAGACACTGGGGTTGGCTTCAGGAGCCCAAAAATTGGATGAATCACACCCTGGAGTTGGCAGCAGCAGGAGCCCAAATATTACTTTAAAGAGACACTGGGGTTGGCTTCAGGAGCCCAAAAATTGGATGATTCACACCCTGGAGTTGGCAGCAGCAGCAGCAGGAGCCCAAATATACACTGGGGTTGGCTTCAGGAGCCCAAAAATTGGATGAATCACACCCTGGGAGTTGGCAGCAGCAGCAGCAGCAGGAGCCCAAATATTACTTTAAAGAGACACTGGGGTTGGCTTCAGGAGCCCAAAAATTGGATGAATCACACCCTGGAGTTGGCAGCAGCAGGAGCCCAAATATTACTTTAAAGAGACACTGGGGTTGGCTTCAGGAGCCCAAAAATTGCATGATTCACACCCTGGAGTTGGCAGCAGCAGCAGGAGCCCAAATATACACTGGAGTTGGCTTCAGGAGCCCAAAAATTGGATGAATCACACCCTGGAGTTGGCAGCAGCAGCAGCAGGAGCCCAAATATTACTTTAAAGAGACACTGGGGTTGGCTTCAGGAGCCCAAAAATTGGATGAATCACACCCTGGAGTTGGCAGCAGCAGGAGCCCAAATATTACTTTAAAGAGACACTGGGGTTGGCTTCAGGAGCCCAAAAATTGCATGATTCACACCCTGGAGTTGGCAGCAGCAGCAGCAGGAGCCCAAATATACACTGGGGTTGGCTTCAGGAGCCCAAAAATTGGATGAATCACACCCTGGAGTTGGCAGCAGCCGCAGCAGGAGCCCAAATGTTACTTTAAAGAGACACTGGGGGAGTGCGCATGCACGTCGGAGCGAGATGGCTGCGTGCTGATCAGCTCCGGACCCGGCGGATGTTTATGGAGGTCGCGCTGTGAAGCAAGGCACTTATTTGACTAACAGTCGGTCTGAGAGGATTCCGGGAGTGTCGCGGGCTGATAGGAATACAGCAGACAAGGCGGTAGACGACATCTGCGAGATCTGCGCAGCTGCTCACAAAGTGCGTGCGGCGGTTTCAAGATGGCGGCGGAGTTTACCTCGGCTGAGTTGGGGGAGCTGGAGGAGTTGGAGGAGATTGCATCTAGTGAAACCTCCTTTCTGGCCAGCGAGAAAGATGAAGCACAAGCAAGCGACACCGCCTCACAACCCACAGTGAGTACTGCTATTTTGACTCAGTTTGAAACACTCCTGCAAAGAGCCCTGGCATCTAACACTAAACTTATTATTGATCACCTATCCAGGGAGCTGGAGAAAGTTTCCCTAAGCATGTCTACATTGGAGACTAAGATGGAGGAAGTTACTGCTAGTCAGGAAGCCCTTGAGGAAGAAGTTGGTCAATTAAGGTCCCATAATGCGCTCCTGGCCTCTAAGCTGGATGAGGTTGAAAATAGGGATAGACGTTCAAATCTTAGGTTTCGGGGACTGCCAGAACATATTGAAGACGTGAGAGCGGCGGTTACTGCTTTATGTCAGGAGCTAGAGCCGGGGTTGATGGCTGACCGGTTGGAGTTTGACCGAATTCACAGGGCGTTGGGCCCACGTAGACCTCCTGAGGAACCCCCAAGAGACATTATAGCGAAATTTCATTTCTTTGCTACTAAGGAAGCTATACAGAGAGCGGGGAGGAATGCCAATAAGCTGCAGTTTCAAGGCCACACATACCAGATTTTTTCAGATTTGTCAGCTGCGACTATGGCAAAAAGAAAAGAATTGAGACCTATGCTTACCATTCTCCAGGAAAAGAAGATTGCTTACAAATGGGGGTTCCCCTTTCGGGTTTCTTTTTCCCATAATGATATCCAATATTCAGCCACCAACCTTGAAGAATTAAGGTCTTTGATGTCTACAGCTGGTATCTTTCGCTTGCCACCCTCTAAATCACCAAGAAGTGAAGAAAATTCCCCCAAAGCTCAGAGAGCAGGAAAACGACAGAGAAGGGGGCTGCGTGTGGGAGGCAGAGGATCCTCCTTGGACTTTAATGTCACCTGAAGATGAATGCCGATCCATAAGTCTGCTCATGCTGTTCTGGTTCAGCGATGTTCTGGACAGTCACTCGTTTCTTTTACTTCTCTCTCTTCCATTGTTCTGAATGATGTCTCCTACATCTTTGATATTAAGAGATGGTCCCTGAAATGTTTTTTTTTTTCTTCTCTCCTTTTTTGCATTATTATAACTGGTCTATCTAAATAATTTTGGAATTAATGCTTAATAAGTTGTAGTATATGTTTATATGGCATTGTAGGCCTAATTCTTGAAAGCTGTGCCTTATATTTAATTAATGTTCCTCTATATTGGCGACCTCCTGTTGGACATCCGCTGGCATATTCTTGTCGCACTTCTCAAGAGCTAGAGGGTTTGTTCCCTGTGGCTTAAGTACTACTGGTTTCTAGTTGGGTACACCGTTGGGTACCTGCTTAAGCTTAATTTACTGTATATACATTTTTTCTTTTTTTTTTCTTTTTTGGTTTTTCACTGTCTTAATTACCATAGGGCGGTGTTTTATGGGGTATTGTCTTCACTTCTCTGAAGGGTCAAGTGATCTTCCCTTTTGAGGAGTGCAGAGGGACCCTTTCATGCCCTGAGGGGGGGTGAGACCTAAGTACTTTTGGGGCAGAGTTCCGTTTGTACTTTGGTCACACCTTCCCTTTTGACTTAAGTTTTGATCATTCTACTCCCCTCATTAGGGGACTGTTAATTGATAATATTTTATCCTATTGTGCTTTCCCTTGTTTCCCTGCCCTCTTTGTCTTTTACCGTCTTGTCTTTTTCCTTCTCCCTTTTTATTTTCTTTTTTCTTTTATCTCCTTTCTTCCTCACGCTGGTGACAGCTATAGTTCATATAATGGCTTCTGTTCTATCTCTAAATGTACAGGGATTCAATTCCCCTAACAAAAGGAGTATGGCGTTCCGTAAGATCAGATCATTGCGCCCAGATGTAATTTGCCTACAGGAGACCCACTTCTCCAGGTCCTCCAGACCCAAATTCTTGGATGCATCATATAATCAGGTATTTGCAAGTTGTGCCGAGACAAAGCAGAGGGGTGTTTTGATAGGGTTTCATAGGGGGGCTCAATTTGTTTGTCAACAAGAGGTTGTAGACTCAGATGGAAGGTTTGTGATCGTGGTGGGAACTATACAAGATGAGGTAGTGACAATAGCTAATTATTATGCTCCTAATGTTAACCAGGTGGAATTTCTCTCTCGATTTTTTACTAAAGTGACCGCTATTGCACAAGGAATGACAATAATATGTGGTGATTCTAACCTTACTTTGAATCCTTATCTGGATAGGCAGTCCCCTAAGCACCCTATAATTACTACTCAATTGGCGGGGGCTTCAAAAAAATTCAGGAAATTGCTAGAAATGCATTCTTTAGTAGATGGGTGGAGAGAGGCGCACCCTGGGGGTCGAAATTTTACTCATTACTCGGCCCCGCATGATATATATGCGAGGATAGATCATTTATTTTTGCCTCAAAGATTTCTACCCCAGATGAAATCAATCAAAATTCTCCCAATCTCATGGTCTGACCATGACTGTCTATTTCTTAAAATGGGTTCTTTGTCCTCTAGACCAGTGGGAGGGTCATGGTCTCTTAATGCCTCACTTCTTTCTGATCCGGAAGTAGTTGCCTTGATCTCGGAGAAGCTGAATGAATATTTTTTACAGAATGAAACTATGGAGGTCTCTAAGACTATATGTTGGGAGGCACACAAGCCCACGATTAGAGGGTATCTTATTCAAATGGCTTCTAAAAGGAAAAAAGAAAGGGAGGAGCGAATTCAGGCATTAGAGGAGGAATATAGGATTGCTGCTGAGGAGGCAAAAAATAGTATGTCTCCGTCTACTAGATCTAAGCTGCACAGGATTTCTCAGGATCTCAACTTGGCCCTTGCTGGAAAAGCAGAAAAAGCCCTTAATAGGATCAAACATCGGTTCTATTGTAAGGCAAATAGGCCTGATACATTGTTGGCCAGGAGACTAAAGACGCCAGATGGAGACTTTTGCCCAGTTAGACTGAAAGATGAGAGAGGAGTTCTCACAGGTAATCCTGAAAAAATTACAACCATATTTAGGTCACAGTTAAAGAAGCTTTATGCTGAATCAAGTCCCCCAAATGCTGTTAATTTAAATCTGTTTTTTGAGAATCTCTCCTTACCAGAAGCATGTCCGAAGCATTGGAGGCTGACTTTAAACCAGATGAGGTTCAGAGGGTTATTAAGAATTTGAAGTTACACAAGAGGCCAGGTCCGGACGGATTTTTAGCGGCCTACTACAAGACCTTTTCTGATATTTTAGTTCCTAAATTGATAGCTATGTTCAATGATGTTAGAAGTGGTAACTCTTTCTCACAGGAGTCCCTTACAGCCGCCATAAGCATGATACCTAAACCAGATTCTGACCACTCTGTATGGTCTAATTTTCGTCCCATATCCCTGATAAATTTAGATATGAAAATTTTTACTAAGTGTCTGGCGGAAAGGATGTCAGAGTATCTTCCAGAAATGATTTCCGGTGACCAGGTGGGCTTTATCCCGGGGCGGCAGGCGGGGGACAACGTTCGGCGGATAATCCAACTTACCCATATTGCTAAACAGAGAGGAACCCCGTCGATAATTCTTTCTTTAGATGTGAGAAAGGCGTTCGATACGGTCTCGTGGGGTTTCCTTTTTAGCTTACTAGAGAGGTGGGGTTTGGTCCCAAATTTCTAGGAATTCTGAGAGCTATATATGCGAATCCAATTGCGTATGTTAAATATAATGGGTATAAGTCTGGTTCCTTTCCTCTTGCGAGGGGTACAAGACAGGGCTGTCCGTTGTCCCCTCTCCTGTTTGCCCTGGTGGTAGAGCCATTAGCACAGATGGTCAGATCCTCTGCCGATATATCAGGGTTAGAGATAGGGGGTGTTCAGCATAAACTTTGTATGTTTGCTGATGACATCTTACTGATGGTAACTAATCCCCTTATCTCTCTCCCTAATATAATGAGAGTTTTAAATGAGTTTGCAGAGGTGTCCGGCCTTCAGGTTAACACCAGTAAATCTAAGATATTGAATATTAATGTTGAAGACAGAGTTAGAGCCCAACTGCAGGCATCATTTGATTTTCAATGGCAAGGTACTGTAAAATATTTGGGGGTTAATTTAACTAATGATTATGAGAATTTGCTGCTAATTTTATTCCCTTACACCAGAAATTGCAAGCGCTAATGTTAAAATGGAAGGATTACAAGCTCTCGTGGCTTGGTAAGGTGGCGGCGGTTAAAATGTCCCTCCTTCCTAAATTTTTATATTTTGCTAGAGTTTTGCCATTGAAAATCCCACCTGGCTTCTTGAAGGCTTTACAGAATAAAATTTTTGCTTTTATCTGGATGGACAGAAAACCCAGAGTCTCGAGACGAGTTTTACTTAGAGCCAAGGAATTTGGAGGGTTGGGAGCCCCATGTTTAAATAGATATTACCAAGCGGCTCAATTATCACAGTTACTGTCTTATCATGCCACAGACGACGTTCCCAAATGGGTCCAGATTGAATCTGTTATTTGTCATCCCCTGGCGATGGATAATATTCTTTGGGTATCCCCAAATGTTAGGAAATTTGATAGTAACCCGGTTATAGGTCACTCTCTACGGATTTGGGATAGTCTTAAACTTTCTAGAGGCCTTATGTCTGCGTATACGCCTTTAGTTTCCCTTTGGAACAACCCTATGTTTGAGCCGGACTTAGCTAACCCCGGAAGGTTTATAAGATGGAAAACAGGAGGTGCCTCGAGATTAATAGACTTCTTGGAGGGTTCCTGCATGCTCTCATTTGCTCAACTTAAGGATAAATATGGATTAGAACATAAGGACATATTTAGCTATTTACAAATAGCTCACTTTATAAGAGCGTTACTTAAGAAAGGAGGAAAAGTAGAGGCCCTCACCCAGTTTGAATCTAGATGTTTGGAGGCCCCAAGAGGGAAGGGGGCAATAACTGAGATTTACAACAGTCTATCTACGTCCCTTAACCAGGAACGTCTGCCCCACTGGGAAAAATGGGAACGTGAATTACAAGAGTGTAAAAGTGATCGCGAGTGGCTTAAGATGTGGTCTAACTCGTTTGGTTCTGCAGCTTCGGTGACGTCTATAGAAGCTAACATCAAGCTGATCTCGAGATGGTATTTGGTGCCTGAGAGATTGGGACATGTGGGAGGAGGTAGCCAGAAATTTTGTTTTAGGGGATGTGAGGTTATTGGCTCATATCGACATATGTGGTGGGACTGTCCCGTGGTGAAAAATTATTGGGATAAGATATTTCAGTTATTGAGTGAGGTACTGAATAGGGACCTGACCCCTGACCCCTGGGTGGCCTTACTTAATAGCCCAGTCAGTAATTGCTCCGTTGACCAAAAGAAACTTATATACCATATTTTCTCTGGGGCTAAATTAGTGATAGCGAAAGCATGGAAATCTCTTGATTTGAGTATTGAGGCATTCCGAAACAGGGTTAACTTGATTATGGCGATGGAGAAAATCTCCGCTCTCCATGGAGGGTCTCTGGAGGACTTTCGGGAGGTGTGGTCTCCTTGGGTACATGCAATCTTGGAACCTGGGTTCGATGCTTCCCTTTTGGATATTTGAACATATGTGTTTGAATATAAAGTCGATTGATAGGCTGTAAGCTACGGATTTAAGATAAATGGCTGTGTCTGCTTCCAGTGGTATATCCTTTTTTTCTTTTATTATTTTCTCCCTTTTCTTTTCTCCTCTCCTTATTGTCTATACCCTTTCCTTCTCTTTCTGTTTGTCTTGTCTCTTCCCTTCCTCCCTCCCCCAGTTAGGATGTTAAATAATGTTTCCTTGATTTGCACTAATGTACAGAGTTCCTGATAAGAACCTTGTTGGTGGCCGAAGAGGTTATGTTAGTTTTAAAGATATATGGGTTTTATTTTTATATATATACATATGTTTATAGAATTTTATAGCTTATAACTTGTATTATTTTCATCTCTCTGGTATTTGCACGGTATGCCCCTCTGTACTACAATATTTTTCTCATGAATGTGAGTACCGCTCTTTTATAATGACATTTTATAATGACATTTTTCTTTATATTATGTAAGTAACCTTTTGTAATATATATCTGCTTATTGGTAGCTCATTATGATGTACATTTTGATACTGATGCTCAGAATATGTTACAATAAAAATTATTGAACAAGAAAGAGACACTGGGGTTGGCTTCAGGAGCCCAAAAATTGGATGAATCACACCCTGGAGTTGGCAGCAGCAGCAGCAGGAGCCCAAATATACACTGGAGTTGGCTTCAGGAGCCCAAAAATTGGATGAATCACACCCTGGAGTTGGCAGCAGCAGCAGCAGCAGGAGCCCAAATATACACTGGAGTTGGCTTCAGGAGCCCAAGAATTGGATGAATCACACCCTGGAGTTGGCAGCAGCAGCAGCAGGAGCCCAAATATACACTGGAGTTAGCTTCAGGAGCCCAAAAATTGGATGAGTCACACCCTGGAGTTGGCAGAAGTTGGCAGCAGCAGCAGCAGGAGCCCCAACATTACTTTAAAGAGACACTGGGGTTGGCTTCAGGAGCCCAAAAATTGGATGAATCACACCCTGGAGTTGGCAGCAGCAGCAGGAGCCCCAACATTACTTTAAAGAGACACTGGGGTTGGCTTCAGGAGCCCAAAAATTGGATGAATCACACCCTGGAGTTGGCAGCAGCAGGAACCCAAATATTACTTTAAAGAGACACTGGGGTTGGCTTCAGGAGCCCAAAAATTGGATGAATCACACCCTGGAGTTGGCAGCAGCAGGAGCCCAAATATTACTTTAAAGAGACACTGGGGTTGGCTTCAGGAGCCCAAAAATTGCATGATTCACACCCTGGAGTTGGCAGCAGCAGCAGCAGGAGCCCAAATATACACTGGGGTTGGCTTCAGGAGCCCAAAAATTGGATGAATCACACCCTGGAGTTGGCAGCAGCAGCAGCAGGAGCCCCAACATTACTTTAAAGAGACACTGGGGTTGGCTTCAGGAGCCCAAAAATTGGATGATTCACACCCTGGAGTTGGCAGCAGCAGCAGCAGGAGCCCAAATATACACTGGGGTTGGCTTCAGGAGCCCAAAAATTGGATGAATCACACCCTGGAGTTGGCAGCAGCAGGAGCCCAAATATTACTTTAAAGAGACACTGGGGTTGGCTTCAGGAGCCCAAAAATTGGATGAATCACACCCTGGAGTTGGCAGCAGCAGGAGCCCAAATATTACTTTAAAGAGACACTGGGGTTGGCTTCAGGAGCCCAAAAATTGCATGATTCACACCCTGGAGTTGGCAGCAGCAGCAGGAGCCCAAATATACACTGGAGTTGGCTTCAGGAGCCCAAAAATTGGATGAATTACACCCTGGAGTTGGCAGAAGTTGGCAGCAGCAGCAGCAGCAGGAGCCCAAACATTACTTTAAAGAGACCCTGGGGTTGGCTTCAGGAGCCCAAAAATTGGATGAATCACACCCTGTGGAGAGTCATGTGGAGAAAAAGTAGCTTAGTTAGTAATATCTACATAAAATTATGAATAAACAAATGCAAAAGTATTGCCAAAGTGAAGTTTTGTTTGAGGGTGTGTTTCCACCTTTTAATTAAATCAGAAACAAGAAGGTATCATTGCCTCTGACTAATTAGCCCTCAAAAATTCTTGGAATTTTTAATCTGGAATCATGTCTGATCCGTCTTATCCGAAGAATATTAATAAAAAGTAAGAGTAACGTAAAGGATTTTTTATCAATACTTACTTGTGGTCCGATGCGGAGGAATGTCTGTAACTGGAGAGCAGCGCCTTAAATCTGTTTTGCACGATCCATCTTTCTTTAGTGTAGGTCTGGCCCCGTCATCAATCTACTGGAATACATCAGGCATTGTTGGGAGGAAAGCTTGGATGATCCAAGCGCCATTCATTTCCACGCAGGGCAGTCTCTGGAAAAAAAAAGTCTGTATAAACCAGGGTCTTTTTCATATAAAAACAAATGGTTATTCTTGCTTTTAAACCATATGTTCCACAGCTTTACCAGTCATTGTGTCAGCCAATGAAGCAACTTTGTCTCGAAGTGCTGCAAAAGCAGTCCACTGCATCACAAGTGGCATCTGACACCCCCAGTCAACTGTCTGTCTGTTATGCTTTGGGTTCAGCTCCACTATCCATTGATGAAGATCTGATAATCATAAAATTCAGCAGCTACTGCCCAGCCAAGAAGTGGAGGAGACACTCGCCTCTTCTTCCACTAGCCGGCAATTAGTGATGAGGAGAGTGTCGTGGGAGGAGGTGTTGCAAGCCGAGGTAGTGGAAGAGGGTCCCTGGAGTCTGCGGCGGTGGCGGCGGCAGCAGCAGCAGATTATTGCGGACTGTTGTTCGGAAAAATCAGCTACTCAGCGATGTGGCAGTGTTTCATGCAGCATCCTGTGGAGAAAAAGTAGGTTAGTTAGTGTATATACATAAAATTATGAATAGACAAATGCAATAGTATTGCCAAAGTGAAGTTTTGTTTGAGGGTGTGTTTCCACCTTGTAATTAAATCAGAAACAACTAGCTATCATTTGCCTCTGAATAATTAGCCCTCAAAAATTCTTGGAATTTTTAATCTTGATGTCTGAGGGATTTCTCCTCTCAGACAGCGTCACCATAAGTCCAGCCTGCTGCATTACACTTGGAAGAACATCTTGTTTGCGCTGCGACAAGGAAGCCAGAGTCATGCGTCCTGACATGGCACACGTGTTCAGTCTAGTTTTTAAGTCTTGCCCCCATCTGAAAGAACAACAGGAAAGAAAGTTAGCATGCACTTCTGGCACTCCTACACCACCAAGCACAACCCTATTGAGCCTCAGCGTCACAACGGTGTACCCCACCATAGTCTGATTTGCGATGTTTCCACCCGTTGGAATTCCACCCTCCATATGCAGGATCCACTATAGCAGTGGTCCCCAACCCTGTCCTCAAGGCCCACCAACAGGCCAGGTTTTGCAGATCTCCACAAAGATGCACAGGTGGAGTAATTAGTGCCGCTGCAGAGCAATAGAGCTGGCTATTTGGAGATCCAAAAAACATGACATGTTGGTGGGCCTTGAGGACAGGGTTGAGGACCACTGCACTATAGGAACAGAGAAAAGCCATCACGGATTTCTGGATGATCCAAACGGATAGGGGGACACCCCTGTGTAAATTCAATGTAAACCATTGGCAGCTCATACGTGACACCGACCGTTTGCTCAGGCCCTTTGAGGAAGCTACGTTATTAGTCAGTTGCCAGGACTATGAGATGAACGATGAGATTCCACTGCTTCATGTACTACAACACATGTTGGAAACCATGGCTGGTCAGGGCACTGGAGACATGGCACATACATTTCACAGCCACATGAAGCCTGTGGGGGCTGAAGTGGAGGAGGAGGAGGGGGTGGGGCAAAGCAAACCACAGTTTAGGTTTCACAAAATGACCATTTTATCTAGTCATCTGACAGAAGAGGAGGAGCAGGAGCAGCCACAGGAGCTAGAGGGTTGTGAGTAAGGTGAGACAGAGGACCCAGACACACCGTGGCAGTTTACAGTGGAGATGGAGACAGGTAGTCCCTCCGAGTCATTTGCACAAATGGCACGATGCATGCTCACATGCTTGCGTACTAGTGAGCGCAGAATTGTCTCCATTTGTCAGCGGGAAGACTTCTGGCTCTCCAACTTATTGGACCCTCGCTTCCGGCACAAAATGGGGGCATTTTTTACGCCCACTGAGAGGGAGGACAAACTGACCTACTACAGAGACATCCCACGTAGTCAGTTGGGCGATGTCTATCTGCGCCATGGCCCATACTCCCGCAGGTCTGACTCGGGGGGACCTCTGCGATCACCTTCCACTGCCATGGCTGCTGGGGGGGTGGAAGGAGCAGCAGCAGCAGCTCCATCAGCAGCAGCCTCAGTCTTCAGTCGCTAGTGAGTAGCTTTCTACACCCGCATAGTGAGTCTACTCATGAGCAGCAGGAAGACCTGGAGCTGGACCTCAAACAGCAGGTCATGTCATACCTTGACATGACCATGCCAACACACCTTCAAGATCCACTGGATTTGCTGGGAAGCCAAACTTGACTTGTGCCCGCAACTAGCAGAGTTTGCCCTGGAAAAGCTGTACTGGCCGGACAGTAGTTGATTTAGATGGCAACTGGGCTGCTCTATATAACGAAGCAAAATGGCAAATTTACCTCACTATATAAGCTATTGCCCCTCAGATTTACACAGGGGCTGCTCTATATTATGCTGCAAAATGGCAAATTTACCTCACAATATAAGCTATTGCCCCTCAGATTTACACAGGGCCTTCTCTATATAACGAAGCAAAATGGCAAATTTACCTCACTATATAAGCTATTGCCCCTCAGATTTACACAGGGGCTGCTCTATATTATGCTGCAAAATGGCAAATTAACCTCACAATATAAGCTATTGCAGCTCTATATAAATAAAAATAAATAAATAAAAAAGGGCCTGTAGAAGCTTATTTAGTATAACAGATAGGGTGACATGTGCTGGTTTGGGATGCCCATATGGGCTAGTGTTTTGGCAGCAGTACAAAAACCAATGCAAAATGCAATAGCTTAATAAAGCTGATGCTGATCAACGCTTATTTAGTATAACAGATGGGGTGCAACATGCAGGTTTGGGATGCCCTGCGGCCTGGTGTATTTAAAGCAGACCAAAACCAATTCAAAATGCAATAACTTAATAAAGCTGAGGCTGTAGATGCTTATTTAGAATAAACAGGTAGGGTGCAAGGTGCAGCTTTGGGGTGCCCTGTGGCCTGGTTAAATGAAAGCAGTCAAAAAGGAAGTGCAAACTGAAGTAGTTTAATGAAGCTGATGCTGATCAACGCTTATGTTGTATACCAGATAGGGTGCAAGGTGCAGCTTTGGGGTGCCCTGCGGCCTGGTTTATTAAAAGCAGTCAAAAACAAGTGCAAACTGAAGTAGCTTAATAAAGCAGCTGATGCTGATCAACGCTTATGTTGTATAACAGATAGGTTTAAAATAGCATGTGCCTTGGGATGCCCGTGTGGCCTGTTATATTTCCAGCTGAACAAAAAGTAACAATAATCCAAGTATGAGACATCATTTTGACCTTCTTTACAGCGCCATACTTTGAAAAAAAAAAATTAATTTCATGCCGATCAATCCAAAGGTCAATGCCCCTAACAAAAATAGTGTTCAGCATAAGTTTTCCTTCTGGTAGGACGTAACCTTTAGTTTACATGGTTGGGGTAGGTTATCTTACAAATTGGGATACCCCAGGCAGCAGTGTCATTGAAAGAGACAGATTGTAATGCAGGCCATACGCAAGCAGAGAAACTCAGGCTGCAACAGGCCTATTTAGTTTACATGGTTGGGGTAGGTTATCTTACAAATTGGGATACCCCACTGTATATGAAACCGAATATAAATGCACACCCAAAAGTGGACAATCAGCCTCCAAGAGGCCTGCTTAGTTTAAATAAGAGAGCTGCTTAGTATGGTAGGTAGGTTATGTTATGTTACAGAATGGGATGCCCCAAGCAGACTTGAGATCAGTATATATGCACACAGCAGCAGTGTGTTAGCAGGCTCATACAGGCCAAATTTCTTTAAATACCTGTGCAGCTTACAGTAAATGCAGAGGCTAATGGTATGTTACAGAATGGGATGCCCCAAAGCTGACTTGAGATCAGTATATATGCACACAGCAGCAGTGTGTTAGCAGGCTCATACAGGCCAAATTTCTTTAAATAACTGTGCAGCTTACAGTAAATGCAGAGGCTAATGGTATGTTACAGAATGGGATGCCCCAAAAACCAGAGAGCACCTGGCAGGCAGCAGTAAGACTATGCACAGCAAAAGTGTCTTTATCATGCCTAATTTCAATTAGAATAGGTGCAAATGGTTAGGTTCTTAAATAGAGGCTGGTGTAGTCACAGAATGGGATGCCCTAAAAACCAGCAGTAAGTACACCTGGCAGGGACAAGTAGTGCTATGCCCAGCAAAAGTGTATTTATCAGGCCTAATTTCAATTATAATAAGTGCAAATGGTTATATGGTCTTAAACAGAGGCTGCTGTAGTCACAGAATGGGATGCCCTAAAAAAGAAGTGGACCTGGCAGGGTCCAGAATTGCTATGCCCAGCAAAAGTGTCTTTATCAGGCTAATTTCAATTATAATAAGTGCAAATGGTTATATGGTCTTAAACAGAGGCTGCTGTAGTCACAGAATGGGATGCCCTAAAAACCAGCAGTAAGTACACCTGGCAGGGTCCAGAAGTACTATGGCCAGCAAAAGTGTCTTTATCAGGCTAATTTCAAATATAATAAGAGCAAATGGTTATATGGTCTTAAACAGAGGCTGCTGTAGTCACAGAATGGGATGCCCTAAAAACCAGCAGTAAGTACACCTGGCAGGGTCCAGAAGTACTATGGCCAGCAAAAGTGTCTTTATCAGGATAATTTCAATTATAATAAGAGCAAATGGTTATATGGTCTTAAACAGAGGCTGCTGTAGTCACAGAATGGGATGCCCTAAAAACTAGCAGTAAGTACACCTGGCAGGGTCCAGAAGTACTATGGCCAGCAAAAGTGTCTTTATCAGGCTAATTTCAATTATAATAAGAGCAAATGGTTATATGGTCTTAAACAGAGGCTGCTGTAGTCACAGAATGGGATGCCCTAAAAACCAGCAGTAAGTACACCTGGCAGGGTCCAGAAGTACTATGGCCAGCAAAAGTGTCTTTATCAGGCTAATTTCAATTATAATAAGAGCAAATGGTTATATGGTCTTAAACAGAGGCTGCTGTAGTCACAGAATGGGATGCCCTAAAAACCAGCAGTAAGTACACCTGGCAGGGTCCAGAAGTACTATGGCCAGCAAAAGTGTCTTTATCAGGCTAATTTCAATTATAATAAGAGCAAATGGTTATATGGTCTTAAACAGAGGCTGCTGTAGTCACAGAATGGGATGCCCTAAAAACCAGCAGTAAGTACACCTGGCAGGGTCCAGAAGTACTATGGCCAGCAAAAGTGTCTCTATCAGGCTAATTTCAATTATAATAAGAGCAAATGGTTATATGGTCTTAAACAGAGGCTGCTGTAGTCACAGAATGGGATGCCTCACAGCAGACTTAAGATCAGTTCAGTATATATGCACAGTTAGTTAGTATAAGCAGCCTGAAAACGCTAACAAAGCCTGTCAGGCTGGATGAAAAAAAAAAAAAAAAACTCCCTGTGACAGGCTGACAGCCTCTGATTTTTCTACCTTTCCCTGTTTTTCGCTGACTTTCTGTCTGTCTCCTGTCTGTCTCCTGCCTGTTTCCAGCCTGTCCCTGTCTGTCCCTGCCTGTCTAACTGTCTCTCTCCCTGCCTACAGCAGCGTCCTGTCTCTCACGAATGCAATAGAGAAATGAGGAAAAGCAAGATGGCCGGCCTTAAATAGCGCTGTGACGTCACCGGGCTTGCTGGCTGCTGATAGGCTGCATGTGACTGTCCCAGCTTGCACTGGCGCGGGGTTGATGTCTGGACATGTCCCGTCCGCCATCTTAGAATGCCTGTAATGTAAATGAATGGATGTTAAAGGAAAACTTCGAGCGATCGAATCGCGGGGAAATTCGGATTCGATCCGAATCGAATTTTTCCTGAAATTCGGATCGAATCCGGGTTCGTCCGGATCGATTCGCTCATCCCTACTTACAGCCTAAGCACCAAACCTGGGCCAAAGGCTAAAGATGTTAATGAGTTGCCAGGAGTAATCAGAAGTGAGGGTCCATGATTTGTTTTCATTTTAATTGTACTTTAATACATTTCCCATGTCATTCACCTTTCGTAATAGGCAATGTTGAATTCATACATACTTGCAATGGGATGAATAAAACATGTGGATCAAAAGAAAACAGCGTCTAGTTGCCTTGGTCTATTACTAAATACATATCTAGAATGTCATGGATGACTGTGATGCTTCATAACAAAGTAACCAGTTGCACAAGTGCATTAAAAAAGAATTATCACAAATTCACAATGATAATTTACATGGGGACGTCATCTGATCATTTGGAAGCTGCAGTGAAATGTGGAAAACAATAACACCATTTTGGGTAAAGGCTTCTCAGCACCAGAGCTGCTTTCAGAGATTTTCAATTTTTGGCTTCAAAATGTGAGCTGATTAAACAGAAATTTTCTCCTACTAAAGCCATTTTCGCATGGAAACGTAACGTTTTCACTGCATTTTTTAACCTATTCAGCTGGACGAATTTTATTAATTAGTCAGTTTTGTTGAATCACTCAAAGTTACTTAGGTTCTTCACATGTGATCTGATTTTCCAACCAAAACATGTTTTTCAATGTCTGTTGAGTCAAGCCCATTGTGTGATTCTTAGCCCGTGTAATTCTTTTCCATCCAGCGAAACAGAATGAATATTTCTCCGATGGCTTTTTGTGCAGCAGATTTTGTTTCCAACTTGTAAAAAAAAAAAAAAAAGCATATTTTTTATATGCCTATAATCCTGTCCAAATACTGTCATTATATATGTGTCCTATTGTCCTGTAGATACATTTCAGTTCAAGCTGACATTTATACTTCACTCAAGCATTAAAATAATTTTTAAAAGTTCCTATTTTTGTGTGATTCATTCACTTTAGACGCCTTTTTTGTTTGTTTTGACTACTGTTTTAGGTGACTGACAAGACCGCTGGTACTTGATATAAATCATAAAATGAAAAGTGCTACTTGATGGAAAATTGTAGGGACCACTGCCCTAAGATATACCTTACATTCCTTCGAACATTTTGTTGGGTGTGTTATTGTTGTATGTTTCTATTGTTCCATACAATTTCTCATGGCTGGAGATGTAGCAATTCTTAACTTGCCAAGTATAAGCTAACTAGTCTGGTACCCTTTCTTTCCATTATAGATGTCAGTATTCCTAAAGCAGACCTCTATTCAAAACACCAAAGCTTGGTAAATTGATTCCCTAAAGCTATCTGCTTCTGAAAAACTCAGTTCCACAATCAAGATTGCCTAAATTCTCTGTACAATCATTCCTTATCTATAGCCAGAAGTAGAAAGTCATCACTTGCAATGACTCATCATCCAGATCTTGTCATGTGAATTATATCACTTTGCACTTACGGCAGTTTGGGAATTTTCTGGTACAGGTATGAGGACAGTGGACACCCTGACAGCAATGGTCACTGACTGGGAACAGGTGAGAAGAGACATAGGTTGAGAACAGAGTTGCAGGCTGGGAACAGTTGTACTGTAGACAAATCAGAGAGGTAAACCACCGGTCATCGCGGTAGTAGGAGATTTGGTACTCAACTATCTTTGGTACTCACTATCCCAGCTCCCACACATCATTGGGTTTCAGTTACACCCTGGTGGGATCATCGGTTACGTTTGTCGTCTAAGGAAAGCATTAAAAGAATATTACTTCTAGCCAAAGGCAATTTCTCCACAAATGAGGGATTGGTCACATCCCCAATGAACCTATGGAAAGCCCATAATGCCACAATACAGAGGCATTTCATTAAAACAAGCCAAACACTATACTGGACAATAAGCTGAATTCTAAGCCTGCATACTTTCCCCGATGAGGGTTAGGATATCCCAATTGATTCCTAACAGCTGCTCACAACAAAATAGTGACAGATCATTTGTCTTTTATATGTTCTGCACCCAATTATTTTGTCCAACCCCTGATGATCCTTTATTCAAAAAGACCTATCCCCTCCAGCATTGCTACCTGTTTACCTGTTCTAGATTTACCTTCAAAATAAAGAAAGTACAGGGTTTTTCAAAAGTTCAATGTTTTTTAACATCAATATATATATACTAAAACATTATCACTTTACATCTTCTAGCTACAAAACATGTATTAGATAGCTGGTTTATTGCTTAGCAGATGTTTTTTAAATTGTGTAAGAACCATCCAACACATTTTGCTTAGGTTTGCTTCTTCAGCAGATACAGTCCTTTTAGTGATGTATATTCTTATACTTTAGGGAGTCCGTTTTGATTTTTCAATTTTCTCTTGTCTTATTTGGCCAGTGTCCTGTCCTCCTTTTACATGTGTGCTGGTAGGCCATTCACTCTCCTCCTGATCTCCAGTTTTGCTAGTTCTTGCTCTTGGGTCCTCACCTGGTAAAACTTTTCAATGTGCTGCTGAAGGGAGATTGGCCTTGATTCCCTAAGAGTTGAAAAAAATTCTCATGGTAGTAAAAGATTCAATTCATGAGAAAAAAGACTGAGAATTTCACTGTTTAGTGAATCACCAGATAAAAAGTCAATGAAAGTCAATGGCACTTTTTTACTCCTGAAAAAGGTAAACTTTTTACCCCGTTTTAACTGTAGTAAAAAGTGCCATTGACTTTCATTGTATTCCTATCTGGTGATTCACTAACAGTGACATTCTCAGGCTGTTTTCTCATGGATTGAATTTTTTACTACCATGAGTTTTTTTCAACTCTTTGTGAATCAAGGCCATTGTCCCCTAACTTCAAAACTGCCTATGATCCTCACTATTACACAGCCTTATACTTCACTTTCAAATTTGGTCATAGTCTTGGATACATTTGGGGCAGTTTTATCTTTCAGTCTTTTTATTTTATATTAAATTTACATATATAGTATACAGCATACAGCACTAACTTTGAAAATCATCTTCGATACCATATATACAATGTTACATACATTTTGCTTTTATAAAGTCATTCCAAACATTACATATTAACATATATTAATTTGTCTGCATTCTTCAAGGTAGTATCTACCTATGTATCAAAAGGAAACCCCTCCCACCTGCTGAAAAAAGGGGAAGTATAAAATATAGAAGTATAGCCAACTTTTTTTCTGTTGGATTCAATCAAGGGATTCCAAGTTTTTTGTTGACCATTATTTAGTTAAGTTTTATTTTACATAACCAAATGCACGCTTCCATTGGTCTAGTTGAGAAGTATCAAAGGGCACTGATCAGACTATCTTCTAAGAGGGGATGTGTTCAGGACAGAGGATAAAAATTGAAAGGTTGTACAGCTGCATGACTGATTTCTGTGTTTATCTGCTTAAGTGCCTTTTCTGGCTAGTATGCCTGAGTTGGACCATTTAAGAGGAGTTTCCAACAACACGACAATGACATTAGAATTAATATCAATAGACATAGAAAACGTAAAAAGCCTGAGGCGGAAGCGGCTGCCGGGCAGGAGAAGCCCAGGCCACCCGCCTAAGGACACCACGGACACGGACTGAAGGTAAGTCATTCATGACTGTACCCTTCCCTTCACGAGGGGCCTCAGGACCCTCACCAGGCTTATCAGGATTATCACCCTGAATAGTTACGGCAGATAGAGAGAGAGAGTTAATCAAAGGGGTTTTGGAGGTGACAGTTCCTCCACGACCAAGAGTATTGTTTACTGCCAAAACCTGAAGGGGCTTCCCATGGGGGGTTAAGGGAATGCCTAAGGCGACTACTACGTATTTATTCAAGAAGTTACCAACCGCTCCGCTATCAACAAAAGTGGACATGGATTTCATGGATGACTCCCAACCCACAGTAGCAGGTAACAACATCTTACTTCTGTGAAGGGGAGTTACCTGACTGTCCAGACAAACATTCTCTATCTTGTCAGGACATTGCAATCCTGCCAAAGGTCTTTTATTGGGGCAGGTCCTAACCAGGTGACCTAAAACCTCACAGGACATGCATAGGCCTAAGGTGTGACGTCTACTCTTTTCAGCCTGGGAAAGGTGAGTAGTACCAAGTTGCATAGGCTCTTCTGGGGGCAAAGATGAGACAGCACACATAGGGGATGACTCATGGTGGGAAGATTCCCAGGAGTGAGAGTGAGTCTTCTCTATATGTCGCACCCGTAGCCATCTGTCAATTTTAATGGCCATAAGCATGAGTTCATCCAGGCTGTTAGGGTAAGAAAAATTTGTTAGAACATCCTTAACAACCTCTGAAAGACCAATTCTATACTGACTACAGACAGCAGGATCATTCCAACGGGATTAAATCTCCCTGCAGCGGAATGTAGCACTATATTCCTCTGCTGAGTGTTTCCCCTGTTTCAGGCTTCGAAGCATGGCATCAGCGGTCAAAGTCCTGTCAGGGTCCTCATAGCGGAGAGAAAGGCTGAGACAGATTGCAAGGCCTCATCTGTGGGAGCTAAGCCAAACGCCCAGGACTGTGGGTCACCTTGGAGCAGAGAGATAACCACGCCCACCCTCTGCATTTCTGTGCCCGAAGAGTAGGGCCATAGTCATAAATAAAGTTCACAGGAGTTCTTGAAGTTGGAGAATCTTGTATGATCCCCATCAAACTTCTCGGGAAGGGGAGCCTTTGGCTCAACTGGAGGTGAGGGTACAGGCGATGCAGGCAGCTGGCGATTTTCTTGATCAGCCACACGTTGGGCCAGCTGGTTAATGGCGGTAGCAAGTTCAAGTTCTTCCATATCAATCTTTTGGCCCATGATAATGTCAGACCCCCGAGAATACCTGTCTTCGTTGTGAGCCTGCAACCCCCAATCTCAACAGCCAGCTTCACCTATAGACAAGCCCCCGTTTGCCGGGACGCTATATACGCCTCGCCGGACACAGTTGCCCCCAGGACTTGATGGCTCAAAGATTGTAGGCTCACAGGGAGTGAAGACAGATAAACTGAAGGTCAGACTGGGCAAAGTAGGTAGGTACTGGAAGCAGTTCGGGTGCTTTGTAAACAGGTAAGTACTGGAAGCAATTTGGGTGCTCAGGAGAAATCAAGCAAAGTCAGATGTTAAGCCAAGGGTCACACCAGGAGGTCAGAGAGCTGCGTGGTACAAAGGTATAAGACGGAGACGTGGTCGAGATTCAAGCAAAGGGTCAATAACGATAAGTACAGGAAATCACAGCGGAAATCACAAAGCCAGCTAAATGCTATCACGGGCACTGACACACTGAAGTGGTAATCCATTTATAGGACTGAACCCGACCGGATTGGACAGGGAGGCAATGACTGTGATTGGTGCACTTCGGATCTGTGGGTTGATTGGTGCACTTCGGATCTGTGGGTTGATTGGTGAACTTAGAGACCTCTGGGCTGATTGCTCCATCTGAACTTTAAAGGTGTACCACCCAGAACTGGACCTCCTAGGATTAGCGCCTTTAAACAGCCTCCGGCGGGTGCGCTGACTGTGCTCGCGCGCAAGCACGTGTTGAATGAGGAGGGTGCGCTCGGAGTTGGCACCTGAGGCGGAAGCGGCTGCCAGGCAGGAGACGCCCTGGCCAGCCGCCCAAGGACACCATGGGCACGTACTGAAGGTAAGTCATTCATAACCACATCAGAATGTCCAGCTGAACCTATTGTCTCTGTGTCTGATATAGAGGATGAGGTTGATGGTGTAGTCAGATGTCTGGACTGATATATCTGATTCAGAGGATGACCGCCATCCATCGGTTCTTCTGTCCTCTGTCCAGTCCATTGGGGTTCTCCAGTCTGAGCTGCCTAGTTTAACCTCACCTGACATTCATTATGCTGTGGTGGTTCCTATAAATGCATGCACTTAGCCCCGCTGCTGGGTTGGATTGATGCATTGTCTTCTCAAAGCCTAGCTGTGCTCTACAACCCCCTGCTTACCTCCTTGTTTTTGTGGGGCGTACGGGCCTTCCTGTTTCTTGTTATTGGGCTTATGGCCTTCATGTCCTTGCTGGGCCTCACAGTCCTTCATAGTTCCTGTTTTATCTGTGCTGGGACATAGTGCCCTTTGTTCTTCTTTGTTGATCTTATAGTCAGCAGTGGGGCCCAGTTCTGCCATAGCCAGCACTGGGGCCCAGTAAAATAAAAAGAGTGTCCACTAGTTTAGGCCACGTTAGGGTCATTTGTGTTTAATAACAAAAAGTAATTGCGTGTCCAGGCCATGTAAGGGTCATTTTTGTTTAATAACAAATTGTATTTGAAAGTGATGAGTAAACCTGTAGAAATTTTCAGGTTCAGAGAGTGGGAACCACAAAAATTACTGTAAAATGGGGATAGCAAGGGCTAAAGGGCTGCAAATCAGGGGAACACCTGATTTAAACAAAAATAAAATACTGATGGGGGTTTTCTACAAACCTCCAGAATCCACAGAAAACGTGATGCTAAGGCAAATAGATTTATTCGCTAATTTAAATGAGGTTATGGGGGACTTTAGCTACCCAGATATAGATTGGAAACACATATAAACAATAGGCACATAAAACCCAAGTAGACGGCCACAGCTTATTTATAGATATTAATAATTTATTAAGGTTCCAAAAAGAAAAAAACATGTACAGACATTATTAAAACAGGCTCCTAAGACCATCCCATATCTCTAAGCCACGGGTACAGTACTAAACCAGACAGAACAACATAATAGTTGTAAATCTAATAAATAATCCTTTCCATAATAATCCTTAATAACCTATAAATATACAAATAATTTACTAAGATGAAAAAGTCTATATACAGACCAAAAGTGCTTGTGCTAATTTAAATTGCAATCAATATATAAATAAATCTTGTACATATGTGATGAAAAATCCTAATAAATGCTGTGCCCGTCTACTTGGTTTTATGTGCCTATTGTCTATATGTGTTTCCAATATTGGCACAGACCCCGGAGCACGCTTGATTGTTTTTGATTTGAGTAAGGCTGTGCCCACTAATATTTACAGATATAGATTTGGATGCTGAAACATGTGGATCTTGTCTAAAACAAAAGATGCAAAAAGGTTTAAAGCAAGAAGCGACTGTGGAAGCATTGCAAAACTATGATGAAGAAAATAAAATATGTAAGGGGGTACCTGGGAACTACAGACCAGTAAGTTTAACATCTGTGGCGGGCAAGCTATTTCAAGGTTTTCTAAGGGATGTTATCCTGGAGTATCTGTGTGAAAATGACCTTATTACTCTGTATCAGCATGTTATAATGAATAGAGATGAGCGAGTAGTATTCGACCGAGTCGGTATTCGATCGAATACTACGCTATTCGTCATACTCGATTTCGATCGAGTACAGCGGCGATGGCGCACTCACAATTCGTTTCCCCTCACACCTTCCCTGGCGCGTTTTTTACACCAATCACCATGCAGGGGGGGTGGGACAGGTCCTGGGAGGACGCTGGCATCGCGAGAACGGCGTCTAGACGCATTGGCTGGAAAAACCATGTGACCTCGAATCTACAAAACTCAGCACTTCCTCTTCGTCAGCATTAGCAGCTTGAACTTAGTGAGGGATAGACGCTCACAGCAGGGAAAGACAGACTGTAGCTGGCAGGGCCCCAGAAGCTCAGAATATCGCATTTACCACCATATATACCAGCTACCAGAAGACAAGAGAGTCATTGAGAGCCCTTATTAGGGCTACTATGCTGAATGGTATATAGCTCATATGTAGGCAGGCAGGGCCCCAGAAGCTCAGAATATCGTATTTACCACCATATATACCAGCTACCAGAAGACAAGAGAGTCATTGAGAGCCCTTATTAGGGCTACTATGCTGAACGGTATATAGCTCATATGTAGGCAGGCAGGGCCCCAGAAGCTCAGAATATCGCATTTACCACCATATATACCAGCTACCAGAAGACAAGAGGTCATTGAGAGCCCTTACTAGGGCTACTATGCTGAACGGTATATACTGTAGCTCATATGTAGGCAGACAGGGCCCCAGAAGCTCAGAATATCGCATTTACCACCATATATACCAGCTACCAGAAGACAAGAGCGTCATTGAGAGCCCTTATTAGGGCTACTATGCTGAACGGTATATAGCTCATATGTAGGCAGGCAGGGCCCCAGAAGCTCAGAATATCGCATTTACCACCATATATACCAGCTACCAGAAGACAAGAGGTCATTGAGAGCCCTTATTAGGGCTACTATGCTGAACGGTATATACTGTAGCTCATGTGTAGGCAGGCAGGGCCCCAGAAGCTCAGAATATCGCATTTACCACCATATATACCAGCTACCAGAAGACAAGAGCGTCATTGAGAGCCCTTATTAGGGCTACTATGCTGAACGGTATATAGGCCATATGTAGGCAGGCAGGGCCCCAGAAGCTCAGAATATCACATTTACCACCATATATACCAGCTACCAGAAGACAAGAGAGTCATTGAGAGCCCTTATTAGGGCTACTATGCTGAACAGTATATAGCCCATATGTAGGCAGGCAGGGCCCCAGAAGCTCAGAATATCGCATTTACCACCATATATACCAGCTACCAGAAGACAAGAGAGTCATTGAGAGCCCTTATTAGGGCTACTATGCTGAACGGTATATAGCTCATATGTAGGCAGGCAGGGCCCCAGAAGCTCAGAATATCGCATTTACCACCATATATACCAGCTACCAGAAGACAAGAGAGTCATTGAGAGGCCTTTTTAGGGCTACTATGCTGAACGGTATATAGCTCATATGTAGGCAGGCAGGGCCCCAGAAGCTCAGAATATCGCATTTACCACCATATATACCAGCTACCAGAAGACAAGAGGTCATTGAGAGCCCTTATTAGGGCTACTATGCTGAACGGTATATACTGTAGCTCATATGTAGGCAGGCAGGGCCCCAGAAGCTCAGAATATCGCATTTACCACCATATATACCAGCTACCAGAAGACAAGAGAGTCATTGAGAGCCCTTATTAGGGCTACTATGCTGAACGGTATATAGCCCATATGTAGGCAGGCAGGGCCCCAGAAGCTCAGAATATCGCATTTACCACCATATATACCAGCTACCAGAAGACAAGAGAGTCATTGAGAGCCCTTATTAGGGCTACTATGCTGAACGGTATATACTGTAGCTCATATGTAGGCAGGCAGGGCCCCAGAAGCTCAGAATATCGCATTTACCACCATATATACCAGCTACCAGAAGACAAGAGAGTCATTGAGAGCCCTTATTAGGGCTACTATGCTGAACGGTATATAGCCCATATGTAGGCAGGCAGGGCCCCAGAAGCTCAGAATATCGCATTTACCACCATATATACCAGCTACCAGAAGACAAGAGGTCTTCTGGTAGCCAATTATGAGAAATGCTTTTGTTGAACAGATAGGGTTAAATAGCATGTGAACAAAGGGGGGTGGGAGCAGCTCAATCACTATTTGTACAAAATTATCAACATTATTATTCAGGGCCTGGGAACTAATTTACCGCCCAGTTTAACCCTCTCATCAACTAAATATCAAGCAACAAACATGTCTAGCTATGTGGAAAGACAGAGATTTGGTTGCATATATCTGCAGATACATGTGGAAGCCACACTGCCCCGACAAGGCACTCTGTGTTTAGTGTGGTCCCTACTCTTAATTCTGAGTCCCCAAAGTTGGGACATGCAATGCAGACAAATATCTGAGAGCTACTCACCTGGGAAGCAGCCAGCCTCCCTTTAGAACACTTCACAGGGAGAAATCCATATTGAATGAATTCCTCCCTGCTTGTGCTCATGGCAATGCAAATGAACAAAGGGGGGTGGGAGCAGCTCAATCACTATTTGTACAAAATTATCAACATTATTATTCAGGGCCTGGGAACTAATTTACCGCCCAGTTTAACCCTCTCATCAACTAAATATCAAGCAACAAACATGTCTAGCTATGTGGAAAGACAGAGATTTGGTTGCATATATCTGCAGATACATGTGGAAGCCACACTGCCCCGACAAGGCACTCTGTGTTTAGTGTGGTCCCTACTCTTAATTCTGAGTCCCCAAAGTTGGGACATGCAATGCAGACAAATATCTGAGAGCTACTCACCTGGGAAGCAGCCAGCCTCCCTTTAGAACACTTCACAGGGAGAAATCCATATTGAATGAATTCCTCCCTGCTTGTGCTCATGGCAATGCAAATGAACAAAGGGGGGTGGGAGCAGCTCAATCACTATTTGTACAAAATTATCAACATTATTATTCAGGGCCTGGGAACTAATTTACCGCCCAGTTTAACCCTCTCATCAACTAAATATCAAGCAACAAACATGTCTAGCTATGTGGAAAGACAGAGATCTGGTTGCATATATCTGCAGATACATGTGGAAGCCACACTGCCCCGACAAGGTACTCTGTGTTTAGTGTGGTCCCTACTCTTAATTCTGAGTCCCCAAAGTTGGGACATGCAATGCAGACAAATATCTGAGAGCTACTCACCTGGGAAGCAGCCAGCCTCCCTTTAGAACACTTCACAGGGAGAAATCCATATTGAATGAATTCCTCCCTGCTTGTGCTCATGGCAATGCAAATGAACAAAGAGGGGTGGGAGCAGCTCAATCACTATTTGTACAAAATTATCAACATTATTATTCAGGGCCTGGGAACTAATTTACCGCCCAGTTTAACCCTCTCATCAACTAAATATCAAGCAACAAACATGTCTAGCTATGTGGAAAGACAGAGATTTGGTTGCATATATCTGCAGATACATGTGGAAGCCACACTGCCCCGACAAGGCACTCTGTGTTTAGTGTGGTCCCTACTCTTAATTCTGAGTCCCCAAAGTTGGGACATGCAATGCAGACAAATATCTGAGAGCTACTCACCTGGGAAGCAGCCAGCCTCCCTTTAGAACACTTCACAGGGAGAAATCCATATTGAATGAATTCCTCCCTGCTTGTGCTCATGGCAATGCAAATGAACAAAGGGGGGTGGGAGCAGCTCAATCACTATTTGTACAAAATTATCAACATTATTATTCAGGGCCTGGGGATGCCAGTGTGGCGTAATGTATTTTAAGCTGAACAGAAACTTTTAACACTAATCCAATAATGAGAAATGCTTTTGTTGAACAGATAGGGTTAAATAGCATGTGCCTTGGGATGCCAGTGTGGCGTAATGTATTTTAAGCTGAACAGAAACTTTTAACATTAATCCAATAATGAGAAATGCTTTTGTTGAACAGATAGGGTTAAATAGCATGTGCCTTGGGATGCCAGTGTGGCGTAATGTATTTTAAGCTGAACAGAAACTTTTAACACTAATCCAATAATGATAAATGCTTTTGTTTAACAGATAGGGTTAAAATAGCGTTCAGGGCTAAATAGCAGAAAGGGTTAAATAGCATGTGCATTGCATGCACAGTGTGCAGCTGTATTTAAACCAAACCAAATATATTAACAGCAACCCAGTAATTATGAAATATGAATCATAGGCAGCACTAGGCACCCTGTCAATGTGACTTGCATGCTGCTGGATTGTTCCGGTTTCAAACCTATCTTTCCCTAGCTATCTGTAACTGTCTCTACTAGCTATCGCTAACTCTCACCTAACTAAGACTGTCTGTCTCTCCCTGCAGCTAGGTCCGTTCTGTCTGCAATGCAAGTCTCAACTGTGCAAAAGGAAAATGGCCGCCGCTTTATATAGCACGGTGACGTCACCGGGCTTCCTGGCTGCTGATAGGCTGCATGTGACTGTCCCATCGTCACTTGCCCCTGGGGACATGTCTGAACATGTCCGTCCACCATCTTAGAATGCCTGTCATTGAGTTTAAAGGAAAACTTAGATCGATCGAATCGCCGGGAAATTCGGATTCGTTCAGAATCGAATTTTTCATGAAATTCGGAACGAATCCGGGTTCGTCTGGATCGATTCGCTCATCCCTAGTGTCAGCGATGAGGGGGTTAATTTTAGCAGCTTATATTTGTTACCCATAGGAATACATTTTGCAATGTTGGTACTCACAATTGATTTAAAGCACTCCCATTTTGCATCTGTATCCTTATTTCTCAACAGGTGCTCCCAGATTATTCGACTGATGATTAATTGTGTAGCAGAAAAATTGAAACATTTTCTGCCTATAGTCAGAAGTGGATAATTCAATAGCTCTTGTTGTTAGCATAGTATGCATTTTAATGGATATGGATTGTGCTTTATAGATGTGTGATTAATTCAGGTTGGACTTTTGGACTTGGGGAGTATGGTTTCCCTGGTAAGACCCGCCATGGTACATAACACTGAGTGTTATGGTTGGAGAGTTGGCAAATCCCCATGTCTCCACAGTTAATTTTGGTACAGCACAACACCAGGACCCGACTCTATCTCGGGCCTGGGAGAATGTTCTTGAGGTGGAAGGTGAACCACAACAGCCGGGGGTGGAGTTACAGTTTCCTCGCTTTGTGGTTCACCAGGATACGCTGTACCGAGTAAACAAGGTACGTGAAGAGGTGGTGGAACAATTGGTGGTACTCAATTCCTATTGCAAGCTTGTGTTGGATTTGGCCCACCCACATGTTCTGGGGGGACACCTAGGCCAGCAGAAAACTCTGGACCGAATTTTACAATGTTTCTACTTGCCTAGTGTGTACAAGGAGGCGGAGAGATATTGGGAGTCCTGCCCAACATGTCAGATGACCAGCCCCCAGCCTCATTACCGTGGTCCCCTAATTCCTCTCCCAGTTATTGAGGTACCCTTTGCGCGGATTGCCATGGATCTGGTGGGTCCAGTGCCAAAATCCACTAGAGGGCACCAACATATTCTGGTGGTCTTGGACTATGCCACGCGGTACCCCGAGGCCATACCCCTGCGACACACCTCAGCCAAGCTCATTGCTAAAGAGCTTATGAAAATGTTTTCCCGAGTAGGCCTGCCTAAAGAGGTCCTGACCGATCAAGGTACCCCGTTTATGTCTAAAGTAATGAAAGAGCTCTGTAAATTGTTGCAGGTGAAACAATTGCGCACATCTGTTTACCACCCGCAAACAGACGGCCTGGTAGAAAGGTTTAACCAAACTTTAAAAACCATGTTAAAACGAGTGGTCACCAAGGATGGGAAGAATTGGGACTTGCTGCTGCCCTACCTGATGTTCGCAGTGCGAGAGTTCTCTACGGGGTTCTCGCCCTTTGAAATCTTATACGGACGGCATCCACGGGGCCTGTTGGATATAGCCAAGGAGGCTTGGGAACAGCAACCCACACCCCACAAAAGTGTGGTAGAGTACGTTACTCACCTACAGGAATGGATAGAGACCGTGTGTTGCGGGGGAGGGAACATGTGGAGGCAGCGCAGCGGGTCCAAAGCAGGATTTATAACCGGCAAGCCAGGGTACGGAACTTTAACCCAGGTGACAGGGTTGTGGTTCTGGTACCCACAGTGGACAGTAAATTTCTGGCTAGGTGGCAGGGTCCCTACGAGGTTATTTGGAAAGTTGGGGAAGTGACTTACAAGGTACATCAGCCCGGGCAGAGAAAGCCAGAGCAGGTGTATCATGTAAACCTGCTGAACCTGTGGGTGACAGTCCCCGACCAGGTATGTTAGGGGTGGAGCTTCCTGTCCCTCGGTCTGCTGTTAGAGAAGCGGTAGTTGAGGTGAAAGCTGGCGACAACCTCTCCTCTAAACAGACTCAGGAAGCCAGGGAGTTTCTCAGCAGAAACACGGATGTGTTTTCAGATCTCCCTGGGCGCACTTCTGTTATCCAACATGACATTGTCACGGAGCCTCAGGTTAAGATCTGGTTGAAGCCTTACTGGGTACCTGAGTCCCGGCGACAAGCTATCGCGGAAGAAGTGCAGCAAATGCTCCGGTTAGATGTGATTGAAGAATCAAAGAGCGAGTGGGCCAGCCCAATAGTCTTGATTCCCAAGCCTGATGGTACGTTGCGGTTTTGTAACGATTTCCGCATACTTAACGAAATTTAAGTTTGATCCCTACCCTATGCCCCGAGTAGACGAGCTTATTGAGAAGCTAGGCCAAGCCAGGTATTTTTCTGTTTTGGACCTCACAAAAGGGTACTGGCAGGTACCCTTGACTGAGGCTGCCAAGGAGAAAACAGCCTTTATTACACCAGAGGGACTGTTCCAGTACAAGGTATTACCCTTTGGTTTACATGGCGCTCCCGCTACATTCCAAAGGTTAATGGATATTGTCCTCCGGCCATATCGTTGGTATGATTCGGCCTATCTGGACGATATAATTATCCATAGTACGGATTGCCCAAAGTCCAGGCCGTAGTGGATTCCCTCAGGAAGGCTGGTTTGACGGCAAACCCGAAAAAATGTGCCTTAGGCTTAGAAGAGATGAAATACCTGGGCTATGTGATTGGGCGAGGAGTGGTCAAGCCCCAGGTTAACAAAATAGAAGCCATCCGTAGCTGGCCACGCCCTAACACTACCCGCCAAGTGAAGTCATTTCTGGGGTTGGTGGGGTATTACATGAGGTTCATTCCCAATTTTGCCACTGTAGCGGCACCATTGAC
This sequence comes from Gastrophryne carolinensis, assembly GCA_027917425.1. NCBI lineage: Eukaryota > Metazoa > Chordata > Amphibia > Anura > Microhylidae > Gastrophryne > Gastrophryne carolinensis. Next base: position 315,437,031 of record CM051236.1, on the reverse strand, counting down.
AGACCTGTTAAAGGGACGCAAGTCTGTCATGGTAAAATGGAATGAACAGGCCGAAAAAGCATTCTCCACTTTGAAGTCTGCCCTGTGTGGGTCTCCGGTGTTGGTGACACCCGACTTTAAGAGGGAGTTTATAGTGCAGACCGATGCCTCCGAGGTAGGTCTTGGTGCTGTACTGTCTCAGGAAGTCAACGGGGAAGAACACCCCATTGTCTACGTGAGTCGCAAATTGACACCTGCGGAGACCCGGTATAGTATCGTGGAGAGAGAGTGTTTGGCCATTAAAAGGGCCCTTGAGTCTCTTCGCTACTACTTGCTGGGGAGAAGTTTCCGTCTGATTACTGACCATTTTCCCCTCAAGTGGATGTGCCAGGCTAAGGACAGGAATGCCAGGGTCACCCGGTGGTTCCTGTCCTTGCAAAATTTCCAGTTCTCCGTAGAGCACAGAGTAGGGCGGTTGTTGGGTAATGCGGATGCCCTGTCCCGGGCACATTGTTTGTCGTGTGTCCACCCTCTCAGGGTTGAACAAAGGGGGGGTATGTGGTAAGTTGCAAGGGGCCGTCATTGACGGAAGGTATGTGGTATACTTGGTGCAGTAAAACTGTGTGTTTTGTTTCCCAGCATCAGCTGCTAATGGCAGTCTGGTGCTGAAGTTAGTATATGCTGCATTTTCCTGAAAAGGTGATGTAACCCAGAAGGGCATATGCTTTTATGGATTTTGGTGTGAATAAACACGGACTTTAAGTTTAACTTTTCGCCTCTGAGCCTCTATACTGCAAACATCCTACTGTCTACCAGAGCTAATAATCACATTATATATATATCTTTGTATATGTCTTTATTAGAGATGAGCGAACTTTTGAAAAATTCGATTTGACTGATTCGCCGAATTTTCCGGCAAAAATCGTTTCGACCCGAATTTATTTCTGAGCTTCCTAGAGCCTCAATAGGGTTGTAAACCATTCTGCCTTGCTGTAACACGCATAGGATGCGTGCTGGGTTACTGAAATAATACTGTAAATAATTAGGACATGCAGATAAGAGGCATCGCTATTAGAATCGCAGAGCGGCACAATTACAGAGAGTTGAGGTGGCATCACTATGAGGGGCCCCTATATTGCCTGAAAAACACACCCTGGAGCTGGCAGCGGCAGAAGCCCAAACATTGGATTTGGCTCAAAGAGACATCAGCAGGAGCCCAAACATAGCTTGAAAGAGACACTGGAGTTGGCAGCAGGAGCCCAAAAATTGGATGAATCACACCCTGGAGTTGCAAGCAGCAGCAGCCCAAACTTAGCTTAAAAGACACACTGGAGCTGGCTTCAGGAGCCCAAAAATTGGATGAATCACACCCTGGAGTTGCAAGCAGCAGGAGCCCAAACATAGCTTGAAAGACACACTGGAGTTGGCTTCAGGAGCCCAAAAATTGGATGAATCACTCCCTGGGGTTGCAAGCAGCTGCAGCAGCAGCCCAAACATAGCTTGAAAGACACACTGGAGTTGGCAGCAGGAGCCCAAAAATTGGATGAATCACACCCTGGAGTTGCAAGCAGCAGCAGCAGGAGCCCAAACATTGGCTGAAAGAGACACTGGAGTTGGCAGCAGGAGCCCAAAAATTGGATGAATCACACCCTGGAGTTGCAAGCAGCAGCAGGAGCCCAAACATTGGCTGAAAGAGACACTGGAGTTGGCAGCAGGAGCCCAAAAATTGGATGAATCACTCCCTGGAGTTGCAAGCAGCAGCAGGAGCCCAAACATTGGCTGAAAGAGACACTGGAGTTGGCAGCAGGAGCCCAAAAATTGGATGAATCACACCCTGGAGTTGCAAGCAGCAGCAGGAGCCCAAACATTGGCTGAAAGAGACACTGGAGTTGGCAGCAGGAGCCCAAAAATTGGATGAATCACACCCTGGAGTTGGAAGCAGCAGCAGCAGCAGCCCAAACATAGCTTGAAAGACACACTGGAGTTGGCTTCAGGAGCCCAAAATTGGATGAATCACTCCCTGGAGTTGCAAGCAGCAGCAGCAGGAGCCCAAACATTGCTTTAAAGAGACACTGGAGTTGGCAGCAGGAGCTCAAGAATTGGATGAATCACACCCTGGAGTTGCAAGCAGCAGCAGGAGCCAAACATTGGCTGAAAGAGACACTGGAGTTGGCAGCAGGAGCCCAACAATTGGCTGAATCACACCCTGGAGTTGCAAGCAGCAGCAGCAGCAGGAGCCCAAACATTGCTTTAAAGAGACACTGGAGTTGGCAGCAGCAGGAGCCCAAAAATTGACTGACACACACTGGAGTTGGCAGCAGCAGCAGGAACCTAGAAATTGGCTGGAAGGCACCCTGAAGTTGGCAGCAGCAGGAGCACATATATTAGCTGGAAGGCACACCCTGGAGTTGGCAGCAGCATAAGCAGGAGCCCAAACATTGCTTGAAAGACACCCTGGAGTTGGCAGCAGCAGCAGCAGCAGGAGGCCAAAAATTGGCTGAGAGAGACACTGGAGTTGGCAGCAGGAGCCCAAAAATTGGATGAATCACACCCTGGAGTTGCAAGCAGCAGCAGGAGCCCAAACATTGGCTGAAAGAGACACTGGAATTGGCAGCAGGAGCCCAAAAATTGGATGAATCACACCCTGGAGTTGCAAGCAGCAGCAGCAGCAGCCCAAACATAGCTTGAAAGACACACTGGAGTTGGCTTCAGGAGCCCAAAAATTGGATGAATCACTCCCTGGAGTTGCAAGCAGCAGCAGCAGGAGCCCAAACATTGCTTTAAAGAGACACTGGAGTTGGCAGCAGGAGCCCAAGAATTGGATGAATCACACCCTGGAGTTGCAAGCAGCAGCAGGAGCCAAACATTGGCTGAAAGAGACACTGGAGTTGGCAGCAGGAGCCCAACAATTGGCTGAATCACACCCTGGAGTTGCAAGCAGCAGCAGCAGCAGCAGGAGCCCAAACATTGCTTTTTTTTTTTTTTGAAATTCTTTATTTTTCTTTCTCATTTCTCTTTTTTCTTTTCTCTTTGAAACATATATATACATCTATGATGCAACTTCTAACAACAAAAAAAGTAATCATCAACATCTATATAGTACATGGATCTCTTACAGGTCTATCTACCACGATAGACCTCATTCAGAGCTTATATAATTTCTATATAACAAATAAATAATAATAAAAAAAAAAAAAAGAAAAAGAGATATTTTATACCCAGGGAGTGTAGGATAATATAAAATAATGTAATAAAAACAAAATAAAATAATGTAAAAAAAAAAAAAAAAAAAAAAAAAAAAAAAGGGGGGGGGAAAGAGAGGGGAGAAGGAAAAGAGGGAGAAAGTTAAGCCAGGGGGAGGGGAACCCCTAATATCTTCCAAATATATCCACAGTTTATGTCCGTTTACCAGCTCATTATCTAAAGATATGTGTCTCTTAAACTACGGCTACACAATCATAAGCTAATTCGGAGAGACTAAGAGGATGATGGGAGGGGGAGATCAGCAATCATTAATTGCTTATATCTTACCGTCTCTCTAAAGAGAAGCCATGGCGTCCATATCTGTTTATACTGTGTTTTGGTCTCATGTACCGTAGCAATGAGCTCTTCCATTTCTCTAATATAATTAATCTCCCCCAACCAATCCTCCACCGAGGGAATTGCTTCCGATCTCCACAACCTCGGTACTATCACCTTTGCTGCATTAATAAGATGTCTCAATAAGGATCTCTTATAATTTTTCATGGATATATCCGTCAAATGTAAAAGAAATAAAGAGGGGTCCCGATCTATCGGTCGACCCAAAATTTCACTAGAAATATCTGCCACTGCACGCCAAAATGGAATGATTTTTGGGCAATCCCAGAAAATGTGGAAGAAACTACCAACTGCTCCTCGACATCTCCAGCACTCGGTGGGATAAGTCGGAGAAAAACCATGCAGCCTCTTCGGGGTGTAATACCACCTTGTAAGATACTTATAGTTAATTTCTTGGACTTTAGCAGACACTGAGGTATTATGTGTGGCCCGAAAAATATATTTCCATTGATCTTTCGTGAGATGTTTATCCAGATCCCTCTCCCATTCTGCACAAAATCGAGGTGTTTCATCCTCTCCATCGTCCCCCAACATTGCATATATTTGGGAGATTAGATGCGTAGGGGGGTCTCCTTCTCTTATTAATCGCTCAAAGGGTGTTAAAGGTCTAAGGAACGCTTGTCTGGGTCCTACGCTCAAAAGAAAGCTTTGGAAGATAAACAGGAGCCACTGATCGAATAAAGGTGAATCCCAATTATCTCTCAAATCATCGAGTTGTGCCCAACCTACAGGTAGAATAAGATGCAGCCCTCTTGGGATCCCCTTTTCCTCAAAGCTCTTACGAAGGCGGGGAAGTATATCTATTGGGAGAGAGGGATTATGTACCAGTGGTATCAGAGGGGTTGGCCATGGAGATATTTCTTTTCTATCTCTTAATTTATCAAAAATTCCAAGTGTAGTAGAGATAAGTGGATGATCTCTGCATAGGCTCTTCCCTGTTCTAATCGCCCATGGAACTTCTTTTAATGGAGTCTGAAGCCAGGAGGTTTCTAAGGTCACCCATTTCTTCTTTGTGGCTTGGTAATACCAATCTACGATACGTTGGAGATGAATAGCACGCCAATATCTCAACAGATCTGGGCAAGCGAGCCCTCCTAGCTGTTTCTTTTTAAACAAAAGCTGAAGTTTCAATCTGGATTTGCGCCCTTTCCAAATAAATTTAACGAACAGTGAGTTTAGAGACTTAAAATATGCTCTGGGAATCCAAATTGGTAGGGTCTGGAGTAAATATAAAATCTTTGGTAATATCGACATCTTAAGAATGCTAATTCTTCCTAGCCATGTAAAAGTAGGTAAGTCCCAGTTCGCCAAGTCATCTCTAATTTTGGAAAACAAGGGGCCAAAGTTTGCTGCATAAATTTCGTTTACTCTTTTCGTAATCTTGGTGCCTAAGTATGTAATAGCTGAGGGAGGCCATCTAAAAGAGAAAGATGTTCTCAACTGGGCCTTCATTTCTAAGGGAAGATTCAACCCCAAAGCCTCTGATTTATCATAATTTATTTTCAAAAAAGACAATCTGCCGAATTGCTCAAATTCCCTCAGTAAGACTGGGAGTCCTATTACCGGGTTTGCAAGGAAAAACAAGAGATCATCGGCATATGCTGAGATCTTATGCATGGATGATTTTACCGAGATCCCCTGTATATCTCCTCGCCCCCTAATTCTGCACAAGAAAGGCTCCATAGACAAAACAAAAATCACTGGAGAAAGGGGACATCCCTGTCTAGTACCATTTCTGATATCTACCTGTTCTGAAAGAGTGCCATTTACTTTAATCTTAGCCGAGGGGTCTGTATATAACGCCATAATCATCTGTAGAGCTTTTGGACCCAGGCCAATGTGTTCTAACACTGCCCTGATATATTGCCAATTCACCCGGTCAAATGCCTTTTCAGCATCAGTAGACAGCAGAATAGCCGGTTCTCTAGTTCGTTCGATCTTATGTAGCAGATTCAGCACCCTAGTTGTATTATCCCGAGCTTCTCTACCCTTCACAAAACCAGACTGGTCCCCATCCACAAGCGACGGAAGCATCCCAGATAATCTATTTGCCATAATTTTCGCATATAATTTTAGGTCTACATTCAATAATGAAATAGGCCTATAGCTTCCGCATGAAAGCGGATCCTTTCCCGGCTTCTGAATTATTGTCACATGAGCAGATAATAATTCACTTGGTATCTTAGCCTGGTCGGGGAATATGATTAATGAATTAAAAGCCTCAAGGAAATGTGGGGCCAGAAGCGAAAAAAATTGCTTATAGTATGTTATAGTAAATCCGTCTGGTCCCGGTGCTTTCCCGCTAGGGGAGCCCCTGACCGCTGAACTCAGTTCTTCCATCGATATTGGGCTTTCCATTCTCTCTCTTTCCTCCTCCCTAATTTTAGGCATGCCGGATTCCTCTATATACTTCTTTATCAATTTTAATTGATCCTGATCAGAGGCTACTCCTTCAGGGCGGATATTATATAGTTTCTGATAAAAGGATTGGAAAGTCTTAGCTATATCTGACGTATTATGTACTTTTTTTTGTCGCCCGTCAACAATTGCTTCTACAAAGTTTAGAGTTTGTTGTTTCTTAAGAGCCCTTGCCAACAGCTCACTGCTTTTGTTCCCCCATTCGAAATAAAGCCTTCTACAGCGCTTTATAATATAGGCCGCCCTTAAGGATAACAAGGAGTTCAATGTTGATCTAGCCTCAGTGAGTGCCAGGAGGTTACTTTTTGCTAATGTTGCTTTATGCACTTTCTCTAACTCCTGGACTCTTTCTATTCGTTTCTGTAACTCCTGCTCTCGCTCCTTCTTCTTCTCAGTAGCGTATCTAATAAACAAGCCTCTAATGACTGCCTTATGAGCCTGCCAATTGTTAAACGGCGTAGTGTCTATGCTTTTATTAATTTCAAAATAATTTTTGATATTATTCTGGAACTCTTGGATTAAAGTCTCATTTTGTAGTAAGGATTCGTTCAGTCTCCATGTCCATTCTTTCTTAGGGCCCCCAATTAAGGTGATAGTGAGGGTCACCGGTGCGTGATCCGACAAAGCCATAATCTCTATGTTGGAATTGACCACCTGCGGTAATAAGCTATGGGACACCAGCACGTAGTCAATTCTGGAATACGTGGCATGCACTGAAGAATAGAATGAGTAATCTTTGGTGTTAGGATGGTTTATACGCCACGGATCACATAGCTGTGCTTTATGAAGAGCTTTCTTAATTCTCTTCAATGCTACATATGCCAGCGCAGACCGCCCCAATGATGAATCCAGCAGTGGATCTAGTGCCACATTTAAATCTCCTCCAAGGATAATAGGGCCTTCTTGCACTTCCATAAGTTTATTCAGGAAACCCTCAAGAAAGGTCACCTGCCCTGAATTGGGGACATATACTACTGCTAAAGTATAATTTTTATTATACAAAGAGCCCTTAAGAATCAGATATCTACCTTGTTTATCTGCTATCCTATCCGTAACCCGAAAAGGAGTATTTCTAGCAATCAATATCGCCACCCCTCTTGCCTTCACCTCTGGCGCATTACTTGTGTAAGATTGGGGGAAAGATCTGGAGGACAATTTGGGGGCCACACCCCCTCTAAAATGTGTCTCCTGAATAAATGCAATATTTGCTTTGAGCCTAGTTAATTCCTGAAATAATTTCGATCTTTTCAGTGGGGTATTTAATCCCCTAGCATTAATTGATATCGCCTTTAAGTTTTGCATAGGAGAAGAGGCTAGGTCTTTCATCATTCGCGCCCCTTGTGGACTATTTTTGCTACTGAACATAGTATTGCTTTATAGAGATTACCCCTCAATTCAAAGGAGAAAGGGGAGAGACAGGGAGAGAAAAGAGAGGAAGGGAGAGAGAGGAGAGAAAAAAAATAAAAAAATAAAAAAAAAAAAAAAGGGAGGGGGGGGGATTAAAAAACCCTAAGAAGAAAGAAAACAAACCAAAAGGGGAAGGGGGAGGGGGGAGATACACCAACTTTATTAAAGAACAATTCGTTAATCACCGGAACGGGCGCTGCCCGTGCCGAGATTTACCCCAGGGTCCTTCCGGTAAGCGGGATCACGGCCGGAAAACCGACCTTAATCCTCGACTCCCGGTGCCCTAGAATTATAGGGACAGAGAGACCGCAGCCCGGGAATCTCTACAATGCGGGCAGTGATCTAAAAATTATTTATTTACTGGCACCAAACCAGCGCCCGCTCCCGGCAACCAAACTTAGAAAGAAAGTATTTATATATATCCTTAAGCATTTATTTTTTGTCAATTAAACCTAAAAGAGAAAAAAAAAACGCTCTATTCTACAACCCATCTACCCAATACCCAATACCATATGAACACTCCCTAATAATCAGATTCGAATGCTTTCATTTTGATCAAATAAGCTACGTGTTAAATCCTTGCTTCCAAAACCTGCAGAGAATTGTCATCCTTACCGCGGCCCCTATCGTAAAATCATATAAACTACACCAAAAAAAAAAAAAAAAAAAAAAAAGGGGGGGAAAGGACCCCTCCTTATGCCATATATATAGGGGAACCTTTAGCACCTTTCCCCTCTCCGAGCCGAGGCCACCCTCCCCCCTCAATACGAACTCCACCAATCCCACTTCGTACGCAATTATGCAGGTGGGGGGCCGCTGCATCTCGAGAGCCCCCCCCCCCCCCATGTGTAGCACCTAAGCCATTCCCGGTCCAAGTGGCCTCCCTGCGGGGGCCAGGACATCCTGGGTCTAAACACCGGAGACCCCTTGGGCCGGGGGTATGAGGGATATGGATAGCCGGATGGGATCCCGCGCATGCCGTCGTGAAGTCCATCCCTCCCCAATCTGATCTTTACCTCGCATCTAGCCGGGTTACCAGTGGCGGGCGCCGATCCACCGGCCCGCGAGAAGACCACCCCACTCATCACTCTAGTGAAAATATCAGTAGAACCCAAACATTTCGAATTCAGTCTACTGATTAAACATCTTTCAAGTGACATATATATGGTTAAACGTGAAAAAAAATACAATATATATAGTGAATCAATCAAGTGTGGGAAAAAAAAAAAAAAAAAAAAAAAAAAGGGGGGGGGTGTAAAGGTGACAACACCTTCCATCCAAAAAATTGTGTATAATAAAAATGTGTATATTACACATAATAAGTGTATATTACATAGATTTAATATAAGTAAATCAAGTGTACAGAGTGGAGCGGCTCTCCCGCGGGCAGACAGACCGCCGCCCCCCACCGGGCCCGGTCGCAGACGCAACGCCCTTCCCCATCCTAACAGCTCCAGACTTCACGACCATGCGCTCTCATCCCTCCCCGACCTCCTCCCCTCTCGATCCCCCGCTAAGTTCGATTCTATTCATCCCTCCATCTCCATCCATCTCCGATCCCCCCCTCGACCATTAGCCCCGTGGATCAGGTAGCTCAGGTGCCACCCATGCCATCAGCCCCCTTGCAGATCAATCCCCCTCCCTGCTCTTATCACGCTCCTGCCGTATTGATGGAGCTCTTATCACCAGAGGGTGAAGTGCGTGGCCCCCTTCTCGGATCTTTGAGAGCATGTCCAAGGCCCTTCTCTCTCATGGCCATGCGAACTAGAGATGCTACGGAAAAGAGAGAGAAGGAAAAAAAAAAAAAAAAAAAAAAAAATTTTATCTCACAGTATACAAGCTATAGGGAGTCTGCTAATATATAACCTACTGGTCCATTTCATATCTTTTCATGTTTCCTTATGGGGCACTTAGCTGATAGTCCTCCCCTCTTCTTCCTTGTGAAAGATAAAGTTCAATGGGATATATTCGCCAATCTGGCACCTGGACAGGGCACAAATCAAACAGCTTAAAAAGCCCAGAAAGGTCTTCATATTTGCGTATAGTATAGGTCTTGCCTTGTTTTGAAGCTATTAAGGCAAAGGGATATCCCCATCTATAAGTAGCGCTATTCTGTTTAAGGGCATCAAGAAGCGGCCGCATGATCCTTCGTCTTGCTAAAGTAGCCCTTGAGAGATCTGAATAAAAATGCAAAATTGCTCCATCAAAATCCATCGGACCTTTCTTTCTGGCTGCTGCCATTATTGCTTCTTTTTCTTGAAAATAATGGAACCTGCAAATGATATCCCTTGGGGGATCATTCTGTCGAGGAGGCGGAGCAATTGCTCTATGTGCTCGATCTATCATTATTTTAGAGCTACCTCCCAGAGTATCCCCCACCAAAATGGAAAAGATTCCTTGTATAGTAGGTATGAGTTCCTCCCTTTGCGTGGATTCAGGGAGCCCTCGTATGCGTATGTTATTACGCCTACTGCGATTTTCCATGTCCTCCATATGGAGGGCCAAGGTGGCAGTCACAGATTCTTGCACCTGGAGCCGGTGTGTAAGTTGTTGAATAGTAGATCTGTCCTCCTCACGTTGTTGTTCCACTCCGGCGAGCCTGGAATCCAATTGTTTCAAATCTCCACGTAAAAGCCCCACTTCTTCAGATAGCTTCTCGCTTATTGATCGAGTGATCATTGAAAGATCTTCTTTTGTCGGCATAGATCGCATAAAAGCCCAGATTTCAGATAGGGTGCTATCCGAGGTGGAATAATCCAGGCTAGCGGAGTCTTCCTCCCCGGCCCCCAGTTCTTTCGTTCTTTCCCCTCTAGGGGTTCCCCCACCAGCGCCCAAGTCTCGGGGTGAGTCTATGGGCCTCGACATATAACGACTTAAGTCTCCTTGGGTGGAGACCGCTGTACTTCTTGTCATTTGTCCCCTATTGTCCTTAGTTTTAGATCTTCCTCCCATTGCTATCGTTTTTTACGCCACGGCTGTAAGTTGCTGAAGATATAACGGAGGGGGTAAAATAATTCCAGCACTTTCTTTTTAAGGGATTAGGAAATTGCCTCCGCCTCTTATAGGGAAGAAGTATAAGGTACTCAATATATAAGTTGATTAATTATATCAAAGCAGGCTGGCTAAATCAAGGTGGACTTATTAAAGCAATGCAGAGAAAGCTTATACAATGTAAGCAAGTTTGTGCATATGAAGATTGACGCTGAGCCACTGATTGGGTAATTTCAGATCTTCTAACTCGCACCCATCAGACTATTCAGTACCATGACTCTTAGCCAGTGTCAAAAGGGCTAGTTGATACAAGATGTATTGATCAATGCCTGGCAATGTGGGTAATGCCCTATAGGCTGATCACAGACTGACCGGCTGTATGATACTAAATAAGATAGTCAATACACGCCAAAAAAAGGAAGTAATATAGGATAGGCTGCTTGATTTTGAAGTGGATTGGGCCGTTAGAGATAAGTAGCTAAAGCCGAGCTAGCTTTTCAATCAATCCAGGCGAGACCTCCTGATGTAATGCTGATCAAAAGCCGGTAAAGTTACAATATACTAATTGTTAGAGCTCTCACCTGCTCTCTCTCCGGTTCAACAGCTGTCAGCGTTGCCTCAGGTCCCTGCTCAGGATTCCAGGTGCTACATCTCAGCTAGGCTGCGGGCGCTACCCCCCGCTCAGCTCTGCTTCTCAGCCCGGACCTAGACGCTCACTCCTTCCCGCACGTGTCACGGGAAGGCAGCAGCCGCACAGCCTCGTCAGTCCGTCGTCCGTCCTTGACAGCCGCTTCCCGCCACCTGTATGCTATTCACTCCTGCCTCCCGCTGCCTCCACTCCGCGCAGCTACGGCGCCACTCCCTCCCACTGCCATCAGGGGAGAGGGGCAGCCAGCGATCCTCGCCGGTTCAGGGGATCCACCGCTGTCTATCACCTGCAGCCGGCCTCACCTCCCTCCACTCCGGCTTCACACGTGGAGCAGTTCAGCGACGGCAATCGCGATCTCGCTGCCCCCAGGTCCGGCCGGTTCCACTCCTCTCCTCTCTCTCCTCACTTCCTCCAAACCACGGTAAGTAAAAACCTTTTTCTCGGGTCGCAGATAAATGGGCTTCGAATTATAAGTTATTTCTCATAATAGCGCTTCAATTTGCTTTGTCTGCCGGGAGCAGGCCGTCCGCACGTCCTCACCGGGTCATGGCAAGCTCCCTGTTTACAATGTTGATGCCCAAACATTGCTTTAAAGAGACACTGGAGTTGGCAGCAGCAGGAGCCCAAAAATTGACTGACACACACTGGAGTTGGCAGCAGCAGCAGGAACCTAGAAATTGGCTGGAAGGCACCTTGAAATTGGCAGCAGCAGGAGCACATATATTAGCTGGAAGGCACACCCTTGAGTTGGCAGCAGCATAAGCAGGAGCCCAAACATTGCTTGAAAGACACCCTGGAGTTGGCAGCAGCAGCAGCAGGAGGCCAAAAATTGGCTGAGAGAGACACTGGAGTTGGCAGCAGGAGCCCAAAAATTGGATGAATCACACCCTGGAGTTGCAAGCAGCAGCAGGAGCCCAAACATTGGCTGAAAGAGACACTGGAGTTGGCAGCAGGAGCCCAAAAATTGGATAAATCACACCCTGGAGTTGCAAGCAGCAGCAGCAGCCCAAACATAGCTTTGAAGAGACACTGGAGTTGGCAGCAGGAGCCCAAAAATTGGATGAATCACACCCTGGAGTTGCAAGCAGAAGCAGCAGCAGCCCCACATTGGCTGAAAGAGACACTGGAGTTGGCTTCAGGAGACCAAAAATTGGATGAATCACACCCTGGAGTTGCAAGCAGCAGCAGGAGCCCAAACATTGGCTGAAAGAGACACTGGAGTTGGCAGCAGGAGCCCAAAAATTGGATGAATCACACCCTGGAGTTGCAAGCAGCAGCAGCCCAAACTTAGCTTGAAAGACACACTGGAGTTGGCTTCAGGAGCCCAAAAATTGGATGGATCACACCCTGGAGTTGCAAGCAGCAGGAGCCCAAACATTGGCTGAAAGAGACACTGGAGTTGGCAGCAGGAGCCCAAAAATTGGATGAATCACACCCTGGAGTTGCAAGCAGCAGCAGCCCAAACTTAGCTTGAAAGACACACTGGAGTTGGCAGCAGGAGCCCAAAAATTGGATGGATCACACCCTGGAGTTGCAAGCAGCAGGAGCCCAAACATAGCTTGAAAGACACACTGGAGTTGGCTTCAGGAGCCCAAAAATTGGATGAATCACTCCCTGGAGTTGCAAGCAGCTGCAGCAGCAGCCCAAACATAGCTTGAAAGACACACTGGAGTTGGCAGCAGGAGCCCAAAAATTGGATGAATCACACCCTGGAGTTGCAAGCAGCAGCAGCAGGAGCCCAAACATTGGCTGAAAGAGACACTGGAGTTGGCAGCAGGAGCCCAAAAATTGGATGAATCACACCCTGGAGTAGCAAGCAGCAGCAGGAGCCCACACATTGGCTGAAAGAGACACTGGAGTTGGCAGCAGGAGCCCAAAAATTGGATGAATCACACCCTGGAGTTGCAAGCAGCAGCAGCAGCAGCCCAAACATAGCTTGAAAGACACACTGGAGTTGGCTTCAGGAGCCCAAAAATTGGATGAAGCACTCCCTGGAGCTGCAAGCAGCAGCAGCAGCAGGAGCCCAAACATTGCTTTAAAGAGACACTGGAGTTGGCAGCAGGAGCCCAAGAATTGGATGAATCACACCCTGGAGTTGCAAGCAGCAGCAGGAGCCCAACATTGGCTGAAAGAGACACTGGAGTTGGCAGCAGGAGCCCAACAATTGGCTGAATCACACCCTGGAGTTGCAAGCAGCAGCAGCAGGAGCCAAAACATTGCTTTACAGAGACACTTGAGTTGGCAGCAGCAGGAGCCCAAAAATTGACTGACACACCCTGGAGTTGGCAGCATCAGCAGGAACCTAGAAATTGGCTGGAAGGCACCCTGAAGTTGGCAGCAGCAGGAGCACATACATTAGCTGGAAGGCACACCCTGGAGTTGGCAGCAGCATAAGCAGGAGCCCAAACATTGCTTGAAAGACCTGGAGTTGGCAGTAGCAGCAGCAGGAGGCCAAAAATTGGCTGAGAGAGACACTGGAGTTGGCAGCAGAAGCCCCAAAATTGGATGAATCACACTCTGGAGTTGCAAGCAGCAGCAGGAGCCCAAACATTGGCTGAAAGAGACACTGGAGTTGGCAGCAGGAGCCCAAAAATTGGATGAATCACACCCTGGAGTTGCAAGCAGCAGCGGCCCAAACATTGCTTTAAAGAGACACTGGAGTTGGCAGCAGGAGCCCAAAAATTGGATAAATCACACCCTGGAGTTGCAAGCAGCAGCAGCAGCTCAAGCATAGCTTGAAAGAGACACTGGAGTTGGCAGCAGGAGCCCAAAAATTGGATGAATCACACCCTGGAGTTGCAAGCAGCAGCAGCAGGAGACCAACATTGGCTGAAAGAGACACTGAAGTTGGCAGCTGGAGCCCAAAAATTGGATGAATCACACCCTGGAGTTGCAAGCAGCAGCAGCCCAAACATTGCTTTAAAGAGACACTGGAGTTGGCAGCAGGAGCCCAAAAATTGGATGAATCACACTCTGGAGTTGCAAGCAGCAGCAGGAGCCCAAACATTGGCTGAAAGAGACACTGGAGTTGGCAGCAGGAGCCCAAAAATTGGATAAATCACACCCTGGAGTTGCAAGCAGCAGCAGCAGCCTAAACATAGCTTGAAAGAGACACTGGAGTTGGCAGCAGGAGCCCAAAAATTGGATGAATCACACCCTGGAGTTGCAAGCAGCAGCAGGAGCCCAACATTGGCTGAAAGAGACACTGGAGTTGGCTTCAGGAGACCAAAAATTGGATGAATCACACCCTGGAGTTGCAAGCAGCAGCAGCAGCAGCAGCCCAAACATAGCTTAAAAGAGACACTGGAGTTGGCTTCAGGAGGCCAAAAATTGGATGAATCACACCCTGGAGTTGCAAGCAGCAGTAGGAGCCCAAACATTGGCTGAAAGAGACACTGGAGTTGGCAGCAGGAGCCCAAAAATTGGATGACTCACACCCTGGAGTTGCAAGCAGCAGCAGCAGGAGCCCAAACATTGGCTAAAAGAAACACTGGAGTTGGCAGCAGGAGCCCAAAAATTGGATGAATCACACCCTGGAGTTGCAAGCGGCAGCAGGAGCCCAAACATTGGCTGAAAGAGACACTGGAGTTGGCAGCAGGAGCCCAAAAATTGGATGAATCACTCCCTAGAGTTGCAAGCAGCAGCAGGAGCCCAAACATTGGCTGAAAGAGACACTGGAGTTGGCAGCAGGAGCCCAAAAATTGGATGAATCACACCCTGGAGTTGCAAGCAGCAGCAGGAGCCCAAACATTGGCTGAAAGAGACACTGGAGTTGGAAGCAGGAGCCCAAAAATTGGATGAATCACACCCTGAAGTTGCAAGCAGCAGCAGCAGCAGCCCAAACATAGCTTGAAAGACACACTGGAGTTGGCTTCAGGAGCCCAAAAATTGGATGAAGCACTCCCTGGAGTTGCAAGCAGCAGCAGCAGCAGGAGCCCAAACATTTCTTTAAAGAGACACTGGAGTTGGCAGCAGCAGGAGCCCAAAAATTGACTGACACACCCTGGAGTTTGCAGCAGCAGCAGGAACCTAGAAATTGGCTGGAAGGCACCCTGAAATTGGCAGCAGCAGGAGCACATACATTAGCTGGAAGGCACACCCTGGAGTTGGCAGCAGCATAAGCAGGAGCCCAAACATTGCTTGAAAGACACCCTGGAGTTGGCAGCAGCAGGAGGCCAAAAATTGGCTGAGAGAGACACTGGAGTTGGCAGCAGGAGCCCAAAAATTGGATGAATCACTCCTTGGAGTTGCAAGCAGCAGCAGCAGCCCAAACATTGCTTTAAAGAGACACTGGAGTTGGCTTCAGGAGCCCAAAAATTGGATGCATCACACCCTGGAGTTGCAAGCAGCAGCAGGAGCCCAACATTGGCTGAAAGAGACACTGGAGTTGGCTTCAGGAGCCCAAAAATTGGATGAATCACACCCTGGAGTTGCAAGCAGCAGGAGCCCAAACATAGCTTGAAAGACACACTGGAGTTGGCTTCAGGAGCCCAAAAATTGGATGAATCACTCCCTGGAGTTGCAAGCAGCTGCAGCAGCAGCCCAAACATAGCTTGAAAGACACACTGGAGTTGGCAGCAGGAGCCCAAAAATTGGATGAATCACACCCTGGAGTTGCAAGCAGCAGCAGCAGGAGCCCAACATTGGCTGAAAGAGACACTGGAGTTGGCTTCAGGAGCCCAAAAATTGGATGAATCACACCCTGGAGTTGCAAGCAGCAGGAGCCCAAACATAGCTTGAAAGACACACTGGAGTTGGCTTCAGGAGCCCAAAAATTGGATGAATCACTCCCTGGAGTTGCAAGCAGCTGCAGCAGCAGCCCAAACATAGCTTGAAAGACACACTGGAGTTGGCAGCAGGAGCCCAAAAATTGGATGAATCACACCATGGAGTTGCAAGCAGCAGCAGCAGGAGCCCAAACATTGGTTGAAACAGAAACTGGAGTTGGCAGCTGGAGCCCACAAATTGGATGAATCACACCCTGGAGTTGCAAGCAGCAGCAGGAGCCCAAACATTGGCTGAAAGAGACACTGGAGTTGGCAGCAGGAGCCCAAAAATTGGATGAATCACTCCCTGGAGTTGCAAGCAGCAGCAGGAGCCCAAACATTGGCTGAAAGAGACACTGTAGTTGGCAGCAGGAGCCCAAAAATTGGATGAAAGAGACACTGTATTTGGCAGTAGGAGCCCAAACATTGTCTGAAAGAGACACTGGAGTTGGCAGCAGGAGCCCAAAATTATGATGAAGCACTCCCTGGAGTTGCAAGCAGCAGCAGCAGGAGCCCAAACATTGCTTTAAAGAGACACTGGGGTTGGCAGCAGGAGCCCAAGAATTGAATGAATCACACCCTGGAGTTGCAAGCAGCAGCAGGAGCCCAACATTGGCTGAAAGAGACACTGGAGTTGGCAGCAGGAGCCCAAACATTGGCTGAAGGAGACACTGGAGTTGGCAGCAGGAGCCCAAAATTTGGATGAAGCACTCCCTGGAGTTGCAAGCAGCAGCAGCAGGAGCCCAAACATTGCTTTAAAGAGACACTGGAGTTGGCAGCAGCAGGAGCCCAAAAATTGACTGACACACCCTGGAGTTGGCAGCAGCAGCAGGAACCTAGAAATTGGCTGGAAGGCACCCTGAAGTTGGCAGCAGCAGGAGCACATACATTAGCTGGAAAGCACACCCTGGAGTTGGCAGCAGCATAAGAAGGAGCCCAAACATTGCTTGAAAGAAACCCTGGAGTTGGCAGCAGCAGGAGGCCAAAAATTGGCTGAGAGAGACACTGGAGTTGGCAGCAGGAGCCCAAAAATTGGATGAATCACACCCTGGAGTTGCAAGCAGCAGCAGGAGCCCAAACATTGGCTGAAAGAGACACTGGAGTTGGCAGTAGGAGCCCAAAAATTGGATAAATCACAGTTGCCCAAATTGGATGAAATTGGATGAATCACACCCTGGAGTTGCAAGCAGCAGCAGCCCAAACTTAGCTTGAAAGACACACTGGAGTTGGCTTCAGAAGCCCAAAAATTGGATGAATCACACCCTGGAGTTGCAAGCAGCAGGAGCCCAAACATAGCTTGAAAGACACACTGGAGTTGGCTTCAGGAGCCCAAAAATTGGATGAATCACTCCCTGGAGTTGCAAGCAGATGCAGCAGCATCCCAAACATAGCTTGAAAGACACACTGGAGATGGCAGCAGGAGCCCAAAAATTGGATGAATCACTCCTTAGAGTTGCAAGCAGCAGCAGGAGCCCAAACATTGGCTGAAAGAGACACTGGAGTTGGCAGCAGGAGCCCAAAAATTGGATGAATCACACCCTGGAGTTGCAAGCAGCAGCAGGAGCCCAAACATTGGCTGAAAGAGACACTGGAGTTGGAAGCAGGAGCCCAAAAATTGGATGAGTCACTCCCTAGAGTTGCAAGCAGCAGCAGGAGCCCAAACATTGGCTGAAAGAGACACTGGAGTTGGCAGCAGGAGCCCAAAAATTGGATGAATCACACCCTGGAGTTGCAAGCAGCAGTAGGAGCCCAAACATTGGCTGAAAGAGACACTGGAGTTGGAAGCAGGAGCCCAAAAATTGGATGAATCACACACTGGAGTTGCAAGCAGCAACAGCAGGAGCCCAAACATTGGCTGAAAGAAACACTGGAGTTGGCAGCAGGAGCCCAAAAATTGGATGAATCACACCCTGGAGTTGCAAGCAGCAGCAGCAGCCCAAACATTGGCTGAAAGAGACACTGGAGTTGGCAGCAGGAGCCCAAAAATTGGATGAGTCACTCCCTAGAGTTGCAAGCAGCAGCAGGAGCCCAAACATTGGCTGAAAGAGACCCTGGAGTTGGCAGCAGGAGCCCAAAAATTGGATGAATCACACCCTGGAGTTGCAAGCAGCAGCAGGAGCCCAAATATTGGCTGAAAGAGACACTGGAGTTGGAAGCAGGAGCCCAAAAACTGGATGAATCACACACTGGAGCTGCAAGCAGCAGCAGCAGCAGCCCAAACATAGCTTGAAAGACACACTGGAGTTGGCTTCAGGAGCCCAAAAATTGGATGAAGCACTCCCTGGAGTTGCAAGCAGCAGCAGGAGCCCAAACATTGCTTTAAAGAGACACTGGAGTTGGCAGCAGGAGCCCAAGAATTGGATGAATCACACCCTGGAGTTGCAAGCAGCAGCAGGAGCCCAACATTGGCTGAAAGAGACACTGGAGTTGGCAGCAGGAGCCCAACAATTGGCTGAATCACACCCTGGAGTTGCAAGCAGCAGCAGCAGGAGCCCAACATTGCTTTAAAGAGGCACTGGAGTTGGCAGCAGCAGGAGCCCAAAAATTGACTGACACACCCTGGAGTTGACAGCAGCAGCAGGAACCTAGAAATTGGCTGGAAGGCACCCTGAAGTTGGCAGCAGCAGGAGCACATACATTAGCTGGAAAGCACACCCTGGAGTTGGCAGCAGCAGCAGCAGGAGGCCAAAAATTGGCTGAGAGAGACACTGGAGTTGGCAGCAGGAGCCCCAAAATTGGATGAATCACACCCTGGAGTTGCAAGCAGCAGCAGGAGCCCACACATTGGCTGAAAGAGACACTGGAGTTGGCAGCAGGAGCCCAAAAATTGGATGAATCACACCCTGGAGTTGCAAGCAGCAGCAGCAGCAGCCCAAACATAGCTTGAAAGACACACTGGAGTTGGCTTCAGGAGCCCAAAAATTGGATGAAGCACTCCCTGGAGCTGCAAGCAGCAGCAGCAGGAGCCCAAACATTGCTTTAAAGAGACACTGGAGTTGGCAGCAGGAGCCCAATAATTGGATGAATCACACCCTGGAGTTGCAAGCAGCAGCAGGAGCCCAACATTGGCTGAAAGAGACACTGGAGTTGGCAGCAGGAGCCCAACAATTGGCTGAATCACACCCTGGAGTTGCAAGCAGCAGCAGCAGGAGCCCAAACATTGCTTTACAGAGACACTGGAGTTGGCAGCAGCAGGAGCCCAAAAATTGACTGACACACCCTGGAGTTGGCAGCAGCAGCAGGAACCTAGAAATTGGCTGGAAGGCACCCTGAAGTTGGCAGCAGCAGGAGCACATACATTAGCTGGAAGGCACACCCTGGAGTTGGCAGCAGCATAAGCAGGAGCCCAAACATTGCTTGAAAGACACCCTGGAGTTGGCAGTAGCAGCAGCAGGAGGCCAAAAATTGGCTGAGAGAGACACTGGAGTTGGCAGCAGGAGCCCCAAAATTGGATGAATTACACCCTGGAGTTGCAAGCAGCAGCAGGAGCCCAAACATTGGCTGAAAGAGACACTGGAGTTGGCAGCAGGAGCCCAAAAATTGGATGAATCACACCCTGGAGTTGCAAGCAGCAGCAGCCCAAACATTGCTTTAAAGAGACACTGGAGTTGGCAGCAGGAGCCCAAAAATTGGATAAATCACACCCTGGAGTTGCAAGCAGCAGCAGGAGCCCAAACATTGGCTGAAAGAGACACTGGAGTTGGCAGCAGGAGCCCAAAAATTGGATAAATCACACCCTGGAGTTGCAAGCAGCAGCAGCAGCCCAAACATAGCTTGAAAGAGACACTGGAGTTGGCAGCAGGATCCAAAAAATTGGATGAATCACACCCTGGAGTTGCAAGCAGCAGCAGCAGGAGACCAACATTGGCTGAAAGAGACACTGGAGTTGGCTTCAGGAGCCCAAAAATTGGATGAATCACACCCTGGAGTTGCAAGCAGCAGCAGCAGCCTAAACATAGCTTGAAAGAGACACTGGAGTTGGCAGCAGGAGCCCAAAAATTGGATGAATCACACCCTGGAGTTGCAAGCAGCAGCAGGAGCCCAACATTGGCTGAAAGAGACACTGGAGTTGGCTTCAGGAGACCAAAAATTGGATGAATCACACCCTGGAGTTGCAAGCAGCAGCAGCAGCAGCAGCCCAAACATAGCTTGAAAGAGACACTGGAGTTGGCTTCAGGAGGCCAAAAATTGGATGAATCACACCCTGGAGTTGCAAGCAGCAGTAGGAGCCCAAACATTGGCTGAAAGAGACACTGGAGTTGGCAGCAGGAGCCCAAAAATTGGATGACTCACACCCTGGAGTTGCAAGCAGCAGCAGCAGGAGCCCAAACATTGGCTAAAAGAAACACTGGAGTTGGCAGCAGGAGCCCAAAAATTGGATGAATCACACCCTGGAGTTGCAAGCGGCAGCAGGAGCCCAAACATTGGCTGAAAGAGACACTGGAGTTGGCAGCAGGAGCCCAAAAATTGGATGAATCACTCCCTAGAGTTGCAAGCAGCAGCAGGAGCCCAAACATTGGCTGAAAGAGACACTGGAGTTGGCAGCAGGAGCCCAAAAATTGGATGAATCACACCCTGGAGTTGCAAGCAGCAGCAGGAGCCCAAACATTGGCTGAAAGAGACACTGGAGTTTGAAGCAGGAGCCCAAAAATTGGATGAATCACACCCTGAAGTTGCAAGCAGCAGCAGCAGCAGCCCAAACATAGCTTGAAAGACACACTGGAGTTGGCTTCAGGAGCCCAAAAATTGGATGAAGCACTCCCTGGAGTTGCAAGCAGCAGCAGCAGCAGGAGCCCAAACATTTCTTTAAAGAGACACTGGAGTTGGCAGCAGCAGGAGCCCAAAAATTGACTGACACACCCTGGAGTTTGCAGCAGCAGCAGGAACCTAGAAATTGGCTGGAAGGCACCCTGAAATTGGCAGCAGCAGGAGCACATACATTAGCTGGAAGGCACACCCTGGAGTTGGCAGCAGCATAAGCAGGAGCCCAAACATTGCTTGAAAGACACCCTGGAGTTGGCAGCAGCAGCAGCAGGAGGCCAAAAATTGGCTGAGAGAGACACTGGAGTTGGCAGCAGGAGCCCAATAATTGGATGAATCACTCCCTGGAGTTGCAAGCAGCAGCAGCAGCCCAAACATTGCTTTAAAGAGACACTGGAGTTGGCTTCAGGAGCCCAAAAATTGGATGAATCACACCCTGGAGTTGCAAGCAGCAGCAGCAGGAGCCCAACATTGGCTGAAAGAGACACTGGAGTTGGCTTCAGGAGCCCAAAAATTGGATGAATCACACCCTGGAGTTGCAAGCAGCAGGAGCCCAAACATAGCTTGAAAGACACACTGGAGTTGGCTTCAGGAGCCCAAAAATTGGATGAATCACTCCCTGGAGTTGCAAGCAGCTGCAGCAGCAGCCCAAACATAGCTTGAAAGACACACTGGAGTTGGCAGCAGGAGCCCAAAAATTGGATGAATCACACCCTGGAGTTGCAAGCAGCAGCAGCAGGAGCCCAAACATTGCTTGAAACAGAAACTGGAGTTGGCAGCTGGAGCCCACAAATTGGATGAATCACACCCTGGAGTTGCAAGCAGCAGCAGGAGCCCAAACATTGGCTGAAAGAGACACTGGAGTTGGCAGCAGGAGCCCAAAAATTGGATTAAACACTCCCTGGAGTTGCAAGCAGCAGCAGGAGCCCAAACATTGGTTGAAAGAGACACTGTAGTTGGCAGCAGGAGCCCAAAAATTGGATGAAAGAGACACTGTATTTGGCAGTAGGAGCCCAAACATTGGCTGAAAGAGACACTGGAGTTGGCAGCAGGAGCCCAAAATTATGATGAAGCACTCCCTGGAGTTGCAAGCAGCAGCAGCAGGAGCCCAAACATTGCTTTAAAGAGACACTGGAGTTGGCAGCAGGAGCCCAAGAATTGAATGAATCACACCCTGGAGTTGCAAGCAGCAGCAGGAGCCCAACATTGGCTGAAAGAGACACTGGAGTTGGCAGCAGGAGCCCAAACATTGGCTGAAGGAGACACTGGAGTTGGCAGCAGGAGCCCAAAATTTGGATGAAGCACTCCCTGGAGTTGCAAGCAGCAGCAGCAGGAGCCCAAACATTGCTTTAAAGAGACACTGGAGTTGGCAGCAGCAGGAGCCCAAAAATTGACTGACACACCCTGGAGTTGGCAGCAGCAGCAGGAACCTAGAAATTGGCTGGAAGGCACCCTGAAGTTGGCAGCAGCAGGAGCACATACATTAGCTGGAAAGCACACCCTGGAGTTGGCAGCAGCATAAGCAGGGGCCCAAACATTGCTTGAAAGACACCCTGGAGTTGGCAGCAGCAGGAGGCCAAAAATTGGCTGAGAAAGACACTGGAGTTGGCAGCAGGAGCCCAAAAATTGGATGAATCACACCCTGGAGTTGCAAGCAGCAGCAGGAGCCCAAACGTTGGCTGAAAGAGACACTGGAGTTGGCAGTAGGAGCCCAAAAATTGGATAAATCACAGTTGCCCAAATTGGATGAAATTGGATGAATCACACCCTGGAGTTGCAAGCAGCAGCATCCCAAACATAGCTTGAAAGACACACTGGAGATGGCAGCAGGAGCCCAAAAATTGGATGAATCACTCCCTAGAGTTGCAAGCAGCAGCAGGAGCCCAAACATTGGCTGAAAGAGACACTGGAGTTGGCAGCAGGAGCCCAAAAATTGGATGAATCACACCCTGGAGTTGCAAGCAGCAGCAGGAGCCCAAACATTGGCTGAAAGAGACACTGGAGTTGGAAGCAGGAGCCCAAAAATTGGATGAGTCACTCCCTAGAGTTGCAAGCAGCAGCAGGAGCCCAAACATTGGCTGAAAGAGACACTGGAGTTGGCAGCAGGAGCCCAAAAATTGGATGAATCACACCCTGGAGTTGCAAGCAGCAGCAGCAGCCCAAACATTGGCTGAAAGAGACACTGGAGTTGGCAGCAGGAGCCCAAAAATTGGATGAGTCACTCCCTAGAGTTGCAAGCAGCAGCAGGAGCCCAAACATTGGCTGAAAGAGACACTGGAGTTGGCAGCAGGAGCCCAAAAATTGGATGAATCACACCCTGGAGTTGCAAGCAGCAGCAGGAGCCCAAATATTGGCTGAAAGAGACACTGGAGTTGGAAGCAGGAGCCCAAAAATTGGATTAATCACACACTGGAGTTGCAAGCAGCAGCAGCCCAAACATAGCTTGAAAGACACACTGGAGTTGGCTTCAGGAGCCCAAAAATTGGATGAAGCACTCCCTGGAGTTGCAAGCAGCAGCAGGAGCCAAAACATTGCTTTAAAGAGACACTGGAGTTGGCAGCAGGAGCCCACGAATTGGATGAATCACACCCTGGAGTTGCAAGCAGCAGCAGGAGCCCAACATTGGCTGAAAGAGACACTGGAGTTGGCAGCAGGAGCCCAACAATTGGCTGAATCACACCCTGGAGTTGCAAGCAGCAGCAGCAGGAGCCCAACATTGCTTTAAAGAGGCACTGGAGTTGGCAGCAGCAGGAGCCCAAAAATTGACTGACACACCCTGGAGTTGGCAGCAGCAGCAGGAACCTAGAAATTGGCTGGAAGGCACCCTGAAGTTGGCAGCAGCAGGAGCACATACATTAGCTGGAAAGCACACCCTGGAGTTGGCAGCAGCATAAGCAGGAGCCCAAACATTGCTTGAAAGACACCCTGGAGTTGGCAGCAGCAGCAGCAGGAGGCCAAAAATTGGCTGAGAGAGACACTGGAGTTGGCAGCAGGATCCCCAAAATTGGATGAATCACACCCTGGAGTTGCAAGCAGCAGCAGGAGCCCAAACATTGGCTGAAAGAGACACTGGAGTTGGCAGCAGGAGCCCAAAAATTGGATAAATCACAGTTGCCCAAATTGGATGAAATTGGATGAATCACACCCTGGAGTTGCAAGCAGCAGCAGCCCAAACTTAGCTTGAAAGACACACTGGAGTTGGCTTCAGGAGCCCAAATATTGGATGAATCACACCCTGCAGTTGCAAGCAGCAGGAGCCCAAACATAGCTTGAAAGACACACTGGAGTTGGCTTCAGGAGCCCAAAAATTGGATGAATCACTCCCTGGAGTTGCAAGCAGATGCAGCAGCAGCCCAAACATAGCTTGAAAGACACACTGGAGTTGGCAGCAGGAGCCCAAATATTGGATGAATCACACCCTGGAGTTGCAAGCAGCAGCCCAAACATTGGCTGAAAGAGACACTGGAGTTGGCAGCAGGAGCCCAAAAATTGGATGAATCACTCCCTAGAGTTGCAAGCAGCAGCAGAAGCCCAAATATTGGCTGAAAGAGACACTGGAGTTGGCAGCAGGAGCCCAAAAAATGGATGAATCACACCCTGGAGTTGCAAGCAGCGGCAGGAGCCCAAACATTGGCTGAAAGAGACACTGGAGTTGGAAGCAGGAGCCCAAAAATTGGATGAATCACACCCTGGAGTGGCAAGCAGCAGCAGCAGCAGCAGCAGCCCAAACATAGCTTGAAAGACACACTGGAGTTGGCTTCAGGAGCCCAAAAATTGGATGAAGCACTCCCTGGAGTTGCAAGCAGCAGCAGCAGGAGCCAAAACATTGCTTTAAAGAGACACTGGAGTTGGCAGCAGGAGCCCAAGAATTGGATGAATCACACCCTGGAGTTGCAAGCAGCAGCAGGAGCCCAACATTGGCTGAAAGAGACACTGGAGTTGGCAGCAGGAGCCCAACAATTGGCTGAATCACACCCTGGAGTTGCAAGCAGCAGCAGCAGCAGGAGCCCAAACATTGCTTTAAAGAGACACTGGAGTTGGCAGCAGCAGGAGCCCAAAAATTGACTGACACACCCTGGAGTTGGCAGCAACAGCAGGAACCTAGAAATTGGCTGGAAGACACCCTGAAGTTGGCAGCAGCAGGAGCACATACATTAGCTGGAAGGCACACCCTGGAGTTGGCAGCAGCATAAGCAGAAGCCCAAACATTGCTTGAAAGACACCCTGGAGTTGGCAGCAGCAGGAGGCCAAAAATTGGCTGAGAGAGACACTGGAGTTGGCAGCAGGAGCCCAAGAATTGGATGAATCACACCCTGGAGTTGCAAGCAGCAGCAGGAGCCCAAACATTGGCTGAAAGAGACACTTGAGTTGGCAGCAGGAGCCCAAAAATTGGATGAATCACACCCTGGAGTTGCAAGCAGCAGCAGCAGCAGCCCAAACACTGCTTTAAAGAGACAATGGAGTTGGCAGCAGGAGCCCAAAAATTGGATTAATCACACCCTGGTGTTGCAAGCAGCAGCAGGAGCCCAAACATTGGCTGAAAGAGACACTGGAGTTGACAGCAGGAGCCCAAAAATTAGATGAATTACACCCTGGAGTTGCAAGCAGCAGCAGCAGCCCAAACACTGCTTTAAAGAGACAATGGTGTTGGCAACAGGAGCCCAAAAATTGGATGAATCACACCCTGGAGTTGCAAGCAGCAGCAGGAGCCCAAACATTGGCTGAAAGAGACACTGGAGTTGGCAGCAGGAGCCCAAAAATTGGATGAATCACACCCTGGAGTTGCAAGCAGCAGCAGCCCAACATTGGCTGAAAGGCACACCCTGAAGTTGGCATCAGCAGGAGGCCAAAAATTGGTTGGAAGGCACACCCTGAAGTTGGCATCAGCAGGAGCCCAAAAATTGGCCTAAATACATAAATATGTTTTGCACCATTTGGAAAGTGTAAAACGTGGCACCATGCTGAATCTAGTCGCATGCATCAGGCATTGGTGGGTGGAAATCCTGGCTGATCCATCCCTGATTCATTTTGACAAAGGTGAGTCTCTCCACATTTTTAGTTGACAGACGAGTTCTCCTCGCCATAACTATGGCCCCCGCCGCACTAAACACCCGCTCAGATGGCACGCTACTTGCCGGGCAGGACAGCTTTTCCAGGGCAAACTCTGCTAGTTGTGGCCACAAATCAAGTTTGGCTGGCCAGAAGTCCAGCGGATCCTCAAGGTGTGTTGGCATGGTCATGTCAAGGTATGACATGACCTTCTGGTTGAGGTCCTGCTCCAGGTCTTCCTGCTGCTCATGAGTAGCCTCACTATGCGGGTGTAGAATGCTACTCATTAGCGACTGAAGACTGAGGCTTCTGCTGATGGAGCTGCTGCTGCTGCTCCTGCCAACCCCCCCCAGCAGCCATGGCAGTGGAAGGTGAGCGCAGAGGTCCCCTCGAGTCAGACCTGCGAGAGTATGGGCCATGGCGCAGATAGGCATCGGCCAACTGCCTACGTAGAATGTCTTTGTAGTAGTTCAGTTTGTCCTTCCTCTCGACGGGTTTAAAAAATGCCCCCATTTTGTGGCGGAAGCGAGGGTCCAATAAGGTGGACAGCCAGAAGTCATCCCGCCGACAAATGGAAACAATTCTGGGGTCACTACGCAAGCACGTGAGCATGCTTCCTGCCATTTGCGCAAGTGACTCGGATGGACTACCTGTCTCCATCTCCACTGCATACTGCCACGGTTTGTCCGGGTCCTCTGTCTTGCCTTCCTCAAAACCCTCTAGCTCCTTTGGCTGCTCCTGCTCCTCCTCTCCTGTCCGCTGACTAGATAAACCAGCCATTTCGCCAAGCCTAAACTGTGCTTCACTGTGCCCCTCCTCCTCCTCTTCCTCCTCCTCCTCCTCCTCCAGTTCAGCTCCAACGGGGTTCATGTGGCCGTAAGATGTAGACGCCATGTCTCCAGTGCCCTGACCAGCCATGGTTTCCAACATGTTCTGTAGTACATGAAGCAGTGGAATCACGTCGTTCATCCCGTAATCCTGCCGACTGACAAATAAAGTGGCTTCCTCAAAGGGCCTGAGCAAACGGCAGGTGTCACGTATGAGCTGCCACTGGTTGACATTGAAGTTACACAGGGGAGTCCCCCTGTCCGCTTGGATCATCAGGAAATCCGTGATGGCTTTTCTCTGTTCATATAATCGGTCCAACATGTGAAGGGTAGAATTCCAACGGGTGGAAACATCGCAAATCAGACTATGTTGGGGGATACCGTTCTGACACTGTAGCTCAAGAAGGGTGTGTTTGGCGGTGTATGAGTGGCTGAAGTGCATGCAAAGTTTCCTTGAAGTTGTTAGGATGTCTTGCAGATGGGGGGAAACCGCTTGACAACCAGATTGAAGACGTGAGCCATGCAGGGGGCATGGGTCAGCCTTGGCGCAGCGCAGACAAAATGTTCTTCCCATTGTCGGTAACCATGATTCCCATTTTAAGTTTTCTTGGAGTAAGCCATGTTTGGATTTCCTGATGAATACATTTAAGCAGTTCCTCCCCTGTGTGACTCCGTTCGCCAAGACAAACCATGTGAAGCACTGCGTGACACCTCTGTGCCCTGCAAACATGGTAGACTGGAGGGGCACTGAGACTTGAGCCTACAGTGGAGGGTGAGGAGATGGCGGAGGATGAGGAGGCCGAGTTGCACGGTGTCACAGGCCCAACCGGCAGGGAACGCGGAGGCCGAAGCGGCGTGAGCTGTCCCAATTGCTGCTGCAAAGGGACCACATTCACCCAGTGGACCGTAAATGACATGTACTGTCCCTGACCGTAGTTACAGCTCCAGACGTCGGCGCTGCCATGCACTTTGCTACACACCGACAGGCTCAAGGACTGGCCCACCTTCTGTTCAACAAAAGTGTGCAGCGCTGGTACTGCCTTCTTGGCAAAGAAATGACGGCTTGGGACTCTCCACCTCGGCTCGGCACAAGCCATCAGTTCTCTGAAAGGTGCAGAGTCCACCACCTGAAAAGGGAGCGACTGCAGCACCAGCAACTTGGACAGGAGCACATTCAACTTCTGCGCCGTAGGATGAGTGGGCGCATACTGCTGTCTCTTGGACATGCCTTCGCTGATGGATTGCTGGTGGGGTGCATGACTTGGAGGAGGAGGAGGAGGAGCAGGAGCAACAGAGGTTGGGTATGACGCACAGCTGCCTTTGGCTGAGGTGCTGGAGCCTTGGCTGGCAGAAATTGGGAGCGGCGTGCCACTTGGGGAGGAAGCAGACTGGACCACCCCTTGGGAGCCTCGGTTCACCCAGGTCACTTTATGGTGACGCATCATATGTTGACGCAGGGCCGTGGTGCCAACATTTGGGCCCTGGCCACGCTTCACCTTCTGCCTACATATCTTGCATGTGGCCATGTTACCCTCCTGCGGATGCTTCAGGAAAAACTGCCACACTGCTGAGTAGCTACTTTTCCCACCAACAGGCCTCACTGATTCGCTGCTATTGTCGCCAACTCCAGGAACCCCTGCTCCACTACCTCCCGATAAGGTAGCCTGCCGCGCAGCAGGTGCTCTACCTCGGCCCCGGCCCCATTTGGCTCCAGGCTTTACAATTGTGCCCCCATGCTGACTGCCAACCATGCTGCTAACACCTTGCTGCCTGAGCTGCTGACTCCGGGGCAACCTGCGCCCCTCTTCTCCTGATGATGACGATGAAGCCCCTTCATCACCCGGCTCCCAAGTGCGATCGGCTTCATCATCATCACTGAGTTGTGGCTGTACGTCACTGATGTTCTCGGTTTCCTCAACAGTGTCTGGCGCAGAAGCTGGAAATCTCGCAACACCCATGACACTGTCCACATCACTATTTGTCTGCCGAGCTAAAGAAGCCACCTCCATTTCATGGCTGGGCAGTAGCTGCTGACTGTCCTCTATCTGATCGTCCTCCTCACTAAAGAGTGGAGCTGAACCCAAAGCATAGGATACATCGTTGGGGGAGGGAACGGCGTAGGACAGAGGCAATGGGAAAACAGGGACTGCTCTCGGGGCATGCCAACTCAGGGTTGTGTCAGAGGAACCTACCGACCCTAGACTGGGGGTCTCAGACGTAACTTGTGATGATGTTGATGAGCGCGTTAACCAATCTACCACAGCAGATGCGTTACTGGTGGAGGCACGACCGCTAGCAGATACTGGCAGATCAGGTCTCTCACCGTGACTCCTGCTGCCACTCGCCCCTAGTCTGCTGCGACCTCTGCCTGCTGAATCTTGGCCTCTGCCACTCCTGTTTGAACATCCTGGCACTTGTCTGCCTGACATTTTTATGTATTTGCTTATTTAGTATAAACAGATAGGGTGCAAGGTGCAGCTTTGGGTTGCCCTGCGGCCTGGTTAATTGAAAGCAGTCAAAAAGGAAGTGCAAACTGAAGTAGCTTAATAAAGCAGCTGATGCTGATCAACGCTTATGTTGTATACCAGATAGGGTTCAAGGTGCAGCTTTGGGGTGCCCTGCGGCCTGGTTTATTAAAAGCAGTCAAAAACAAGTGCAAACTGAAGTAGCTTAATAAAGCAGCTGATGCTGATCAACGCTTATGTTGTATAACAGATAAGGTGCAAGGTGCAGCTTTGGGGTGCCCTGCGCCCTGGTTTATTGAAAGAAGTTGAAAACAAGTGCAAACTGAAGTAGCTTAATAAAGCAGCTGATGCTGATCAACGCTTATGTTGTATACCAGATAGGGTTCAAGGTGCAGCTTTGGGGTGCCCTGCGGCCTGGTTTATCAAAAGCAGTCAAAAACAAGTGCAAACTGAAGTAGCTTAATAAAGCAGCTAATGCTGATCAACGCTTATGTTGTATAACAGATAGGGTGCAAGGTGCAGCTTTGGGGTGCCCTGCGGCCTGGTTAATTGAAAGCAGTCAAAAAGGAAGTGCAAACTGAAGTAGCTTAATAAAGCAGCTGATGCTGATCAACGCTTATGTTGTATACCAGATAGGGTGCAAGGTGCAGCTTTGGGGTGCCCTGCGGCCTGGTTTATTAAAAGCAGTCAAAAACAAGTGCAAACTGAAGTAGCTTAATAAAGCAGCTGATGCTGATCAACGCTTATGTTGTATAACAGATAGGGTTCAAGGTGCAGCTTTGGGGTGCCCTGCGGCCTGGTTTATTAAAAGCAGTCAAAAACAAGTGCAAACTGAAGTAGCTTAATAAAGCAGCTGATGCTGATCAACACTTATGTTGTATAACAGATAGGGTTCAAGGTGCAGCTTTGGGGTGCCCTGCAGCCTGGTTTATTAAAAGCAGTCAAAAACAAGTGCAAACTGAAGTAGCTTAATAAAGCAGCTGATCAACGCTTATGTTGTATAACAGATAGGGTTAAAATAGCATGTGCCTTGGGATGCCCATGTGGCCTGGTATATTTTAAGCTGAACAAAAAGTAACAATAATCCAAGTATGAGAAATGCTTTAGCTTAACAGATAGGGTTAAAATAGCATGTGCCTTGGGATGCCCGTGTGGCCTGGTATATTTTAAGCTGAACAGAAACTTTTGACACTAATCCAAGTATGAGAAATGCTTTTGCTTAACAGATAGGGTTAAATAGCATGTGCCTTGGGATGCCAGTGTGGCGTAATGTATTTTAAGCTGAACAAAAAGTATTAAAAATAATCCAAGTATGAGAAATGCTTTTGTTTAACAGATAGGGTTAAATAGCATGTGCCTTGGGAGGCCAGTGTGGCGTAATGTATTTTAAGCTGAACAAAAAGTATTAACAATAATCCAAGTATGAGAAATGCTTTTGTTTAACAGATAGGGTTAAATAGCATGTGCCTTGGGATGCCAGTGTGGCGTAATGTATTTTAAGCTGAGCAGAAACTTTTAACACTAATCCAAGTATGAGAAATAATTTTGACCTTCTTTACAGCGCCATACTTTGAAAAAAAATCCTTAATTTCATGTCGATCAATCCAAAGTTCAATGCCCCCAACAAAAATAGTGTTCAGCATAAGTTTTCCTTCTAGAAGGATGTAACCTTTAGTTTACATGGTTGTGGTAGGTTATATTACAAATTGGGATACCCCAGGCAGCAGTGTCATTGAAAGAGACAGATTGTAATGCAGACCATACGCAAGCAGAGAAACTCAGGCTGCAACAGGCCTCTTTAGTTTACATGGTTGGGGTAGGTTATCTTACAAATTGGGATACCCCACTATATATGAAACCGAATATAATGCACACCCAAAAGTGGACAATCAGCCTCCAAGAGGCCTGCGTAGTTTAAATAAGAGAGCTGCTTAGCTTAAATAAGAGAGCTGCTTAGTGTAAATAAGATGCCTGCTTAGTTTAAATAAGAGAGCTGCTTAGTTTAAATAAGAGAGGTAGGTTATGTTATGTTACAGAATGGGATGCCCCCAAGCAGGCTTTAGAACAGTATATATGCACAGCAACAGTGGATAAGCAGGCTCCAACAGGCCAAATTACTTTAAATAAGTGTGCAGCTTAGTGAAGATCAAGAGGGGTATGGTATGTTATAGAGTGGGATACCCCCAAGCAGGCTTAGAACAGTATATATGCACAGCAACAGTGGATAAGCAGCCTGCAACAGGCCAAATTTCTTTAAATAAGTGTGCAGCTTAGAGGAAATACAGAGGCTAATGGGATGTTACAAAATGGGATGCCCCCACAGCAGACTTGAGATCAGTATATATGCACAGTAAAAGTGTCTAAGCAGGCGGCAACAGGCCAAATTTCTTTAAATAAGTGTTCAGCTTAGAGGAAATACAGAGGCTAATGGGATGTTACAGAATGGGATGCCCCAACAGCAGACTTGAGATCAGTATATATGCACAGAAAAAGTGTCTAAGCAGGCTGCAACAGGCCAAATTACTTTAAATAAGTGTGCAGCTTAGAGGAAATACAGAGGCTAATGGGATGTTACAGAATGGGATGCCCCCACAGCAGACTTGAGATCAGTATATATGCACAGTAAAAGTGTCTAAGCAAGCTGCAACAGGCCAAATTACTTTAAATTAGTGTGCAGCTTAGAGGAAATACAGAGGCTAATGGAATGTTACAGAATGGGATACCCCCAAGCAGGCTTTAGAACAGTATATATGCACAGAAAAAGTGTCTAAGCAGGCTGCAACAGGCCAAATTACTTTAAATTAGTGTGCAGCTTAGAGGAAATACAGAGGCTAATGGAATGTTACAGAATGGGATGCCCCCAAGCAGGCTTTAGAACAGTATATATGCACAGAAAAAGTGTCTAAGCAGGCTGCAACAGGCCAAATTACTTTAAATTAGTGTGCAGCTTAGAGGAAATACAGAGGCTAATGGGATGTTACAGAATGGGATACCCCCAAGCAGGCTTTAGAACAGTATATATGCACAGAAAAAGTGTCTAAGCAGGCTGCAACCGGCCAAATTACTTTAAATTAGTGTGCAGCTTAGAGGAAATACAGAGGCTAATGGGATGTTACAGAATGGGATACCCCCACAGCAGACTTGAGATGAGTATATATGCACAGAAAAAGTGTCTAAGCAGGCTGCAACAGGCCAAATTACTTTAAATAAGTGTGCAGCTTAGTGAAGATCGAGAGGGGTATGGTATGTTATAGAGTGGGATACCCCCAAGCAGGCTTTAGAACAGTATATATGCACAGAAAAAGTGTCTAAGCAGGCTGCAACAGGCCAAATTACTTTAAATTAGTGTGCAGCTTAGAGGAAATACAGAGGCTAATGGGATGTTACAAAATGGGATGCCCCCACAGCAGACTTGAGATCAGTATATATGCACAGTAAAAGTGTCTAAGCAGGCTGCAACAGGCCAAATTACTTTAAATTAGTGTGCAGCTTAGAGGAAATTCAGAGGCTAATGGGATGTTACAAAATGGGATGCCCCCACAGCAGACCTGAGATCAGTATATATGCACAGTAAAAGTGTCTAAGCAGGCTGCAACAGGCCAAATTACTTTAAATAAGTGTGCAGCTTAGAGGAAATACAGAGGCTAATGGGATGTTACAGAATTGGATACCCCCAAGCAGGCTTTAGAACAGTATATATGCACAGAAAAAGTGTCTAAGCAGGCTGCAACAGGCCAAATTACTTTAAATAAGTGTGCAGCTTAGAGGAAATACAGAGGCTAATGGGATGTTACAGAATGGGATGCCCCCACAGCAGACCTGATATCAGTATATATGCACAGAAAAAGTGTCTAAGCAGGCTCCAACAGGCCAAATTACTTTAAATAAGTGTGCAGCTTAGTGAAGATCAAGAGGGGTATGGTATGTTATAGAGTGGGATACCCCCAAGCAGGCTTTAGAACAGTATATATGCACAGCAACAGTGGATAAGCAGGCTCCAACAGGCCAAATTACTTTAAATAAGTGTGCAGCTTAGTGAAGATCAAGAGGGGTATGGTATGTTATAGAGTGGGATACCCCCAAGCAGGCTTTAGAACAGTATATATGCACAGCAACAGTGCATAAGAAGCCTGCAACAGGCCAAATTTCTTTAAATAAGTGTGCAGACTTGAGATCAGTATATATGCACAGTAAAAGTGTCTAAGCAGGCTGCAACAGGCCAAATTACTTTAAATTAGTGTGCAGCTTAGCAGAAATACAGAGGCTAATGGGATGTTACAGAATGGGATACCCCCAAGCAGGCTTTAGAACAGTATATATGCACAGAAAAAGTGTCTAAGCAGGCTGCAACAGGCCAAATTACTTTAAATAAGTGTGCAGCTTAGAGGAAATACAGAGGCTAATGGGATGTTACAGAATGGGATACCCCCAAGCAGGCTTTAGAACAGTATATATGCACAGAAAAAGTGTCTAAGCAGGCTGCAACAGGCCAAATTACTTTAAATTAGTGTGCAGCTTAGACGAAATACAGAGGCTAATGGGATGTTACAGAATGGGATGCCCCCACAGCAGACCTGAGATCAGTATATATGCACAGAAAAAGTGTCTAAGCAGGCGGCAACAGGCCAAATTACTTTAAATAAGTGTGCAGCTTAGAGGAAATACAGAGGCTAATGGGATGTTACAGAATGGGATACCCCCAAGCAGGCTTTAGAACAGTATATATGCACAGAAAAAGTGTCTAAGCAGGCTGCAACAGGCCAAATTACTTTAAATTAGTGTGCAGCTTAGACGAAATACAGAGGCTAATGGGATGTTACAGAATGGGATGCCCCCACAGCAGACCTGAGATCAGTATATATGCACAGAAAAAGTGTCTAAGCAGGCTGCAACAGGCCAAATTACTTTAAATAAGTGTGCAGCTTAGAGGAAATACAGAGGCTAATGGGATGTTACAGAATGGGATACCCCCACAGCAGACCTGAGATCAGTATATATGCACAGAAAAAGTGTCTAAGCAGGCTGCAACAGGCCAAATTACTTTAAATAAGTGTGCAGCTTAGTGAAGATCAAGAGGGGTATGGTATGTTATAGAGTCGGATACCCCCAAGCAGGCTTTAGAACAGTATATATGCACAGAAAAAGTGTCTAAGCCGGCTGCAACAGGCCAAATTACTTTAAATTAGTGTGCAGCTTAGAGGAAATACAGAGGCTAATGGGATGTTAGAAAATGGGATGCCCCCACAGCAGACCTGAGATCAGTATATATGCACAGTAAAAGTGTCTAAGCAGGCTGCAACAGGCCAAATTACTTTAAATAAGTGTGCAGCTTAGAGGAAACACAGAGGCTAATGGGATGTTACAGAATGGGATACCCCCACAGCAGACCTGAGATCAGTATATATGCACAGTGTCTAAGTGTCTAAGCAGGCTGCAACAGGCCAAATGACTTTAAATAAGTGTGCAGCTTAGAGGAAATACAGAGGCTAATGAGATCTTTCAAAATGGTAATGTTCCCACAGCAGACTTGAGATCAGTTCAGTATATATGCACATCAAAAGTGTATAAGCAGCCTGAAACAGCTAACAAAGCCAGTCAGCCAGCCAGTAACACTCAGGCTGGATGAAAAAAAAAAAAATCTCCCTGTCACTGCCTCCGATTTTTCCAACCTTTAACTGCTTCTCGCTGACTTCCTGCCTGTCTCCTGCCTGTCTACTGGCTGTCCCTGGCTCTCTAACTGTCTCTCCCTGAATACAGCAGTGTCCTGTCTCTCACGAATGCAATAGAGAAATGAACAAAAACATGATGGCCGCCGCCTTATATAGCGCTGTGACGTCACCGGGCTTGCTGGCTGCTGATAGGCTGCATGTGACTGCCCCAGCATGCACTGGAGCGGGGTAGATGTCTGGACATGTCCCGTCCGCCATCTTAGAATGCCTGTAATGTAAATGAATGGATGTTAAAGAAAAACTTCGAGCGATCGAAGCACGGGAAAATTCGGATTTAATCCAAATCGAATTTTTCATGAAATTCGGATCGAATCCGGGTTCGTCCAGATCGATTCGCTCATCCCTAGTCTTTATTATTATGTCTTTATTATTAGTAACAACATTGTCCTCTTTTGATTGAGTTTTCTAACTATGTGCAATTACTGGGTTTTTAAAAATGTTTACTATGTTGCTATATTGTGTACATTTGTGTGATCATAGGATAGGGGGGGTCATTGTATAAACATTTGTGACATGATTACCTGCTAGGTAAAACTACAATATTAAAGGACCTAAAGGTTTTAATTAACAACAAGCTTGACTGTAGTGAGCAATGCCAGGCAGAAGCTGCCAAGGCAAACAGGATCATGGGGTGCACCAATAGGGGCATAGGTGCCTACGGCCAGGGCATCATTTTCCCCTGTACAAGTAATTGGTCAGACCCCATATGGAATACAGTCTACAGTTCTGGTCATCAGTGCGTCAGAAGGACATATATATGAACTGGAACGCATTCAAACTAAGGTAATAAAATGGAGTACAGGGATTAGAGTACTCTGAAAGATTGTCAAAGTTAGGTTTATTTAGTTTGGAAAAGAGACACCTGAGGGGTGATCTAATAACTATATTTGTGGGGTTAATACAAAGTCCAATGAACTATTTGAACCCCAGAGCGTAACCATCACCTAAAAGTATCCACTAAGGTTAGAGGAAAGGCGGTAAAGTCTTTATTCAGCCTTACACGCTGTTTTACTAAATTAATACGTAAAAAAATAATTAATGCGTTAAAAATAAATAAAAATATTAGCTCTTTAACATTTGTCAGAGGCCTATTTGGAGGTAACACCAGAGAAATTTTCCTGCACAGTAAGGAAAGTAATCAAATTTACAGAACATAATTTAAAATACGTATGTAAAAATACATATGTAATGAAATGAAAAATAAATTATAAAAATCAAATAATATTTTTTACCAGTAGTCAGAGGTCTAGGGGGAGGAGGAGGTGAATGAAGTAGATGTTGATGTGTGATGGTGGAAGAAGCAGAGGAGGAGGTGTCCAAAGCTAACACCACTCACTCAGCCTATGGCACAGCCAAGTCCTGTGGGATCCATGCTTGGTTCATCTTAAGGAATGTAAGGATGTCCACATTGGCTGTGGATAGGAGTATCCTATTGTCAGTGATGACACCCCCTGCAGTGCAGGACACATGCTCTCATAGGACACTTGCTGCAGGGTAGGCCACCACCTCCAAGGCATAGAGGGCAAGCTCTGGCCACGAGTCAAGAGGACCCATCACTCAGTACCAGGAAATGCATTTTTTCAAGCAGGCAAAGGTTGGGGATGCTAGCACTGATAATTGCGTCATCAGTGCTCACCATATCGTGGCATACTGGAAGCACTGCAGCATGGCACAAATGTCCCACATGGAGGCCCGCTCATTGGTGGTGAAGTGCTGTTGGTCTGCACCTCTACTCATACCAGTAATTTGGAGCTGGAACTCCACTATTGCCTGCTGCTGCTCACACACCTTTTCTATCATATACAAAGCAGAATACAAAGAGGAGGTGGGTGGAAAGTCCAGATTTCCTCTATAGTGCAGACAGCAGCAGCAGGGTGGTCATTTGGAATGTGCGCGCACATGCCACGCTCTTTATGCAACAGCTCTGGCATGTCTGGATAATGGGGTCGATTCAAAATCCCAAATGTCATTATTTTCATATTTGAAAACGAAAGTTTTGTTGGGTGTTTGTAATTTTTTCCTTTTTTTTGGCCATTTTCGACTCGCACGAACGTTCGAACATAGACGTATATGTTCTTTCGTATATCGAAAGGAAATCTTTGGGCCCTTTTTCATTTGAAATCGAAAATGTTTCGATCGTTCCAAACACTTACATGATTGCAATGGGGTGGCGATAAATTCAGAGAGCTGATTGGCAAGTGTTCCGAAGCCCATATAATCGTTTCCTTTTTGATCTCCTTTTTGACCTCGGGACTAGGCAGCCAAGCGTGATGGAGAGTGACTTTGAAGAGCATCAAGCTCTTCTTCTGTTTGGCATTGATGTGATCCTGAGGTCAGAGTCCAGATTGCACCGGCGGCGACGCATGAACATCAATGGCATGCATGACTTTGAGTTGTTCGAGCTGACCAGGCTTAATCGCGCTTCCCTCCATAAATTGTATAGTGAGCTGCAGCCACGGTTAGCCCGCACCACAAGGAAGGGGCAAGCAATTTCAGGTATGACCAAGATGCTTGGCTGCCTGCAATTTTTGGCGAACGGCTCGTTCCAGAGGCTGGGTGCCCTCTCCGTGGGAATGTCACAGCCTACGCTGAGTCGCGCACTATCCCAGTTTTTTGAAGGCATGGCTACCCTAACCAACAAATATATTTGTTTCCCCGATGATATGGTAGCCAGAAACGCCCTTAAGCTTGGTTTTTATAATATCGCCGACATGCCCAACGTCATGGGTGCCATTGACTGTACCCACGTCGCCCTGGTGCCTCCGGTTGCCGACGAGTACATCTACAGGTTTTTTTGTTTTTTTTTGATAAAGTTCAAAAAAACCCTCCTTGTAATGATCCCTCATTGTATTGATCCCTCCATGCAGAAATCCCTCCTTGTAAAGATCCCTCCTTGTTTCTATCCCTCCTTGTATTGTTCCCTCCTTGTTACTATCCCTCCTTGTTATTGATCCCTCCTAGTAAAGATCCCTACTTGTATTGTTTCCTCATTGTAATGCTCCCTCCTTGTATTGATCCCACCTTGTAATAATCACTCCTTTTATAGATCCCTCCTTGCATTGATCCCTCCTTGTAATGATCCCTCCTTGAAATGATCCCTCCTTGCATTGATCCCTCCTTGTATTGATCCATCCTTGTATTGCTCCCTCCTTGTACTGATCCCTCCTTGCTTAGTTCCCTCATGGTAAACATCCATCCTTGTAATGCTCCCTCATACACAATTTTCACTCATTGTATTGTTAACATAAGATTAATTGATCCCTCGTGTTAGAAATGTGTGTTTACCTTTTAGACAAAGCCTTCATTTTTTTTTTTTGTTTTTTCCACAGGAACCGCAAAATGGGCCACTCAATGAATGTTCAGGCAGGGTGGCCCCGGACATGCGGTTCCTTAGTGTCCTCGCCGGCCACCCAGGCTCATCACATGATGCGTACATCCTTAGACGATCTGGATTGTACCGTCGGTTTGAGTCTGGGGAATTTTCCGGGGCATGGCTCCTTGGTAAGTTAACTGAAACAACATAGTTTTGTTTTGGGATGTTTGGGTTGAATTTGCATTTTGATGTTATGTCTGTAAAAATTATAACTTCCACAACCTTCTTGTCATGTGAAAACACACTTGAATTTAAGTTAGGAAACAAACAAGCATTGGGCCAAGTTTGTCCTGCATTAGCCAAATTAAAACTTGTCAGTTTGTACTCTTTATGAATCTCTCTTCCCCCACCCTCGTCTGGAATAGTGCACTTAACTTTATCATAGTGTCTGCCCCATCTTTGCTTACATGGATTTCACTTCCAGAGGAGAGGAGAGCGGGATAAAGTGCATGTGGCGGGTTTCTGCTGTTTTGGCCTCAGACAAAGCATATAAGGGGTCAGCCAAATCTCAATCCTAAAAGCATCTTGGCCAGCACACTTGTAAACCAAGAGCTGGGATCCTTATGTCTGATTGGCCATCATCCTCAATATTTGTTTGGGGAACTATTTCAAACACCTATGACATATGTTTATTTTTCGACGGGGACAGTGGCAAATGTCTGCTCATATTGATCACACAATTGACACATAGGCTTATATTGATGTTGCTGGTGCGTTTATTGCCTTAAACTGATGTTTTTTTTTTTGCTTTTTTTATTTTATTTTATTTTTTTTGGTGAAGGTGATTCCGGATACCCGCTGATGCCGTGGCTCTTGACGCCTGTACTCCGGCCCCATGATGCGTCCCAGGATGCGTACAACTGTGCGCACCGCAAGACCAGGGCTGTGGTGGAGAGGGCCTTTGGCCTTTTGAAGACAAGGTTTCAGTGTTTGGATCATACCGGGGGCGCCCTGCAATATGCCCCTAAAAAGGTAATCGACATTATAATGGCCTGTGCGGTTCTGCACAATTTTGCCATTTCAGAACGGGTCCCCCGGTATGTCGATTTGGCTCCCTCTCCACCCAGCTAAGACCAGGATGAACCATTTGTGGGCACACACAGTGTGTCCGGACAAACTGTTTGTTCTATCATTTTTCATCATCTAATCATTTTTCATAATTTTCCCTTGATTTTCCTTTTGTTAAAATTGTGTTGTTGTTTGTGTTTTTGTAACCTTTGTGTATGTTTATTTTTGTTCACATTTTTACCTTAAGTAATGAAGTAATTACTCACCACAGCCATAATGCTTAACGCCTCTATTTTTAGTATGTGTGAACTGTGTGAATGTACAAGTTAATTATTCTTTAGGACACCAAAAAAGGCAGAAACAAAATTACTGAGCCACAGGTGTGTTTAACGTTTTAATTTCCTGCAGTAACATCACAAACTTTGAGTTGCTGCTCACTCCAATTTTTGGTACAAACATATGTGCAAACAAACCAAAAATTGCTAGATCAACCATGCCACATTCCTATTGCACACAGGCATGAGTTTAGAAGGAACTTCCTCCTGCCCGACATTAATGTCAATTACACATCGAAATAGATCATAGTCAAACAATGAAAATAATGCTCACAAAAAACTATTTACAAGGTAATAAATCACAACACACCCTCTCCTGCTTTGCCACATTTGTCACAGGCACAGGTGTAAAGCAGACATACCTAGGCCACATCTACACCTGGAACTCAGAGCACACCCAAACCAGAACACCCAGTCCCAAGCCCAGTCCAGTGAAATCTTAGCCAGGAGTAAAGGGATTAGGTTTGCAGGGCAGAATGTCACACAATCATGTCTAGAAACAGGAGGAGCCACAACCAATCTAAGGACGCACAAGGCGTAAGGCCAACAGCTTGAGTGGCACGTTCAGTGAGCATTGAGCTATGGCATTGGCTAGTGGCCTACCTCAGCACTCTAATGAGCTATATGTGCGCTAATCCAAACCAGACAACCAAAGGCAGACACAAAGGATATCTTAGTTAGCCTCACCAGACAAGTCAATACAGTGGGGATTTTGAGCAAAGATGTAGAACAGATTCAGGAAGTTTCGACCTTAATATGGGGTATGCCCATAGAACCCAGGTTGTGGGCCTTGCTGGTTGGACCTAACCTGGGTCTGTGTGGCATTCTGAATCTGCAACTGTGCCAAAATGTTTCTCTGTATAGTTATCATTTCAGCCCTGTAGGCACGGTTATCATTGTTTGCATTCTCCAGGTGGCTGTTGAGGGTCCTAAATTCTGTCAGCACGGCCTGTAAGGTACTATTGAGGTTGTCAATCTGGCCATGCAGTGCCTCTCTGTTCCTTTGATTGTGTTGTTGAAAGGTAACCCTCTCGTGGTGCCATGCGTCCAAAATCGGCATGCCCTCCCCTGGGAAAAGGTGCGACGTAGCTAAGAACGCCTCCCAATTCCCCGGGTTCTGGTGCGTGCCGATGATGTTGGTCTAGGGCCCTCAACAGCCACAGGCATGCTTCCCAAATCCTCAGCAGCAGAGAGAACACTGGGGACTTGAGGGTCAGTCTCTGCATGCTGCCCACGATGTGCAGGCAGCATGCAGCCAGCTTCACTCTGCTGCTGCGGAGTTTGGGGAGAAACATTTTGGGACAGTTGCAGATTCTGTCCCAGGGGGAGATCTTCAGAAGGGCCCATCAAGGATCCATCCTCCTCCAGCTCCTGGATTTCCTCCATGAGTGTGTGGGTCTGTAGGGACATGTACAAATTTTTGTTTAGCTTTTGCACTACATATGTCAATATGTTAGTAGTAACATGCAAAGTCACATGGATAACCTACATTTGGGGAATCAACTTACCGAAAATATCGGATCCTGCCTCCTAGGCTGCACGGAAGTTGACGGCATGTCAAAACTGGCAGAGGATTCCACAGTAGCTGAGGGATGAGGCTGGGCTGCATGAGAAGCAAAGAAACTAGGTAAACACACAACTATGCATTGTTGCTGGTTAAAAATACATTTGTTTATTTATTTCACCGGGCTGTGATGGGCACTACACCAACGGTGAAACTTGACCTTCACTTCCCATTCCATTATCTGTTAAATGGATAATTTCCTAACTACTTCCACATTGGTCCCCTGAACTATCGCAAGCATTCAAGTTCTGCTTGTTCTGTGGCTGCCAACATCCCTTATAGGCCATTAAGTGTACACCTACTGCACCTAGCAGTTACCAGCATTTGAGGCTGACTAGCATTGTATCTAGTCAAATTGTTTAAGAAGCATGTTTGGTGCTTTGGACCCAACCACAGCTCACACACAAGTAGACAACAGATCAAGATTGAAGTGTGGGATGTGATGGAGTGTAAAGACATAACTAGCAGTTTAAGGCTAATCTGAAATCTTGGTTACTAGGGTTAACTGCTCATTAACGTCATGTATGGCCCCAACAAATATGAATCTAACTGGCCACACACATGCCACACCCTGGTCCAAGACTGAAATCCACTACAAGGCACACCCTAGGGGCATGGCTTAACATATGTGTTACTGGCTAATTGTGTATGGTCACAAATTTAGAATTTCACATAAAGCTTGGTCACCTGCAGGACGGGTCGGGGAGTCTGTGTCCCTTAGGACCGCGTGTCCCTCGACCGCGACAGGATGGAGCAGGCCCAGCACCATCTCCTCAGCAGGTGTAAAATTCAATTTTGACGGATATCCTCCTCCAGTTTTCAAGCTGAAAAACATAGTTAGGCTAATTAAGACCAATGTGGGCAATACCAGACTAAGCAAAATCCTAAATCAAACATATTTACCTGTAATTCCGCCTTTTATTTTCTTTCTTCCGTGCAGCATATTTGAGGTCCGATATCTTCCCCTGAATCTGTTCAACATCTTTTAACTCTTCACCCGCTGCATTGATTTGTCTGGTTAGGTCGGCCAAGATGTTTGCTCTGCTCTGCTTGCTGGTGTTTTTCGATTTGTGCCCATATAGCTCATAACTAAGGTAAGGCCACTAGCCAAGGCCATAATTTGGGCGTCACCAAAACGGCCACTCAACTGCCCTCTGCGCAATGTGCGCCCTGTTGTTTGTGGTTGTGGCTCCTCCGTGGTTCTAGACAAATGTGGTGACATTCTGGCCTGGGTCTGTGTGGGAGAATGCAGGGACTGGTGGCTGCATGCTGATTGGACTGGACTGGGCAAGGGACTGGGTGTTCTGGCCTGGCTGCCCACAGAAGTTCCAGGTGTGGATGTGGCATAGGTACCTTTCCTTCCCACCTGTGCCGGTGGCGAATGTGGGCGTGCAGGAGAGGGTCTTCGCCATTTGTGGGGGCTGCGGGACCTGCTTCGCCATTTGGGGGGTTGCGGTCCCTGCTGCGGCCTCTTTATTGGCTGCGTGCCCTGCTGTGGTCTCTTGGGGGGCTGCGTGCCCTGCTTTGCCTTTTGGGGGGGCTGCGGTCCCTGCT
This sequence comes from Gastrophryne carolinensis, assembly GCA_027917425.1. Taxonomy (NCBI): domain Eukaryota; kingdom Metazoa; phylum Chordata; class Amphibia; order Anura; family Microhylidae; genus Gastrophryne; species Gastrophryne carolinensis. The sequence continues at coordinate 315,394,556 of CM051236.1, read as the reverse complement.
GCGGCCTCTTGGGGGGGATGTGGGGCAGGGTGGTGTGGGGCTTCGTAACCTCTTACCCCTTTTTTTAGCAGCAGAGGTAGTAGGCTTTGGGGCCTGGGTCTTTGCTTTGGCTGCTGACGCCTCCTTATTTTGGCCATAGCTGGTTGTAGGCTTGGTCGGAGCCTTTGTAGTAGCCCGTAACCTAGCTTTGGGCTGTTGCAACCTGGTTTGGGGCCCTTCTGCATGCTCCTGCTGCTTGTCTGCCTTCTCCCCCGTTGTCTCCTTTCCAGTTTTTGTGGCTCTTATTTTTGGGGCCATTTTCATGGGACTCTCAAAGAGAATGAGCTGTGTGTCCAGGGACCTTTAAATAAGCTAGCCGGCGTGTGACGCATACGCTTACACGTACGTTCGCACGGCCGTGCGGAACCCGGAAACCGCTGGGGCATTACTTATCTGCTGCTGAGAAGAAGAATAAAGATGGCACCCACTATCTTCACCCGCCAACAAGAAGAGATCATCATGCTCGTGTCTTTTAAGGGCTTTTTTTGGAAAAGTAAATGCTGCTCTACATGTTAAAGAAGCGCAGGAAGAAATGGCTTAAGTTCAACATGTGTGAAAATACATGCACAACCAAAGGCACGGCACACACGTGCCAAACAACATTTCGCCCAGATTGTCAAATTGCCTTAGCCTAGAAATGTGTGTGTGTTAATGGCATTTCCTAAAATAATGTATTGCTGCCACATATTGATATGTCTTTAGAAGTAAATGCTATGTTTGCTTTCTGTTTTGTAGACCATGCATGTTCTGCTTGAACTTGAAAAGCGCAACGTCGCCCTGGAGATCATCTCTGAAATCCAACATCAGACCAACACCACCTTCACCCACACGCAGATCATGCAGCATTGGTCGGACCTGAAACGACTGCACATGCCCCGGGTGCGGAGGTTTTTCGGAATCCATTTCCCAAATAAGTACATAGTGATTGCATGCTAGATCTTACTAAGACAGATGGTAGGCCTTTAGTTATAATGCCTTTTCTTTGGTAGTGTTGGAAATGGATTACCGCATTTGCCGCACCCGGAGGCGCACAGGCCGACCAGTGCTGCATGATTCTGCAGCTGGAAGTGAAGGTGGTGGATCTCCAGGGCGAGGGTCCTCTGTTGGGTCCTCCGACCAGCCCCTGGACCTTACCACAGAGGAGGGGCGGAACGGCGTGGGCAGGCAGTCGTACCCTGCCACGCATGCGGGAGCCTCTGGTATGTCACTCTTCATGTATACGCACACACATATACATGCTATCTCCTGATATCACTAAACTGATTCTTTTAATCTGTATTTTTAGATGCTTCGGGTGCGGGTGAGGTAGTGGTTGAGGAGGCAGCAGATATGCTCCAAGAAGAACCTGGAGAAGGTGAGTGATGTGACCCAGACTTTGCTAAAAACATTTGAGGACTGCTGAATCAGACATTAAAAATGACCATATTTCCCATGTTTCTACAGGCACTTCTTCACAGCAGAGCCAGGACCCAGGACATCGTGTTGTCCCCAACGAGCCATCTCTCAGCCACCAACCAAGTAAGTAGTCATGCCATTATTGCCATGTATGTGTTACTTCACATGAACACACAAATACATCATGCCCTAGTCAATGGCAATATAAGACTGACCTGTGACCACTTCCTTAGCTTAATGATTTGCCAGACTGACCTGTGGCCACTTCCTTAGCTTAATGACTTGCCAGACTGACCTGTGGCCACTTCCTTAGCTTAATGACTTGCCAGACTGACATGTGACCACTTCCTTAGCTTAATTACTTGCCAGACTGACCTGTGACCACTTCCTTAGCTTAATGACTTGCCAGACTGACCTGTTGGCCACTTCCTTAGCTTAATGACTTGCAAGAATGACATATGTGGCTTTTAGTTAATTTGTTAACTAAAATACATTAAATCCACAGGTGAAAAACATATATTGTTCTCAAAATAATATTTTGGTCGAAATTTGTTACAGGGACCACACGACAAAGACTGGCGGACATGAATCGGAGGGTCCTTGAGTTGGTGGCCGATCTGCAGGCGATGCATGACACGTTGGGGACAACAGAAGAGGAAGAGTAGTGTCCTGGGTCCTGGCCCTGTATCTTTGTATATAGTTTCCCAATATTTTAATTTGCATATAGTTTTTAAAAATTTAAATTTGTAAATAGTTTAAAAAAAATTTATTTGTATATAGTTTTTTTTAATTTTTAAAAAACATTTAAAAGTTTAAGAATTATTTTTAAAAATACCACCAAAAAATGGCAGTTCAAGATTAAAAAAAAAAAAAAAATTGATGTGCCATTTATTTACACAAATACATTTACACAAAACAAAGGGTCAATGACATATTTAGAAATCAAGATTCAGATGTCCGTGAAGTGGTTTGGGTAAGTTTTAGGGTCCTGAAAATGAAGAAGAAACTAACCGGGAAGTGGTTTGGGTAAGTTTTAGGGTCCTGAAAATGAAGAAGAAACTAACCGGGAAGTGGTTTGGGTAAGTTTTAGGGTCCTGAAAATGAAGAAGAAACTAACCGGGAAGTGGTTTGGGTAAGTTTTAGGGTCCTGAAAATGAAGAAGAAGCTAACCGGGAAGTGGTTTGGGTAAGTTTTAGGGCCCTGAAAACGAAGAAGAAACTAACGGGGAAGTGGTTTGGGTCCTGAAAACAAAGAAGAAACTAACCGGGAAGTGGTTTGGGTGAGCTTTAGGGGGCTGAAATGTAACTGTACGAGTAGCGTGAAATGGTTGGGGTGAGCTTTAAGGGGCCTAAATGTAAGTGTTAGAGTAGCGTGAAGTGGTTGGGGTGAGCTTTAGGGGTCCTAAATGTAAGTGTTAGAGTAGCGTGAAGTGGTTGGGGGAGCTAAATGTAAGTGTTAGAGTAGCGTGAAGTGGTTGGGGGGAGCTTTAGGGGGCTGAAATGTAAGTGTAAGAGTAGCGTGAAATGGTTGGGGTGAGCTTTAAGGGGCCTAAATGTAAGTGTTAGAGTAGCGTGAAGTGGTTGGGGTGAGCTTTAGGGGGCCTAAATGTAAGTGTTAGAGTAGCGTGAATGGTTGGGGTGAGCTTTAGGGGGCTGGAATGTAAGTGTAAGAGTAGCGTGAAATGGTTGGGGTGAGCTTTAAGGAGCCTAAATGTAAGTGTTAGAGTAGCGTGAAGTGGTTGGGGGGAGCTTTAGGGGGCTGAAATGTAAGTGTAAGAGTAGCGTGAAGTGGTTGGGGTGAGCTTTAGGGGTCCTAAATGTAAGTGTTAGAGTAGCGTGAAGTGGTTGGGGTGAGCTTGTTAGTGTAATATATGGGGACACATTTGTGGGCGAACAGTTTAATGAGTTAAGTTTGTAGTGCGCAGGCGCAGGATCGTAAATGTTTTCGTTGGGACGATTATTTTAGGTAATATACAATTAGAATTGATCGGGAAACGTAATGGATTCGTTGAGGTAGACGATGGAAAATGGTTATAAACGAATGCTGCAGTTGCAATCAGAGAAAAGGAATCAGAAAAGTCACACGGGGAAATGACATACTCGAACTCGTACTGGAGCATACGAACGGACGGGCACTTTACAGAAGGAAACGAATGAATGCATAGAATCGCTCGCACATTCATACGAGAGCGGGAAAGTTCGAAAATAATACCAAAGTCTCGATTCAGAGACACATTCGTCCGGACTTCCGTAGCTGTCTGTGAAAGTTTTGGTGGGTGTTTGTCATTTTTTTGCTTTTTTTCGTTTTTTTTTCTTTCGTACGAACGTTCGGGAATGCGCTTTCGATGAATGGAAGCAAATCGGAGCATTTCCGTTAGTTCAGATCATTTTCCAAGCAAAATCGGAAATTTTCCGTTCGTTCAGAAAACTTCCGTTGTTGGGATGGGTTTCTGTCTGATTCAGAGAGCTGATTTCCGACGGATCACCACCCTATAAATCCGTTTCATTTCCGATCCACTTACGAGAACTTTGAGGGCTCGGATTGCTATTGTTGAACATGTTTTGGGGCTATGTGGAGGAGTCTGCGCGCCTTTAGCACCAAGGCATTGCATGTATCAGCATGGCCGAGGCCATAACTTGTATAGCAATGCATACCTGAATCAATACTTTTCATGTATGCCTTATAGAAGCATTTTAATGCTGACCTTAATAATCCTCAGCATGTAAACATTTATTTTCCCACACATCCATATAATTGCTATATTTTTTTAGACTTATGTCCTTTGTGAATTATATTTGGATTGTTGAACTTGAATCTTAATTTGTTGTAGGAGTTATTGTTTTAGTCGGTTACCTTTGCTTTGTGCAATTATTTTATATTTGGTTGCAGGAACCGCAAGATGTGCCACTCACACAACATACAAGCAGTGTTTGGTCCAGCTATGCGATTCCTCAGTGTTCTTGCAGGGCATCCAGGGTCGTCCCATGATGCTTATATATTGCTGAGCTCCGGATTATTTAGTTAGTTTGAGTCAGGAGAATTATCTGGTGGATGGCTCCTGGGTAAGTTTGCTCACATTCCATCAATCCATTTTCACTGTATGGCAATGAACATAGTTGATGACTCATGACTTAACCTATGGCTGTTTTCTGCCCTTGATGACATGTTAAACAATATTGTAGCTTAGAATGTGTATTTTATGTTAGTATTTTTAAATTCTTTCAGGGGATTCTGGATATTCACTCCTGCCCTTGCTCCTGATGCCTGTTCTTTGCCTGCAGAATGCGGGCCAGGGGTTCTCTAATCGGGCACTATGCAAAACCCGGCCCGTGGTGGCGAGGGCCCTCTGACTTTTGAAGTCCAGATTTAGGTGTTTGGACCATACGGGGGGGGGGGGGGGGACTGCAGTATGACCCCAACAAGGTTATACCAATATTTTAATTTAAGTTTTTTAACAGGGACCACACATGCCAGAGTGGCACAACTGAGTGTCAGGGTCCTTCATTTGGTGGGCAAGATGCAGAAGCTGCGCAACTCGTTGGGGACCACAGATGAATAATAATGTTCTGTGGCCTGCCATTGCTATGTATTTTTTTTTATGGTTGTAAAAATGTTAACTTTTCAAAATTTGTATACATTTTTTATTTTATGATGGAATCCGAAAGAAAAATGTTACAGTGTCATTTCATTTGCAAAATACATTAACACAAAACTAATGGGCCCAGAAATATTTAAAGATGAATATTCACATGACAAGAAGTGATTTGGGTGAGCTTTAAGGTTCCAAAAGGGAAGATGGTGGATAGTGCTAAGTGGTTTGGGTGTGCTTTAAGGGTCCAAAAGGGAAGATAAGTTTGTAGTGCGCAGGCGCAAGATCGTAAGGATTTCCTTCTGGACGAATATTTATTGAAAAAGGGAAACAGAATCGAACGGGAAACGTAAAGGATTTGTTGGAGGATACGATGGGAAAAGGGCAAAACCGAAAGCCTACGTTGTAACATGTGGAAATGAAACGGAAAAGTCTGGATGGAAAATGACATCCTCGTATTCGTAATCTGCCGTACGAACGGACGGAAACTTTACAGAAGGTTTTCAATGCATGCACAGAATCGCTCGTACGCTCATACGAGAACGGAAACATTTCAAAAAAAAATACAGATTGGCACGAAAACTGAAGTTTTTTTTTGTCTGTCGACCCTAATGGGCAATGAAGCTCTGCATCACCAAGTCAAGCACATGTGTCAGGCAAGGTGTGCATCAATCTGTCTCAGCTCAAGGCTGCTACGTGGTTACACACTCCACCTTGCAGGGCTTCAGATGCAGTGGCAGCAACCACTTATCTGTCTGCTCCTGGATGTCGGTCCACAAATCCTGGGCAGTGTGGGGTCTTTCACCCAGACAGATGAGTTTTAACAACGCATGCTGCTACTTCCCAATGGCTGTGCTCAAATTGGTGATGCAAGCACTGAACTGACTGCATGTGGAGGAAGCAGAGTAGGAGAAGGAGGCAACAGATATCCAGCAATCCTGGGTGGTAGAAGGATAAACACCAAAGTGCTTCCTGCTTCAGTCTAAGCTGCCACTACATTGACCAAGTGGGCAGTTGGAGAGATTTAACATCCCTGGTCATGCTTCTCTGCGTGTCAGTGGTGATGTGGACACTGGAACTTATGGCATTGCCCAGTACACACCTCATTTTCTTCATAACCTGTTGGTGCAGATCAGGAATGGCCTGGCAAAAAAATAGTGGTGGCCAGGAATGGCATATTGTGAGACAGCCATTGCTATCAGTTCCTTAAATCTCCACCTTGCAAAATAGGAGCATTTCAAAGGCCAGCAATTCTTAAATGCTCACATTCAGGGAAAGGGTTCGTAGGGGTGATAGGCTAAACTTTCTCTTCAAAGTTTGAGGGGTGGAAAGCTGAACAATTCCATGAGATGGTGTGGACAAGCTTGATGATGGTGGTGCTGCTGTTGCTGATAGTAATGTTGGTGGTCTTACATCCTCTCTTTGGGGGAGACAGGTGGCCTTGTCATTGGGGAGGTGGTGATAGAGGCTAAGTCAACCAAAGCAGCAGAGGGAGCCTCGGGTGTTTGAATTTTTATTTAGATGTTTCTGCCATTGCAACTCATGTTTGGATTGCAGGTGCCTGGTCAGGGACATGGTGCAGACATTATTAAGGCTCTTCTCTCGCTTCAGGAGCTGGTGGCACAGTGTGCAAATGGCCCATGTATTGTTGCCTACGCATAGCTTAAAAAAATGCCATGCTGGGGACATTCTTTGCGCCACTTTTGGCATGCTTAGTACCTGGGCATGTTGGGCAGTAGTAGGAATAAGATGACTGCTGAGGGTTTGCACTCCTCTCCCTCTTCTTCTAGCTGCCCTAGGCTGAATGACCACCACCTCTTCCCTGGAACTCTGATGGCTTTCACCTTGGGTCTAGGACTTCGTCATCATCCCTGGGATCAGCCTCCAAATTGCAGAAAGCCAATATCTGTCAGCACTAGGGTTTCATCATCATCATAGGTGTCCTGCGATGGTCCGCTGGCCATGTCCTCATCCTCCAACAAAAGTTGTTGGGCATATGGGAACCCTAGGTCTGCTACTGGGGCAGGTGGATGGACCATGGTATGCCATCATAGAGCATTACTAACCACGTGACCTGTGGCTGGGACAGGCTTGTCGATTTAAAGGGGGTGAGGTGGCGTGCTCTGCACTTTTGAGGAGTGGGTGAAAGATAATCCCATGGAACTGGTAGCACTGCATGTCATATAATCTATGACTGCCTCAATTTGTTCCGACCTCACCACTCTGATGACCTACAAATAGACGCAAACCTGCTGGTGCCTGCTATCAGCAGAGGAAGGTGTAGAAGACACAGATGGAACATGTCCTCTCCCTGCAGTACCAGCTCCATCACCACCAGCAGCACCGCCACATCCATGACCCTTATTTGCTGCTTTCTGCATTGTTGGACACAGTGTATAGGCAGCCTGTCCCAGTAAGTGCAGGTGGGCAGAGAGGAGTACTTGTATTAAATCCACAGTAAGTACATTACTAATGACCAGAGATGATTACTTGTATTAAATGCCCAGATGTGGGATTAAATGTGCCCTAGCAGTTGCCCATCCTTGGAATACAATGAAGACAACAGGTATGTGTGCTGCTATGTTCCACCCTAGCTGACCCTCACTGACGCCATCCACTCTCCCTAGCTAGGTGCCCTCAAAAGTTTTAGATGCAGCCTCCTCTTCCCTCCTATGTTCCCTAAAAAGGACAATTGTTTTTCTTGTTTTCAAACATCCCCTTATCTGTCCCTCACTCAGCAGCAGCAACCTCTCCCTATTCTACTAAGTGCTGGTGTGCTGTAGGGCGCGTGGCCCTAGCTTTTATACAGCAGGGGCATGTCCATGTGAGTGTCTTTTGTGTTTAATAACAAATAGTAGCTGAATTTCCACTTGTTCAGGCCATTTGGGGATCACTGCTATTTAAAAACAAATATAAGAGGAGTTTCCACTGGTTCAGGCGTATAACACATCGTCGGCTGGAATGACTTTCTCCCCTCATAAAACTCCCCAGCATAAACAAGTAATGGAGTGAGGGTTATCAGAATCACTCAAGCATAAAAGCAGAGACAGAGCCATCTCCTGCCCCCCTTCCATGGAATGTTTTCCTCCTCCCTCCTCCCTTTGGAATCCCAGGACAGATGGGGATACCATATGAAACTTTCAGATACCCAAAGATGGAGAATCCCACATGATCAGACAGTGGGTGACTCCAATTGCTCTGCCCCATAGGAGGATTGATTAGAGGGAATAAGGTGAGGGTCAGAATGAGCAGAGGGTGACTCTAATCTTACCATCAAGAGTGACACACGCTCCCTTTTAACATCTAAGGAGAAGACCAGAAAGGGTGTGAGGACTGAGAGACTTAATTATTTAAAATGTATTTTTATCAAACCGCAGCCCAGACAGACTCCTAAGTATTTCCCCATTTTTTTATATCTCTTGCTATTTATCTTATTTACCATGTTTTACAGTTAATTTTGTTTTATCACCTTGCAATATATTTTTTTTCTTGTTGTTTTTGTGTTTATCTGTTTGTTTAAATAAATTCTAAAAATACAGCAGAGGGTCACTGATGCTCTTAATTGAGGATCTAAAAAGCTCCCGCTATATCTGAAGAGCCTGGGCTACCTTACTTGCCTAGGATGCTCGATCCCCCACCTGGAAGTGGTTGTGGGCCGATCGATCCGTTTGATCTGATTGTGTTGTGTGTGGCTTATATAGAGGTAAACATTGTTTGTGTTCAGGTGGCAGCTGTTTATAGCCATGCGTGGTGCCAATTGGGCAATGGTAACACACGTGTTTGATCAGATGAACGATCAAGAGGTCTGATCAACCCATGCAGTCATCACAAATTGGTTGGAAGCTTGTGGAATCACCTTTTTATTTCTTTCAATTTAGAGCATAAGTGTTGTGTTAAGTAACGCTGTGTTGAAGGACTTTATTTAAAATATAATTATTTTATTGGTGCATAGTTCTGACAAGCAGATAGCAATTGTTGCCCCCCCTCTTTGTTTTCTGTCCCATTGTTTTGTTTTTGCTTACATGTCTGGGCTGGCTCAGTACAAGCGAAGCGGAAAAGACGATTTGATTAATGAAAGCCAGCGCAGACAGTTACCCGTTTATGATCGAACCAAAGAACAACTTATGTGAGAGTAGTAGGGCTCTCTAATGAGTTTCCCACGTATGTGCTGTTGGGCAGAGACCTGCCCTGTCGGTTGGTCTCTTATATTGAGCCCTCAGCAAATGCATTGGGGTTACCAATCGAACCTTCGGGTCACGTAAGGGTACTAAGAAAATGTGCAGGTGTGACATCAGGGTACCTTGCGGGTGGGCCGAGGGTGGAAGCTGGGTTTGGGACACCCATAGAGGGGGATAGAAAGGGGGTAAGTAGTAGGCCTGTAGAACCCCCTAAATGTAACCTTAATAAAATTGTGCAGAGTAGCTCTGAGGTCCCGGGGATGTCAGTGCCGGCAGGTGCCCAGACATACACTGCACAACAGACATCTGAGGCCCCAGCTGTGTCAGTGCTGGTGGGCACTCAGGTAGGTGTTGGTATGGTGGCTGTAAAGTATGGAGCCGTCCTGGAACAGGCTCTTCTGGCTGAAATTTGTCTGGAAAGCAGTCACATTGATGGAGATATCCAAGAGTTTAACAATACTGAGGGGATAAACCCTAACTTGACTGTTCTCTTCAGTGCTGCAAAGGTTGCAGAGCCGAAGTCTAGGGTTTTCAGGCAGAGCCCCTGCCCTGAGCCCACTGACTCCACTCCTAGCAGGCCTCAACCCCTGCTCCTGGTCGCTCCAGGGCAGTGGGCTGGGACTTGTAGTGCCACCTTACAGCCGTTCAAAAGCAAGAAGACCAAGCATTTGGGCCAAATTGGGAGGGCCTACGTTTAACCCCAGACTTCCTGAATCGTCCCAAAGCTGGGCCTATGGCGAAGGGAACAATCCCTGGCTTCTGGGATCTGCCATGTGACGCAGATCCAGGGCAGTCCCTAGCAAAGCTGAGTGAGAGGCAAGAAGGATCAGGGGAAATGGGGCAAACTACACCTTGGCTTAACATGAGGGTCATTCCGGCCACTTACGGGCTTCCTCATCTTACTCGCCAACACGTGTGAAACATGGTTGCTTGGTGTCCTGATCACAGGAGTCCCACTTCCAATGCCTGCACCGGGCTCTGGAAAGGATGGGAAGGTGGACATCCAAATACCAGTGTTGCCCAATAATTCATTTGCATTGGCAAACCTGAGTCATAAACAACAAATATATAGAATATATATAAATACCGCGCTCAGAAATTAATTTGTGATAATAAGAACAAACATGAAAATAAAAATCTTAGATACAGCTCCACGTGTTAAACTTGAATCCCACCATCAAGAAAATAAACCAGAAAAAAACAAATAAAAACACAGAGCTATATGTAACTTAATTAAAGTCCTCTTTAAAGTCCTTAAACTTGTGATCAGAAATCCACCGTGAACATCAGCAGTCAATTTGTGCAATTCCACCACCAGTTTGGTACTCTTACCAGAGCTAATCGAATAGCCAGCATTCACAGCAATATCGCAGACACTTCAATCAATAACCTCCACCCATTGGGGGTACGATTCCTCAATATATGCTGGTATAGAAACACAGGAATAAAACTCGCATGTCACATTAAAAGGTTAAGCCAACCCACGCTGCTGAACTCCAAAATCGTAAACCACCGGCTCCCAACGCGTTTCGTCGCTCAGCGCGACTTTCACTAGTGAATGCTGGCTATTCGATTAGCTCTGGTAAGAGTACCAAACTGGTGGTGGAATTGCACAAATTGACTGCTGATGTTCACGGTGGATTTCTGATCACAAGTTTAAGGACTTTAAAGAGGACTTTAATTAAGTTACATATAGCTCTGTGTTTTTGTTTGTTTAAACCTGAGTTCTGACTGTGCTGCTCTGCATTCCGGGTTTTGCTGTCCTTTCCTTGACCCCAGCTCTGCTCTGTCTGTCCAAAGCACAGCTATGACCCACCCCCTGTACTTTATTCCGCTCTGCTCTCCTCAGTATGTTTGATGCTTCTGAGTCAAGATGGCGGCACCCATATCCTAGAGTTCTGAACAGAGTGACAGCCCACTGAGGGAAAGAATAATAAGTAAGTGACTAAAAATGTAAAATATCTTAATTTTTTATATGCTGGGGAATAGTTTTTTAAGGGGTTGGGCTTTTCATTAAATCATGCTGAAGGTCTGGTTAAATAGCAGTTGTCCACTTGTTCAGGCCATGTGAGTATCATTTTGTGTTTAATAACAAATAGTAGTTGAGTGTCCACTTAAGGGTCACTGCTGATTGATAACAAGTATTAGTGGAGTATTCACATGTTCAGGCCACTTAGGAGTCACTTCTGTTTAATCAGAAATAATAATGGAATGTCCACTTGCTCATGCCGCTTAATGGTCACTGCTGTTTAATAACAAGTGGAAGGTCTACTTGCTCAGACCACTTTCCTGTTATTTTTTTTTTAATTATCCAATTTGGGCCACTGTAAATGCAGGTGTCTAAAGGGACAAATAAGGGACAGAGAGCTTGCCATGGTATTGCTGGTGGTGATAATGGAGTTGGTATTGCAGGAAAAGAATGTGTTTTATCCTTGCCTGCTATACCTTTGTCTGGTGCAAGCAGGCGCCAGGGATTGGAGCAGTTCCATGGGATTGTCTTCCACCTACTCCACTTCTGCTTAGAGTGCAACGCTCTCCTCTTCAAATCAGCAAAGCTGTCCCAGCCACAGATCATGGAATCATTAATGCTTTATGATGACACTCCAAGCTGGGATACAGTGAGCCATCCACCTGCCCCTGCCCCATGTGCAGACCCAGGCTTCCCAGATGCCGAACAACTTCTGTTGGAGGATGGGGATGTGGCCAGTGGACCATTGCAGGACACCCAGGATGATGATGAAATCCTAGTGCTGACTGTGGCAGCTTTTCGACAATGTTGAGCCTGAAAGGGAGGCTAGCCAGGAGGAGTGGGTGGAATACGATGCCAGGGGTGAAGTCCTAGACTCAATATGAACTAAAGGCTGTCAGATTTCAGAGGAACAGGTGGTGGTCACACAGCCCAAGGCAGCCAGCAGAAGAAGGAGGAAGGTGCAAACCCTTAGCGGATAGCCCTTTGCTACTACTGCCCACCAAGCCCAGGGATTGAGCACAGTAAAGCTGCCTCAAAGAATCTCACCAGAGTGGTATTTTTTCAACCTGTGCACAGAAGATAAGATGTGCACGATGTGCCAACAGTCCTTGAAGTGAAGGAAAAGTGCTAATAATCTCAGCACCTTGTGCATGACCAGGCACCTGCAAACAAAACATGAGCTGCAGTGGAAACAATGCATGAAAAACATGCAAACACCTGAGTTACCCTATGCTGCTTTGGCTCCCTCTAGCACCACCTCCCCACCAATAAAGCAACCTGTTTCCCCCAAATGGAGTATGTGAGACCACCACCACTAGCAGCACCACCAACATCACCACGCCCCGTCCACACTGTCCCAGGAAAGCATTGATTTTCCACCCCTCAAACGTTGGAGAGAAATTGGAAGTTCAGCCCATCTCACCCACAAGCCCTGGCCCTGAATACGAGCATTGCAAAATTGCTTAAATCTGATAGAGGTGGCTGTCCCACAATACACCATTGCCAGCTGCCACTTCTTTGCACCATCCCTTCCCTGCAGCAGCAGGTTGTGGAGAAAGTAAGTAGGGATGAGCGAATCGATCCGGACGAACCCGGATTCATTCCGAATTTCAAGAAAAATTCGATTCTGAACGAATCCGAATTTCCCAGAGATACGATCGATCGAAGTTTTCCTTTAAACTCCTTTTATTTCAATTACAGCCATTCTAAGATGGTGGAAGCACATGTCCCCTGGGGCAAGGTATCATGGGTAAGTCACATGCAGCCTATCAGCAGCCAGGAAGCCCGGTGACGTCACCGTGCTATATAAAGCGGCGGCCATCTTCCTTGTGCGCATTTCAGTGTTCTATTGTGGCCAGAGCACAGCTCGTTACAGACAGGGACAGAGAGTTAGAGATAGGTAGGGAGAGTCAGAGAGGCAGACAGAGAGGTAGACAGAGCCAGGGAAAGATAGTGAAAGATAGGGAAAAACCGTAACCATCCAGCCAGGGACAGCTTAGAAGTTATAGTGAAATTTTTTTTTTTCCATTAGCCAGATCAGTTTTCAATTCAATTTCAGTTTTTTGTGCTGTAAATCTGCCTTGCCACTGTGCATGCCATCTATGCAGTGGCTTATTTAACCCTATCTGTTACACACAAGCATTTATCATAATATAACTGGATTAGTGTTAATATTTTTTTGGTCTGCCTTTAACAAAAAAAACACCAGCCCACCTGGGTATCCCAAACCTGCACTTAGCAGCCTATCTGTTATACTAAATACGCTTGTTGATCCTCCTCAGCTTAATCAAAGTATTGCATTTTGAATTGGTTTTTGGTCTGCCATTAACAAAAAAAACACCAGCCCACCTGTGTATCCCAAACCTGCACTTAGCAGCCTATCTGTTATACTAAATACGCTTGTTCATCCTTCCTCAGCTTAATCAAAGTATTGCATTTTGAATTGGTTTTTGGTCTGCCTTTAACAAAAAAAACACCAGCCCACCTGGGTATCCCAAACCTGCACTTAGCAGCCTATCTGTTATACTAAATACGCTTGTTCATCCTTCCTCAGCTTAATCAAAGTATTGCATTTTGAATTGGTTTTTGGTCTGCCTTTAACAAAAAAAACACCAGGCCGCAGGGCATTCCAAACCTGCACTTAGCAGCCTATCTGTTATACTAAATATGCTTGTTGATCCTCCTCAGCTTAATCAAAGTATTGCATTTTGAATTGTTTTTTGTCCTGCTGCCAAAACACTAGGCCACAGGGCATCCCAAACCTGCACTTAGCAGCCTATCTGTTATACTAAATACGCTTGTTCATCCTTCCTCAGCTTAATCAAAGTATTGCATTTTGAATTGGTTTTTGGTCTGCCTTTAACAAAAAAAAAAAAAACAACACCAGGCCGCAGGGCATCCCAAACCTGCTCTTAGCAGCCTATCTGTTATACTAAATACGCTTGTTCATCCTTCCTCAGCTTAATCAAAGTATTGTATTTTGAATTGTTTTTTGGTCTGCCTTTAACAAAAAAAACACCAGCCCACCTGGGTATCCCAAACCTGCACTTAGCAGCCTATCTGTTATACTAAATACGCTTGTTCATCCTTTCTCAGCTTAATCAAAGTATTGCATTTTGAATTGGTTTTCGGTCTGCCTTTAACAAAAAAAAACACCAGCCCACCTGGGTATCCCAAACCTGCACTTAGCAGCCTATCTGTTATACTAAATACGCTTGTTGATCCTCCTCAGCTTAATCAAAGTATTGCATTTTGAATAGTTTTTTGTCCTGCTGCCAAAACACTAGGCCGCAGGGCATCCCAAACCTGCACTTAGCAGCCTATCTGTTATACTAAATATGCTTGTTCATCCTTCCTCAGTTTAATCAAAGTATTGCATTTTGAATTGGTTTTTAGTCTGCCTTTAACAAAAAAAACACCAGGCCGCAGGGCATCCCAAACCTGCTCTTAGCAGCCTATCTGTTATACTAAATACGCTTGTTCATCCTTCCTCAGCTTAATCAAAGTATTACATTTTAAATTGATTTTTGGTCTGCCTTTAACAAAAAAAACACCAGCCCACCTGGGTATCCCAAACCTGCATTAGGCAGCCTATCTGTTATACTAAATACGCTTGTTCATCCTTCCGCAGCTTAATCAAAGTATTGTATTTTGAATTGGTTTTTGGTCTGCCTTTAACAAAAAATACACCAGCCAACCTGGGTATCCCAAACCTGCACTTAGCAATCTATCTGTTATACTAAATACGCTTGTTGATCCTCCTCAGCTTAATCAAAGCATTGCATTTTGAATTGGTTTTTTGTCCTGCTGCCAAAACACTAGGCCGCAGGGCATCCCAAACCTGCTCTTAGCAGCCTATCTGTTATACTAAATACGCTTGTTCATCCTTCCTCAGCTTAATCAAAGTATTGCATTTTGAATTGGTTTTTGGTCTGCCTTTAACAAAAAAAACAGGCCGCAGGGCATCCCAAAACCTGCACTTGGCAGCCTATCTGTTATACTAAATACGCTTGTTCATCCTTCCTCAGCTTAATCAAACTATTGCATTTTGAATTGGTTTTTGGTCTGCCTTTAACAAAAAAAAATCACCAGCCCACCTGAATATCCCAAACCTGCACTTAGGAGCCTATCTGTTATACTAAATACGCTTGTTCATCCTTCTTCAGCTGAATCAAACTATTGCATTTTGAATTGGTTTTTGGTCTGCTGTCAAAACACCAGCCCACATGGGCATCCCAAACCAGTACATCACCCTATCTTTTATACTAAATAAGCTTGTTCATCCTCAGTTTTATTAAGCTATTGCATTTTGAATTGGTTTTTGTCCTGCTGTCAAAACACTAGCCCACATGGGCATCCCAAACCAGCACATGTCACCCTATCTGTTATACTAAATAGGCTTCTACAGGCTCTTTTTTTTATTGATTGATTTATTTTTTATTTAGCGCAGTAATAGATTATATAGTGGGGTAAATTCGCCATCTTGCACCATTATATAGAAAAGCCCACTGTGTAAATCTGAGGAGCAATAGTTTTTACAGTATTGTGAGGTAAATTCGCTGTTTTGTTGATTATATATATCAACCTAAATCCCTGTGTAAATCTGAGGAGCAATAGTTTATATTGTGAGGTAAAGTTGCCATTTTATAGAGCAGGCCCTGTCTGAAAATCTCATTTTGCAATCTATGTTATATTGTGAGCTAAATTCGCCATGTTGCACCATTCTTTAGAGTAGCCCTCCTGTGTAAATCAGAGCAGCAATAGTTTATATTGGACAATACATTTGCCCTGTTTTGCACCATTATATGTAGCAGCCCCTCAGTAAATCTGGGGGCCAATAGTTTATATTATGAGGTAAATTCATGGGTTTTGCACCATTACATAGAGCAGTCCCTATATAAACCTGAGAAATAGGTTATATTGTGTGAGTTAAATCCGCTCTTGGATTTGTAGCATTATTTAGAGCAGATCCTGTGTCAATCTGAGGGGCAATAGCTTATACTGTGAGGTAAATTTGCCATTTTGCAGCATAATATAGAGTAGCCCCTGTGTAAATCTGAGGGGCAATAGCTTATACTGTAAGGCACATTTGCCATTTTGCAGCATAATATAGAGCAGCCCAGTTGCCATCTAAATCAACTACTGGCTGGGCAGGACAGCTTTTCCAGGGCAAACTCTGCTAGTTGTGGCCACAAGTCAAGTTTGGCTTCCCAGAAGTCCAGCGGATCCTCAAGGTGTGTTGGCATGGTCATGTCAAGGTATGACATGACCTGCTGGTTTAGGTCCTGCTCCAGGTCTTCCTGCTGCTCATGAGTAGACTCACTATGTGGGTGTAGAAAGCTACTCATTAGCGACTGAAGACTGAGGCTGCTGCTGATGGAGCTGCTGCTGCTGCTCCTTCCACCCCCCCCAGCAGCCATGGCAGTGGAAGGTGATCGCAGAGGTCCCTCCGAGTCAGAACTGCGGGAGTATGGACCATGGCGCAGATAGACATCACCCAACTGACTACGTAGGATGTCTCTGTAGTAGGTCAGTTTGTCCTCCCTCTGAGTGGGTGTAAAAAATGCCCCCATATTGTGCCGGAAGCGAGGGTCCTATAAGGTGGAGAGCCAGAAGTCATCCCGCTGACAAATGGAGACAATGCTGTGGTCACTACGCAAGCACATGAGCATGCATCGTGCCATTTGTGCAAGTGACTCGGGAGGGACTACCTGTCTCCATCTCCACTGCAAACTGCCAAGGTGTGTCTGGGTCCTCTGTCTCGCCTTCCTCACAACCCTCTAGCTCCTCTGGCTGCTCCTGCTCCTCCTCTCCTGTCAGATGACTAGATAAAATGGTCATTTTGTCAAACCTAAACTGTGCTTCGCTGTGCCCCACCCCCTCCTCCTCCTCCACTTCAGCCCCCACAGGCTTCATGTGGCTGTGAAATGTATGCGCCATGTCTCTAGTGCGCTGACCAGCCATGGTTTCCAACATGTGTTGTAGTACATGAAGCAGTGGAATCTCATCGTTCATCTCATAGTCCTGGCGACTGACTAATAAAGTAGCTTCCTCAAAGGGCCTGAGCAAACGGCAGGTGTCACGTATGAGCTGCCACTGGTTTACATTGAAGTTACACAGGGGAGTCCCCCTATCCGTTTGGATCATCAATAAATCCGTGATGGCTTTTCTCTGTTCCTATAGTCGATCCTGCATATGGAGGGTGGAATTCCAACGGGTGGAAACATCGCAAATCAGACTATGTTGGGGGATACCGTTCTGACACTGAAGCTCAAGAAGGGTGTGCTTGGCGGTGTAGGAGTGCCTGAAGTGCATGCAAAGTTTCCTTGCCGTTGTTAGGATATCTTTCAAACGGGGGGAAGACTTCAGAAAACGATTGACAGCTAGATTGAACGCGTGTGCCATGGCAGGACGCATGGCTCAGGCTTCCTTGTCGCAGCGCAGACAAGATGTTCTTCCCAGTGTCAGTCACCATGGGTCCCATTTGCAGTTTTTCGTGGAGTAAGCCATGATTTCATGTATTGAGTTCTCATTTTTAGCAGTTCCTCCCATGTGTGACTCCATGTGAAGCACAGCGTGAAACCGCCGTGTCCTGCACACATGGTAGGCTGGAATGGCACTGGGAAAAAAAAAATGTAAAAAAAAATGTAAAAAATAAATATTTAGAAAAAAAAGGAAAAAGAAAATTGAAAAATGAAAAAAAATATTTGTACAAAAATTCACAAAATATTAAAAGGCAATGGAAAAAATATATATATGTTTCTAAAAAATACAAAATATAAAAAAAAAAAATACAAAATTAACCCCCCCAAAAAAATGTTGATACATTTTATATGTTACTGTTATGTTATATGTTATTGTTGCTATGTTATATGTTATTATATGTTATTATTATAAATATGTTCAAATAAGATAAATGTTAACTAATAATATGTAATTGACAATTTGCCACTTTTCTCTGTGACACCATTGCTAAGTGCACAGGCACAAAGGCCTAGGAGCGTGGAGGCCACAGTGGAGGGACCTGTCCAAGTTGCTTTTGTGCAGAAACCACAATCACCCAGTGGTCCTAAAAGGATATTTATTGTCCCTGAACATAGTTACAGCTCCAGACGTAGGCACTGCTGTGCACTTTGGTACACACTGATAGGCTACCCCACCTTCTGTTCAACAAAATTGTACAGGGCTGGTACTGCCTTCTTCGCAAAGAAATGACAGCATGGGACTCTCCACCTCGGCTCGGCACAAGCCATCAGTTCTCTGAAAGGTCCACCAACTCAAAAGGGAGGGACTGCAGCACCAGCAACTTATGCAGGAGCACATTTTGCTTCTGCACGTTGGATGAGTGGACACATACTGTTGTCTCTTGGACATGGCTTGGCAATAGATTGCTGGCGGAATGACTGACTTGGATTAAGAGGAGGAGGAGCATCTGGAGCAAAAGAGGATGGGTATGACACACAGGAGGTGGTGGAGCCTTGGCTGGCTGGAACAGAGAGCGGTATGCCACTGGATCTCACTGATCTGGCGCTACATGGCTCAGGGTCAGGGGAGGGTGGTAGTATGGGGGGAGAGGAAAAGCAGGAAAATGAGGCAGCTAGCTGGATAACAGTTAGAAGGGGGGTAGGGGTAAAAGTTACAGGGAGGCTAGCCCTGAACAGGCACCTCCAAACAAGTTTGCCCGGTTGGCAGATGAGGAGGATGTTAGCTCAGGAATGGCAGAGCTGCAGCAAGACACATCTGTCGGCTCCAGTAAGGAAGGGAGGGGAAATGGGAGAACAGGGCAGGCAAGACAGGTGCTGGTAGTGGGTGACTCTATTATTAGGGGAACAGACAGGGCAATCTGTCACAAAGAAAGTGTGTTGCCTTCCTGGGGCAAGAGTACGGCATGTAGCGGAGCGGGCTGAAAGATTGTTGGGAGGGGCTGGCGTGAACCCAGCGGTCATGGTGCATATTGGCACTAATGACATAGGAAGAAGTAGGTGGAAGGTCCTAAAAAATGATTTCAGGGACTTAGGCCATAAGCTTAAGGCAAGGACCTCAACTGTAGTATTCTCAGAAATACTACCAGTACCAAGAGCCACACCAGAGAGGCAGCGGGAGATTAGAGATGTAAACAGGTGGCTCAAAAATTGGAGTAAAAAGGAGGGGTTTGGGTTCTTAGAGAACTGGGCCGACTTCACAGTGGGCTACAGGTTCTTTGGCAGGGATGGGTTGCACCTCAATGGGGAGGGTGCATCTGTTCTGGGGGAGAGGATGGCTAAAAGGTTAGAGGAGTGTTTAAACTGAGCATTGGGGGGGAGGGTAAAAGCTATTACAAAGGGGAAGTTAGAAAAGAAAGTGACAGTGGGTGTAGACATGAAACTGGGGGGGGGAGAGGGGGGAGGGGTTAGCACATCTAGCAGGAATATGTGCAATATACAAAATTATCAAAATTGTCATAAGCATTTGAAATGCATGCTTACAAATGCTAGAAGCTTGACTAATAAAATAGATGAAGTAGAACTGATAATAACAGAAGAACAATATGATATAGTGGGGGTAACAGAGACCTGGCTGGATGAAAGCTATGACTGGGCAGTACATTTACAGGGATACTGTGTGTTTAGGAGGGACCGTAACAAACGCAAAGGGGGTGGAGTCTGCTAAATTGTAAAATCCTCTCTACAGCCTGCTCTGCGGGAGGATATATGTGAGGGGAATGACCATGTGGAGTCTGTATGGGTAGAAATACATGGAGGGAGAAACAAAAATAAAATACTGATGGGGGTTTGCTATAAACCTCCAGATATATCCGAATCCATAGAAAATATGATGCTAAGGCAAATAGATATAGCCGCTAAAATAAATGAGGTAGTGATTATGGGGGACTTTAACTACCCAGATATAGACTGGGATGCTGAAACATGTGTTTCGCAGAAAAGTAACAGTTTTTTATCTAAAACAAAAGATGGCTACCTTTCCCAACAAGTACAAGCTCCAACAAGGGGGAAAGCCATATTGGACCTAATACTAACCAATGTACCAGACAAAGTAATAAAGGTACAGGTTGGGGGACACCTTGGAAGCAGTGATCATAATATCATTAATTTCCAATTAGCAGTCACTAGGGTGCCTTATCAAGGAGTCACAAAAACGCGGGACTTCAAAAAGGCAAAGTTTGACCAACTTAGAGATGCCCTACACTGCATTGACTGGGAAAATGTCCTTAAAAACAAAAGCATGGACGCTAAATGGGATACTTTCAAAGGAATACTTAATTTTCAGTGTGACAGATATATACCTTACAGGAATAAAACTATTAGACACACATGTAAACCGATGTGGCTAAATAAAAAGGTTAAGGGGGCAATAAACAACAAAAAAAAGGCATTTAAACGTTTAAAGCAGGAAGGGACAGCGGAAGCGTTAAAAAACTATAAAGAAGAAAATAAACAATGTAAACAACAGATAAGGGCAGCTAAGCTGGAGACAGAAAGACTGGTCGCGAAAGAGAGTAAAACTAACCCCAAATTATTCTTTAGCTACATAAACCGTAAAAGGTACAAACCTGAGGGTGTGGGCCCCCTGAAAAGCAAGGAGGGGACCCCTATAGAGGGAAATGAGGAGAAAGCTAATTTGCTTAACAACTTCTTTGCTTCTATATTCACAAAAGAATTTGACATGCCGAGTGAAATGAAGGGGAATAACCGAAACCCTCCATTAAATGTCAATGGTCTAACCAAGGAAGAAGTCCGGCACCGTCTCAAGCAGATAAAAATCGATAAATCACCGGGACCAGATGACATACATCCTCGTGTTTTAAGGGAGTTATGTACAGTAATAGACAAGCCGTTATTTCTAATATTTGTGGATTCCATAACTACGGGGTTTGTTCCGATGGATTGGCGCTTGGCAAATGTGGTGCCAATATTCAAAAAGGGATCTAGGGGGGAACCTGGGAACTACAGACCGGTAAGCTTAACATCTGTGGTGGGCAAGCTGTTTGAAGGTTTCTTAAGGGATACTATCCTGGAGCACCTTGGGGAAAATGACCTTATTACTCCATATCAGCATGGATTTATGAGGAATCGCTCCTGCCAGACAAACCTGATCAGCTTTTATGAGGAGGTAAGTTCAAGATTGGATCAGGGGGAGTCATTGGATATCATATATCTTGACTTTTCTAAAGCATTTGATACTGTGCCACATAAAAGGCTGGTACAAAAGATGAGAATGCTTGGACTGGGGGAAAACGTGTGCAGATGGGTGGGAAATTGGCTTAATGATCGGAAGCAGAGGGTGGTTATCAATGGTACACACTCAGATTGGGTCACTGTTACTAGTGGAGTACCACAAGGGTCAGTTCTGGGACCAATTCTCTTCTATATATATAAATGACATTGGGTATGGATTAAACAGTAAAGTCTCAATCTTTGCAGATGATACTAAGCTGAGTAAAGTAATTAAAACAAAGGAGGACAACAGGCAACTACAAACAGATTTAGATAAATTGGAAGCATGGGCAGTTAAATGGCAAATGAAGTTTAACACAGATAAATGTAAGGTTATGCACATGGGAAGGAGAAATCTGTGTCATGATTACACACTAAATAAAGAAACACTTGGTAAAACAACAATGGAAAAGGACCTAGGGGTTTTAGTTGACAATAAGCTCAACTGTAGTAATCAATGCCAGGCAGCTGCTGCCAAGGCAAATAGGATCATGGGGTGCATCAGGAGGGGCATAGGTGCTCATGATCAGAGCATCATTTTACCCCTGTACAAGTCACTGGTCAGACCCCATATGGAATACTGTGTACAGTTCTGGGCACCTGTGCTTAAAAAGGACATATCAGAACTGGAGCGCGTTCAAAGAAGGGCAACAAAGTTAATAAAAGGAGTGCGGGGGCTAGAGTACCCGGAAAGATTGTCCAAGTTAGGTTTATTTAGTCTAGAAAAAAGACGATTGAGGGGTGATCTAATAACTATGTATAAATATATTCGGGGTCAATACAAGGATCTGTCCCACAATCTATTTATACCCCGGAGTGTAACCATAACCCGGGGGCATCCACTAAGGTTAGAGGAAAGGTGCTTTCTCCACCGACATAGGAGGGGATTCTTCTCTGTAAGAGCAGTGAGACTATGGAACTCGCTGCCAGAGGAGGTAGTAATGAGGGATACATTAAAAATGTTCAAAAGTGGCCTTGATGCCTTCCTGGCATGTAATAACATTTCCGGCTATGGCTACTAGACCACTGGAAGGAGTTAAACAGGCTGAACTGGATGGACTAAAGTCTTTATTCAGCCTTACATACTATGTTACTATGTTACTATGTTACTATGTAATGCAGCAGGCTGGACCACCACTTTGGAGCCAACTCTCCCAGGCCGCTTTATGGTGACTCTGCAAATGTTGACGCAGGGCTGTGGGTCCAACATTGGGACCCTGGCCACACTTCACCTTCTTTCATATAGCCATGTTAACCTCCTGTGGATGCTTGATGAAAAACTGCAACATGGGCTTGTAGCTGATTTCTCCTACCAACAGTCCGCACTAATTCACTGATGCTGCTGCCGCCGCCACCGCCAACTCCAGGGACCCTCTTCCACTACCTCCTGGGAAGATAGCCTGCCGCGCGAGTGGTCTACCCCGAGCACATTTGCCTCCATGCCCCCTTCTGCCACCATGCTGGCCGTTAAATCTGTCACTCTCCATCACTCCAAGACTGATGTCCTCCTCAGGTTCCTCAACAGTGTCTGCTTAAAGAGCCAAAACGCTTGCAACACCTCCTCCCACGACACTCTCCTTATCACTACTTGCCCGCCTAGTGGAAGAAGCAGCAAGAGTCTCCTCCACTTCTTGGCTGGGCAGTAGCTGCTGATTTTTCTGATTATCAGATCGTCCTCACTGAATAAGGGAGCTGAACCCAAAGCATAACATACAACAGACAGTTGACTGGGGGTGTCAGATGTCACTTGTGATACAGTGGATGATCGTGTTAACCAATGGATGACGGCAGATGGGTTGCTGTTCAAGACACGACCGCTAGCTGATCCCAGGAGATCAGGCCTCTCACTGAGCCTCCTGCTGCCACTCACCCTTATTCTGCAGAGACCTCTGCTTGATGAAATGAGGCCTTATATGTTACTATGTTACTAATATGTTACTGTGTTACTAATATGTTACTAATCTGTCACTCTCCATGACTGGCCTGCGTGGAAATGAATCGGGCATGGATCAGCCAAGATTTCCACTCACCAATGCCTGATGCATTAGAGTAGATTGATGATGGGGCCAGATCAACAATAAAGAAATATGGATCATGCAAAACAGATTTAAGGCACTGCTCTCCAGTTACAGACATTCCTCCGCATCAGACCACAAGTAATTATTGAGAAAATGCTTTACGTTACTCTGACTTTTTATTAATATTCTTCGGATAAGATATATGTGCTGAAAATCTGTATATGTTCTCTTCATGCTGCTGCTGCTGCTGTCTTTCTGGCAATTTTGGGCTCCTGCTGCTGCTGTTGCTTGCAACTCCAGTGTGTCTTTAGGCCAATTTTTGGGCACCTGCTGCCAACTCCAGTGTGTCTTTCAAGCAATGTTTGGGCTCCTGCTGCTGCTGCTTGCAACTCCAGGGTGTGATTCATCCAACTTTTGGGCTCCTGCAGCCAACTCCAGTGTCTCTTTAAAGCAATGTTTGGGCTCCTGCAGCTGCTGCTGCTGCTTGCAATTCCAGGGTGTGATTCCTCCAATTTTTGTGCTCCTGCAGCCAACTCCAGTGTCTCTTTAAAGCAATGTTTGGGTTCCTGCAGCTGCTGCTGCTGCTTGCAACTCCAAGGTGTAATTCAGCTTATTTTTGGGCTCCTTCTGCCAACTCCAGTGTGTCTTTTAAGCTATGTTTGGGCTGCTGCTGCTGCTTGCAACTTCAGGGTGTCATTCAGCCAATTTTTGGGCTGCTGCTGCCAACTCCAGTGTCTCTTTCAAGCAATGTTTGGGCTCCTGCTGCTGCTACTTGCAACTCCAGGGTGTGATTCATACAATTTTTGGGCTGCTGTAGCCAACTCCAGTGCCTCTTTCAAGCTATGTGTTAGGGCGAGCGCTGCACGCCCGTCTCACAGCAAGTCACTTACCTCCATGGCTGCATGCAGCCGTCATCCATCTTGCAGCACTTCCTCATGGCTGCATTCAGCTGCCGCCCTTCCCCCCCATGCTTCCTGCTCACATGCTCAGGTGCACGCACGTCTGTCCACTAGAGGGCGAGCGCACTGGATTCCTGAGATTTAAAGAGCCTGTACAGCACTGATTGGCGCCTGCTCATCCAATCCTGCATCCACTTCCCCTATTTAAAGAGGCACTTCCTTCCCTTCAGGGCCAGATCTTGGTCTCTCCATGCTTGTTGAAAGTCAGACATTCTTGGATTGCTCACCCGTGTACCGACCTCTGCCTGTCCCCGACTCTGAACCTTTGCTGCCTGCCCCGACCTCGGCTACTCACCTTTACCGCGAACCTGTGCTGCCAGCCCCGATCTCTGCCTGTACTTACTACGCCTTTTTGCCTGCCACTTGTGTACCTCACTGAACCTCGGCTGACTGTGGGACTGGGCAGCTGTTAGGGGGTAGCGACCTGGGGGTCACTCGCTGCACAAGACCAACCTGCCTTGCGGTGGGCTCTGGTGAATACCGGTGGCCTCTTAGACTCCGCTCCCCTGACACGGTACCCGCCATCGGTTCCACAGTTAAAGCGGATCCACACCCGAGTCCGCTCCACCCGGTCCGTGACAGTAAGATCTGGCCATGGATCCCGCTGAGGTGCCACTGCCTAGCGCCTCAGAATTGCTCACTGTAGTGGCTATGCAGACTCGCCAAATCAACCAGCTCGCCGCCATGGTTCAGCAATTACTAACAATCCTGCAGCAGCAATTGCCACCTTCCGCTCCGGTGTCGCCGCCACCTGTACCACCTCCAGCTAGAGTTTGTCTCTCCTTGCCGGCTAAATTTGATGGGGATGCCAAGTCATGCCGAGGTTTCCTTGCCCAGTGTTCTCTGCATCTGGAGATGTTGGCGGACCAGTTTCCCACTGAACGAGCCAAAGTGGCCTTTATTATTAGTCTGCTTACAGGAAAGGCCCTGGCCTGGGCCACTCCATTATGGGATCGCAATGAACCAGTGACTTCCAACTTACATGCCTTCGTTTCTGAGTTTCGCCATGTCTTTGAGGAACCAGCCCAGGCCTCATCGGCAGAAGCAGCCCTGCTTAACTTGGTCCAGGGCGACCGGTCTGTTGGCGAATATGCCGTACAGTTCCTCACCCTGGCGTCAGAATTATCCTGGAATAATGAGGCCTTGTGTGCCTCCTTTAAGAAAGGACTTTCTAGCCATATTAAAGATGCCCTAGCGGCACGTGATTTGCCTTCGTCTTTGACTGATCTTATTCGCTTGGCCACACGCATCGATGTGCGTTTTTCTGAAAGGCGAGAGGAACTCCGCCTGGGAAAGAAATTTGAGTGCCCTAGGAGGGCTTCACGTCTGGCCCCTGTTTTCCAACATCCACCTTTGCCCGCACATGCGCCTTCCACTGAGGAGGCTATGCAGGTGGACCGATCTCGCCTAACTCCGTTGGAGAGAACTCGTCGAAGAAACGAGAACCTTTGTTTGTACTGTGCCAGCTCCGAGCACTTCTTGAAAGACTGTCCTGTTCGCCCGCCACGGGCGCACCTAGTAAGGGTGGGAGAGGCATCCCTGGTTGGGTGTGCTACCTCTTCACGCCTTACGGTTCCAGTGCAACTCTCCATTTCTGCTAGCGTCTCTGTGAATTTGTCAGCTTTTCTGGATTCGGGCTCCGCGGAAAACTTCATCGGGGCCTCTTTGATTGACAAGTATAATATCTCTGTGAGTCGCCTCGCAAGGCCTCTAGTTATTGCTTCAGTCAATGAAGATAAACTTGATTGCATCGTGCGATATCGCACAGTACCGCTCCTTTTGAAGGTTGGACCCGACCATCAGGAGAGTATTGAGTTCTTCGTCCTCCCCAGTAGCACTTCTCCAATTCTTCTCGGCCTACCTTGGCTTCAACGTCATGACCCCACGCTTGACTGGAATACGGGCGATATTAAGTCATGGGGCCCAGCCTGCCCCAAGAGGTGTTTTGGACCCATTCCCGCCAAGCCTGCTCCTGTCACTGCTCCCTCCGCCCTGGTACAGGCACCAGCCGGAGAGGCCTTTGTATCTCCTCGCCAATACAGCAAAGTCTTGAAATTAGAACCTGAAGAGAACATTCCGGTTCATAGTCTCATCCCTGACTTTCTGGGTCCCAAGAAGAGGGGGAGACCCAAGGGGGGGGGTACTGTTAGGGCGAGCGCTGCACGCCCGTCTCACAGCAAGTCACTTACCTCCATGGCTGCATGCAGCCGTCATCCATCTTGCAGCACTTCCTCATGGCTGCATTCAGCTGCCGCCCTTCCCCCCCATGCTTCCTGCTCACATGCTCAGGTGCACGCACGTCTGTCCACTAGAGGGCGAGCGCACTGGATTCCTGAGATTTAAAGAGCCTGTACAGCACTGATTGGCGCCTGCTCATCCAATCCTGCATCCACTTCCCCTATTTAAAGAGGCACTTCCTTCCCTTCAGGGCCAGATCTTGGTCTCTCCATGCTTGTTGAAAGTCAGACATTCTTGGATTGCTCACCCGTGTACCGACCTCTGCCTGTCCCCGACTCTGAACCTTTGCTGCCTGCCCCGACCTCGGCTACTCACCTTTACCGCGAACCTGTGCTGCCAGCCCCGATCTCTGCCTGTACTTACTACGCCTTTTTGCCTGCCACTTGTGTACCTCACTGAACCTCGGCTGACTGTGGGACTGGGCCGCTGTTAGGGGGTAGTGACCTGGGGGTCACTCGCTGCACAAGACCAACCTGCCTTGCGGTGGGCTCTGGTGAATACCGGTGGCCTCTTAGACTCCGCTCCCCTGACACGGTACCCGCCATCGGTTCCACAGTTAAAGCGGATCCACACCCGAGTCCGCTCCACCCGGTCCGTGACACTATGTTTGGGCTCCTGCTGTTGCTTGCAACTCCAGGGTGTGATTCATCCAACTTTTGGGCTCCTGTAGCCAACTCCAGTGTCTCTTTAAAGCAATGTGTGCGCTCCTGCTGCTGCTTGCAACTCCAGGGTGTGACTCATCCAATTTTTGGGCTCCTGCAGCCAAATCCAGTGTCTCTTTAAAGCAATGTTTGTGCTCCTGCTGCTTGCAACTCCAGGGTGTGATTCATCCAATTTTTGGGCTCCTGCAGCCAACTCCAGTGTCTCTTTAAAGCAATGTTTGGGCTCCTGCAGCTGCTGCTGCTTTCAACTCCAGGTGTGATTCAGCTAATTTTTGGGCTCCTGCTGCTACCAGCTCCAGGGTGTGTTTTTCAGACACTATAGGGGTCCCTCATAGTGATGCCACTTCAACTCTCTGCAATTGTGCCGCTCTGCGATTCTATTAGCGATGCCTCTGATCTGCATGTGATAATTATTTACAGTATTATTTCACTAACCCAAGCTCGCATCCTATGCGTGTTACAGCAAGGCAGAATGGTTTACAACCCTACTGAGGCTCTAGGAGGCTCAGAAATAGCCATTTTTAATAGCGGTTCGTCGCGAATAAATTCGGGTCGAAGCGATTTTTGTCGGAAAATTCGGCGAATCGACGGACACTCAGAGTTAATACACTTTGATTTAATGCATTCTCCTTTGTACCCTGTTATCTTGGGCTTTCCATGGCTCACAATACATAACCGCATTATTGATTGGTCTTCCGGTTCAGTTTCTTTATTTTCTCCCTATTGTAACCAATTTTGCAGGCAGAAGGAGTGTAACCTCTCGTTAGTAACCCTCAATCCACCAGATTCTCTTCCTCCGGCATATCGAGAGTTTCAAGATGTTTTTGACAAGAAAGGGGCAGACTGGCTACCTCCTCATCGCTCTTATGACTGTCCGATAGACCTTCTTCCAGGGTCACCCATTCCTTTTGGGCGTATTTATCCATTGTCTGAAGCAGAGTTACAAACTCTCCGCGAATATATTGATGAAAACCTGGCTAAGGGTTTCACTTCGCCTGCAGGAGCAGGGATATTCTTTGTGGAGAAAAAGGATGGGACTCTGAGACCCTCTATAGATTACCGGGCCCTCAATCAGGTTACAGTCAAGATCCGATACTCATTGCCCTTGATTTCTAAACTCTTCCAACGTTTGGGGTCCGCTCGGATCTTTACCAAGTTAGACTTGAGGGGAGCATACAACTTAATCAAGATTCGTCAGGGTGATGAATGGAAGACAGTCTTTCGCACACGCTATGGTCACTTTGAATACCTGGTCCTGCCGTTTGGACTCTGTAATGTCCCTGCAACATTCCAGCACTTTGTAAATGACATGTTTCGCGATTATCTTGATATTTTCGTCATCATCTACCTGGACGATATACTGATCTTCTCTTCCTCCCTCTCGGAACATCGGGAACATGCCCGTCGTGTCCTTCTGCATCTTTGAGAGCATTAATTATACGCAAAACTAGATAAATGTTAGTTTGAACAACTTTCTATTTTGTTCTTGGGGTTACTTATCACCAGTACCGGTATTGTGATGGATCCTGAGAAGGTGGCCACCGTCTTGGACTGGCCACAACCTATAAATTGCAAGGAAGTACAGCATTTCACTGGCTTCGCCAACTTTTACAGATGTTTTATTAAAGATTTCTCACAGATAGTTTGCCCTATCACTGATCTCACCCATAAGAATACTCATTTGTCTGGTCTAAAGTTGCTGAAGAGGCCTTCTCTCATTTCAAGGAGCGTTTCACTTCTGCCCCTATCTTGAGACATGCCGACCCTGAGCTTCCTTTTGTACTTGAAGTAGATGCCTCCATCAATGCTGTAGCAAGGAGAACCCGTAGCCTTCTTTTCCAGAAAACTGTCTCCAGCAGAGCAAAACTACGATGTTTGTGACCGAGAACTTATTGCTATCAAACTTGCCCTGGAGGAATGGCGTTATCTATTGGAAGCTGCCAGACATCCAATTTTGATCCTCACGGACCACAAGAACCTGGAGTGCCTTCGGTCTGCAAAAAAAACTTCGGCCACGTCAGGCAAGGTGGTCACTATTCTTTTCCAGATTTTCCTTTCATATTTCTTACCATCCAGTAAACAAGAATACCAAACCGGATGCACTCTCCCATCTTCATCCTTCTGACCAAGGTCCTGAACCTGCTGAACCCACTATTTTGCAACCTAACCATTTCTTGTTACTTGAATCCAAACTCATTGCTAAGTTTCGACGAGCATCCAATTCTATCCCAGAGAAACTACAATCTGAACTATCACGAGTAGATGGAATTCTTGTCCATCAAGAAAAGATTTTTGTTCCTGAATCTTTACATTCCAGGGTTCTGGCCGAATTCCATGATCACCCCTTGGCGGGCCATTTCGGGCTCAAGAAGATGCTACATCTGATCCAATGTCATTTCTGGTGGCCCACCTTAAGAGCAGACTGTATATCATATGTTTCCTCTTGCAGGACGTGTAACCAGAACAAACACTTAACCACCAAACCTGCAGGTCTTCTCATGCCTCTCTTAGCGCAAGTTTTTGTGAAAGAAATTGTCCGCTTACATGGCTTGCCATCTAAGATCGTGTCTGACCGTGGTTCCCAATTCACCGCTCGGTTCTGGACTGCGATCTGTAGGAGTTTACATATCACTTTGGCTCATTCATCAGCCTATCATTGTCAGACCAACGGGCAAACTGAAAGGATGAATAAATTACTGGAACAGTATATACGATGTTATTCTTCAGCCCTGCAGGACAACTGGACACAGTTACTTCCATTAGCTGAACTGGCTTATAATAACTCTGTCCATTCGTCGACCCGCCTCACTCCGTTTGCTGCAAATAATGGATTTGATGCCAAGACCTTGCCTGATACCTGCATTCCGGTAAATGTACCAGCAGCTGCAGATTTAGGAGCTCATCTAACTGCCACTCATCAGATGCTCCGAACAACTCTTCGAGCTGCCCAAGAACATTACAAACGGACAGCAGACACCCATTGGTCTTCAGCTTCCAATTTCGCGGTAGGAGATCAAGTCCTGCTCTCTACCACTCATCTAAGGCGTCATCTTCTCTCAAAGAAGTTTGGTCCTAAGTTTATGGGGCCTTTTAAGATCAAGAGAGCTATTAACGAAGTTGCCTTTGAATTGGAATTACCTACTCGCCTGAAGATACATCCAGTTTTTCATGTTTTTCTTTTAAAGAAAGGAACTTTTAGAGATTCCCAAGATAAACCTCCTGATCCGATTATTCTGGATGGTGAAGAGGAATATGAGGTCGAACAGATTCTGGATTCACGGAAGAGAGGTGCCTCCATTCAGTATCTTGTTCGTTGGAAAGGTTGCGGCCCAGAGGAAGATTCCTGGGAGCCGTCTAGTAATCTCAATGCTCCACAATTAATCAGAGCTTTTTAGCAAAGACTCTCTAGGTCGGCCGCCCGGAGGCGTCCTTTAAGGGGGGGCAATGTCAGTCTCCTCGCCTTCCTTGCCCTTTAAAGCATCGAGAGCGTGCTAAGCCACTGACTGCATGCAGCAGCAGACATGCTCGGCTGGGTGTTCGTAACAGAGCAGGCTGTTCATCTGTCACATTGCTACACAGCAACACCTGGTGTTCAGCCCACTGCAAGTACACAAAACCTAGAGTGTAAGCTCTTGGGCTTGATTTCACTTCCTGGTTTCCTGAATCTGAATGGACAGGAAGTGACCTCACCCAGACTCTGACTCATTACTCCTTGTTCTAATTGATAGCCCTATTTAAGAGGACAGCTGGCCTGCAGCCAATCCTGTGTTATCAGCTTACTTTCTGGACTCTGTTTCCCTGACTCTTGAATTCCTAATTTGAATACCTGGATTTACCCATGGATGGATAACTCGGCTTTGACGCGGACTTGCTCAGTGGACTTTGCTTGTTTCTGCCAGCCTCTGACCGCGGATTCATCCTTGGACTCTGCCCAGACTTTTTATTTTGCTCTTTGGGATTATTTGCTTCACTTTGCCCACATCTGGAGCTCAGCTCAGCTCTCCCCATGGTTGTAGCCAGGAAGCTTGAAAGGTGTTGACATATCTCCAGAAAAGGAGACAGGGAATAGTGTTGAGCTTTGGATCAGAGAGTTGAAAGACCTGGCTGAAAGGAATCACTACCCTGGGAAGCAATTCAACCTGAAAATCATATGGGGCGGGGGCGGCGGGGGGGTCAGTTGGTCAGTGCCCTTCTTACTGAAAATGTCCTGTATTTCAAGATATTGTGGGGGAACAACGTTCTTCTTTTCCCCTGAAGCAGAATCAGTGCAGAGTAGGGACATGGGCAGATCTGGTAAAGGCAGGCAGTGGTTCAGGAAGTAATGAGAATTGAAAGATATTCTCCCTTAGCCAGGGCAAAAGAAGATGCATGATATTGAAGCTTAAAAACTCCTTGTGACCCTCAGCAAGAATAATGAAAGGCACTATAGTTTCTTGAGTGACAGGACCATCTTTAATGTGGGAACCATCAGGAGTGATCCATGAAACATCCACTGGCCCTGGAATCCACAATAGCCTGGGTATCAATGATCCCACTGTTGAACTGGAAAGAGATAAGAAGAAGGAGATGACTACTAGAGGCATAGGATTCATGGATCTTACAGGAGGAGTGGGTCTTACCATGTGGTTAAGCAGGACAGGAACCAATGAAGTGTTCATGCAGTAGAAGCAGAGGAGCTCTCCTCTGGGGTGAGGGCTAGTTGGATTCACATATCTTTTGAGGCATCTCTCAAAGAGGCCTCTGTCGATTTGAATAGAAAGGGTGGTGTGATATGGTTGATCTCTTGACTTAGTTGGCACAATTGGGTCCTTACCTCCTCAATCAACAACAACATCTAGTGTAAGGAGCACGCGCAAAATGTCCCAATTATAAAAATCCATTTAAATATGCTGGTGGCAGGATGGGTCACTTATACACCCAGCATCAAGAAATATCCAGTCAGGCTTGTTTGTTTTATTTTATGGGAAGGAAGAGTATATCAGAGGTGAAAGGTTCTATCACCCCTGATAGACTTAACCTGTCACCTATGGATTTTATTTGTACCATGAGAGAATAAACCACAAGCTTCTTTCTGGGAGGGAGTGCTGCACTCTTACCTCTATATTCCTGGGTTGGTGCACGGTTCGCGGTGACGCCGCAATGTCCAAAATTGTTGTGAAGAACCAGCACTCCAGTGTATAGGTTTCATCAAAATCATATATTTGTAAATCCAACAAAATGCAAATGATGCACAACAAACTTCCAAGTCCTATGTCGACGTTTCGGGGTGCGCGAGGGCCCCCTTCCTCAGGACCAACTTGGTGCCGTGTGACCCCACACAGCATAACATCAAACAAGAAGACAAGGTGCATGTGGCTTTATATATGCTATGGGGCCACCCCTGCCCCAGGAAGTAGAAGAGATCGCACCTGACGTCAATCTGACGTCACTGGCGCCATGGCAACCATGTAAACATTGTTTACCACCATGTAAAAACATCTAAGGTGTAAAAAACAACAAATATAAACATAAACAAGATGCAGGCCTCATACTTACCTTGCGCTGATCGCTCCCGTCCGTGCAAGGAGAACTCCGCACACTGGGACCCACTGCTGACACAGCTAGGGGGCTGCAAAGCAACCCACAATGCTGTCCCCCTGTAGGGGGAAGACTGGCAGCTACGCGTCGTTCGGGCAAATCTGCCCGGCGACGCATGATGCAGCATCACAGAGCCAGATATTGGCTCCCGGGTGCTGCGAGGCTGGTGCCCCATCTGCGGCCAGTGATAGGCCGCAGACAGCGCACTAGCAGCTGTGATATATATTTATGTTGTTGAGAGTGGCGCTGGATATGTTAGTAAAGCTGCAACCTGTTCAGTGGGCTGGACTGAATAATAGTAGATAAAAGGAAAAGAAGGGGTTAATGATCAGACAGCAAAGGGTTAATGCTTTGCCGTTCTGGCCTTTGTCTCCTACAGGTGCGCTAATTGTTTGGATAGCATGTGTTTTGCTTTCTAATGGTTATAGAAATCTTTCCTTTGCTTTCCAGTAAATTTATTATTCTCAGCTACAATGTTGTCCTTATACTAATATGTAGCTTACACACTCTTTATGTTGACATTCTAACAAATACGGGGTAAATAAAGTTATAAAAACACACCCACCCGGCCCAGGGGTACGTAACCTGCCCAGGGCCCTTATGGTGTTGTGCTGTGGCGTATCTGGAAAGATCTCTCAATTGCGCTGTAATGATGATGCTCTGAGCTTCTAGTAAAAATCTCCAAATGCTTTATTTATTAATTAAAAATTCAAACAAATGTAAGTTGTCCTTTCTTGGATCTGGGATGTCTGTCCGTCTGGTGTATCTCATATAAATCCGTATGTTTAAGTCTCTGTGCGTTATACGCATAGGTAGTTCTGTGCTTCTAGTTATCGGCGGAGCTGAGCTGCTCCCATCTGCTTACACTGCAGCTTTCTGAAGGGTTCGACACACGTTTCGTGATTACACTTCCTCAGGTCCCTAAAGCGCCTGCGCAGGGTCGTCTTTATATAGTCATATAATCCGCAGAGGGTTCTGGGTGTTGTAGTCTCTAAGGGTAGTTCTTGATCTCTCCGTATTAACGGCCTCCTTTATTAACTCCTTAGCTGTGGTTTTGGGCTTCTTCCCAGTCCTACCCTTCCTCCCTTTGTCCTTTGTCCCTCTTTCCCTAGTCTTGTCCCTCCTTTCCTTTCTCCCCCTTTCTCCCTCTTCCTTTCATATTTTTGTCCCTCTTTTTTCCCCCCACTTTTCCTCTCTGTCCCCTTGAATATATACGTTTGTGAATTGTGTGCAGGATCCTCTTGCCTTGCCAGTGGGCGCGTTGACAAAGTCAACACCGCCGCACTAGACTGGACAGCTGCTGGTGCACTGTCTGCGGCCTATCACTGGCCACAGATGGGGCACCAGCCTCGCAGCACCCGGGAGCCAATATCTGGCTCTGTGATGCTGCGTCATGCGTCGCCGGGCAGATTTGCCCGAACGACGCGTAGCTGGCAGTCTTCCCCTTACAGGGGGACAGCGTTGTGGGTTGCTTTGCAGCCCCCTAGCTGTGTCAGCCGCGGGTCCCAGCGTGAGGAGGAGTTATCCTCGCACGGACGGGAGCGTCCAGCGCAAGGTAAGTATGAGGCCTGCATCTTGTTTATGTTTATATTTGTTGTTTTTTACATCTTAGATGTTTTTACATGGTGGTAAACAATGTTTACATGGTTGCCATGGCACCAGTGATGTCAGATTGACGTCAGGTGCAATCTCTTCTACTTCCTGGGGCAGGGGTGGCCCCATAGCATATATAAAACCACATGCACCCTTGTCTTTTTGTTTGATGTTATGCTGTGTGGGGTCACACGGCACCAAGTTGGTCCTGAGGAAGGGGGCCCTCGCGCACCCCGAAACGTCGACATAGGACTTGGAAGTTTGTTGTGCATCATTTGCATTTCGTTGGATTTACAAATATATGATTTTGATGAAACCTATATACTGGAGTGCTGGTTCTTTACAAAAATTTTAAACCACAAGCTTGGCAGAAGTTTTATTCAACTTGAGTGTATAAGTGACCCCTCTTCTCTTTAGGTCCCATTATATGGATTTTTAATATTACATAATTTCATGATAGTGATCCTTTAAGTGAGTTCTGGTTGAAGACCTTACACCACCTTTCACAAAATTCAGGTTTGTTTCTCCCAATAGTGGGTTGTTTTTGATCCTGAATCCATGGAGTATCTTTTTTCAACTGATAATATGTCCGGTTTAAGGCCATATAATTCCAGGTCAGTTCGCTTCTTTTTCAACACCAAATGATGAGGTCACATTGGAAAGAAAAAGAATGATGTTGATCTATGCTTGATTAAATGAATGTATCTTGGCACGTATATCTATCTGGGTTGCCATCCACATCTGCAAATCTCCATGTGTGGCACCTCCCCGGGTAGTTATGATCCAAAGTAGTGGTATGTGCAAATCCTGTTAGTGCCAAAGTGAAATCCAAAAGGTTGCAACAGATACACTCTTACCATTAAAATCCAGGCTGCTGAGGCCTGCACACACAACCTAGCAAATTGTGAATATAGACAACATTTATCCTGGTGGGGTTTTCTCAGAACAAAACAAACAAAAAAAATATGAGCCGTGACTGCTAAAAATAAAATATTAACATCCAAAACATTAAACTGTAGCTTCCCCAAATATAATGTTCAAATGAAATTGCATTTGTACTTTGAGGACATTTGAGCCAATTTAAAAGCAGTCCTACTGTAGAAAAAAATACAGATATCACAATTTCATAGAAAAAATCAAAGACAAATTGGGTTCGTACCAAACACTGTGGTTCAGGTTTGCCCATCAATAGTATATATTTATTGATGTATTTATTTGTGTATTAATATAATTTTTGTGTTTTGTGGGAGTATTTGGGGCACTTTGGAGTTTGGGTTCATACCAAACATTGTGAGTCTGAGCAGCCATCACCTAAGGGTGAAGCAGATGCAGGTAACTCATCTTTAACCCCCCCAACTGCTTCCTGGTCATCAGCAGCAGCTTTTGAAAGCACTGCCAACTGGCACTAGAAGTGTCAGCCAGCAGCCATCGATCTGTAGCCCCGGCTGGGGCCAATTTCAAATGCCACCACCACCGCTGACAGGAAGAGGATCGCAGGTGAGATTACATTAGTGCTTCCTGCTGCAAACTCTGATTGTCCTCCCCCATCACAGCCCCCCAAAGTTTAGGTACGGTTCAATAAATAATATCAATAAATACATGCATACAAAAATAAATAAATACATACATAAATAACTAAAATACATAATTACATGAATAAATAAATTAATTAAAATATTTTTTACAGGTGTCAGAGGTCGGGGGGGGTGGTGGAGGTGGATGTGGTGATGTAAGCAGAAGAGATGGAGGAGGTGGATGTGGAGGTTTAGATGGGAGAGGTGAAGGAGGAGGTAACAAGCATTAAAGAAGCAGTATCGTGAATTTTTCTTGGTGACTTGTAATGGTAAATGGTATTTTGAATGTAGGTAAGTGTTGGAGTAAGAATTACAAATTTAGAAAAAAATTATGTGTGTTGTGCAGCTGGAGACTAATAGCTCATGTTTATGTCTGCTGAGTGTCGGAGCCCGACACTCTGGCCTGTTCCACGCTGAGGAGAGGGGACAACAATGTAACAAAGTATCAGCTGTTCAGTGCTGGCAGCCGTCCAGCATAAGATAACAACATTGCCTGGCCAGAACTCATATATCTAAAACACAAAGAAAAGCTCTAGAAGTCATTTAGCTGATTTTGACAGTTTTCCCTTAATGTTGGCTCTGCTGCAGAATCTTTCAGTTTACCATTTTCTCTCTCTTTTCTCAACACATTTTTCCATATGATCTTTCTTTCAGCTTTGTGTGTTTTGAGCAAAGCCCAACCCAGGATTTTCACTATCTGGAGTTTTGTTTTGTGCCCCTAGGGGCATCCCGACTTGGGATGCCCTGATTTGTGAAATCCCCAAGTTTGCCTGTGAGAACGTACCTTTCCCTGTCCCACAGTGCATGCGCAGGCTCTCATCCAATCAGCTCTGTTTGCACGCAGATGGGGAGCCTGAGCAGTAACCTTCCTGGCCGCCTGGCCTGTCTAAATGACTATCTGCGTGAGTGCGCCAGAAAAATGGGGGGATCTGTGGTTATCCAGGGGTCGTTTCACACAGTGGGGCATCCCGATTTAGAATGCCCAAGGGGGAAGGTCAATGGCCGGGTCTTATAGATTTCAGGGTCGGCCACTCAGTGTTTTGTTCCACTTTAATACCTTTAGATTTTTCTGCACAGTTATTCAAAGAAGAATTTCAGTTATTTTCAGTCAGTTTAGTTTATTTTGTATAGATTTTACACATTTGAGTCACCTGGTCTCATAACAAAAGCAGCATCTCACACACACAGCCGTTACCACTGATTACAGTGTCAGCCTCTGAGGTAAAGTGTTGCTAGGAGACCAGTGGGCTAAATGAAGCAGCTCACTAAATACAACCCAGCAGATCCCCCTATTCAGCAAATGGACTGAGCCATTGTCATTATACAATTTAAAAGAAAGGCATACATTTTTTTCTGTCGCCACATTATTTATACACATGTTAGAAGCTATTGTGTGGCTATTTAATTATTTATCTTTTTTAATGCAAATTCCGCGATAATGCTCCTTTAAGGCCTCAGCAGAGTGTAACCTGTTATACCAAATCTTGGTCTATGCACTGAGGTTTATGCTGTTATACAAAGTACTAGGGTGATTGTATGCTGTTATACCACAACCTGCTCTAAGCACTGGGGTGTACCTTCATATACCACAAGGGTGTACCTTGTACCCTTTTAAACCACGACTTGCTCTAAGCACTGGGGTGTATGCTGCTATACCACAAATTGCTGCAAGCAAAGGGTGCATGTATCCTGGTGTACCACAACTTGCTCTAAGCAATATTGTGTACCCTGTTATACCACAACTTGCTCTAAGCACTGGGGTGTACCCTGCTATACCACAACTTGCTCTAAGCACTGAGATGTACCCTGTTATACTACAACTTGTTCTTAACACTAGGGTGAGTGTACGCTGTTATAGCACAACTTGCTCTAAGCACTGGGGTGAGTGTACCCTGTTATACCACAACTTGACCTAAGTACTGGGGTGAGTGTAGCCTGTTATACCACAACCTGCTCTAAGCAATAGGATGTAACTCATTATACTACAACTTGCTCTAAGCACTGGGGTGTGCGCTGTTATACTACAACTTAGTCTAAGCAATGGGGTGAGTGTAGCGTGTCATATCACAACTTGGTCTAAGCACTGGGGTGTACCCTGCTATACCACAACATGGTCTATGCAGTGAGGTATAGCCTTTTATACTTCAACTTGCTCTAAGCTTGAGGGTGAGTATATGCTGCCATACCACAACTAGCTATAAGCTCTGGGGTGAGTATATTCTGTTATACTACAACTTGGTCTAAGCACTGGGGAAAGTGTAACCAGTTGCATCACAACCTTGTCTAAGCACTGGAATGTACCCGGTTATACTGTAGATTGCTCTAAATATTGGGATGAGTGTACACTGTTATAGCACAACTTGCTCTAAGCACTGGGTTGTACCCAGGGCCGGGTTCAGGGCGGGGCTCAAGGGGCACGTTCCTCGGGGCCTCCACCACTTTCCTGTAAGGGGGGTCTCCACCAATCTCTGGGCTCGACCCCGCAGCCCGCAGGGCAGAACAAAAAAAGATGGTGTTTTCCCCACAGCACAGCAAGCGCTTCCTCTACCACTACAGAGTGTGCAGTGTTAAGAGGCGGGAGAGGAAGTGCGTGCGGGAAATGTGACAAGCAGGGGAGAATCTGGTGGGAGCAGGAAAAACTTGGAATATAAAAGATTCCAGGGTCAGCTGCTGGCTTTTTCCTCGGGCATCCCGAGTGTGAAGCTCCAGCAGCACATGCACGGGCGCTCGTCCATTGAGAGTCGCTGGCTGACTATGTCATTTGGCAGACTGCTCTCATTGGTTTAAATGGGAGGCTATGGGAGATACCTAGCGAGGAGGGCACTCTGATGGCCACTATGGACATTTCCTCATTATACACTAATATCCCAAATGAGCACAGGATAAAAGCGGTTACACATTTTTTAACACGGGACCCGCCTCCTGTACCAACAGAATATATTCTAACAGGGCTTGAACTGGTGCTGTATGATAATTTCTTTAAATTCAAAAAGGACTACTACAAGCAGATAGTTGGGGCAGCGATGGGGAGCGCGGTTGCACCATCTTTCGCAAATCTGTTCATGGGCTACCTGAAGAGAGGTTCATCTACCAGTCCCCCATGCTCACCCAAAACATCATCTTTTGGGGGCGATACATAGACGATATCATTGTATTATGGCATAAGGGAAAGGAGGAATTCATGGTATTTGTTGAATTCATCAATTCCATCTTCCCCACAATTATTTTTAACCCTGAGGTCTCTGATAATTACAATACATTTCTTGATATCGCTATTGAAAAAGACTCGGAGGGGAGGTTCACCACTGGTCACTTCTCCAAGCCAACTGATCATAACACTCTGCTGCGCTATGAGAGTGTACACCTCAGACAACTGGTGGATAGCTTACCCATTTCCCAGTTTCTTAGGGTACTTAGGATCAATTCTAATCCAGTAAAACCAATTACGAGGCATGTACACAGTATATCCTGTTAAGCACAACCCCCAAAAAATATACTCAGGGAACTAAGAGTGTGCCAATCCCAAATTGATACACCAATACACCAAAGAGCTTCTGCGGTTCCAGCAATCTGCAGAAAGGAGACTAATACCAAGAAGGCACCACTTTCACCCTAATAATAATTCAATAAGACCATTAGAACTTGATATCCATCTATTTAATTCATCCAAATTTTTTTTTCTTAAAAACACATTAAGGACAATACAACATTGCTACAGACATATACACAACCAGCAGCAGTGACCTAATCAATCCCCATTATTTACATTATACCTACATAATTCCTCACATTCAACATATATATACCCTATCAAAAATTGTTAAAGTGCCAATGTGCAAAGTGTCGTAAGTGCGAAGCAAATCAAATGAATGTACAAATCAAATATACAATTACGAGGCATGCACGAGAAATTTAGGGTCAGAAGGTATCCTGAACACATTTTATCTATGGCATATGGTAAAGCCCTGGACATATTTCAGGGGACCAGAGAAGCCAGAACAGCCCAGAAAAATGAGGAGGGCATCTCCTTTGTTCAGACATACAATAATGCGTCCTGTTTTCTGAATAAGCGCTAAATTGCTTTCCAATTATCCCTTTTATGAGGATCCCTCTTTCTGTGATCGCTCTTTTTGGGATAATGGCTACTGGTTCCCACTCGATAGGTCCACTGAGGGACCCCTCATCTTTCTCTTTTCTTTCTCTTTTTTCCCCTTTCCGTTTCCCATGGTGATCCCGCTTATTAAGACTCCTTGCCTCCCCTAACTGGGTACTTTTCTCTGCCCCTTTTGATTCCCACTCCAGGATTTGCTTTGTGTTGATCCCCCTTGCTATGACTTTTCCCTGTATGTATCCCCCCCTAGAGGGGGTGACCGTCATTCCCGGTTACTACAAAGGGAAACATATTGGATGAACAGACATGGTACTGTACAGCCTAAGGGCCTCAACACCACATTTGGATTCTCCTGTTTCTAAATAAGCGCTGAATTGCTTTCCAAATAAGCATGGAATTAAGCGTGCCTTAACTAGATTGTCAGCCCGGTGACAGATGACGCGACCGCCGCCACTAGCCTATCAGGTGGGCAGCGGCGGTTGCGTCATCTGTCACCGAGCAGACTTAAAGCCAGGCAGCACGGGTATCCTGATAGGAGACAGTGCGTTGCTGGTTGCCTGGCAATTGCAGCGCAGCTCAGTGGCAGTGAGGCAGCTGCACAACCTTGCGGGGCCGTGGGGCAGGCAATAATATCCCCCTGAGGGTTTAATTACACACATTTAAGTACACATGGCATTATAGGCTGGACAACATTATCGGTCCCTTTTTGGTGTTTCTATATTTTTCTATTAACGTATTATTGTGAATTGACTGGTGACATCACTGATGATGTCAGGCGGGCTTTTGAAACATTGTGAGACTATTTAACCCTTGGCTGGTTGTTAGCTCTGTTTGATGTGCATTACCCTGATGAAGGGGCGTGGGATGCCCCAAAATGTTGGTTAAAGGACTATGGACACTGACTTTATTTGCACAGAGTTTGTACGCTCCGCTGAACTTTAGCCTCGATTCAGAGAGACACAAAAAAACTTCTGTTTTAGTGCCGCCGTCGTATCATTTTTAAAAGTTCCCGCTCTCGTATGAATATGCGAGCGATTCCAAGCATACATTGTAAACCTTCTGTAAAGTTTCCGTCCGCTCGTATGCCAGAGTACACGTACGAGGATGTCATTTTCCATCTAGACTTTTCAGATTCATTTTCTCAGCTAACAACGTAGCCTTTCGTTTTTGCCCTTTTCCCATCGTATCCTCACACTAATCCTTTACGTTTCCCGATACGTTCTGTTTCACTTTTTCCAAAAATATTCGTCCAGACGGAATCCTTACGATCTTGCGCCTGCGCACTACAAAATTAACTCATTAAAGTGCTCGCATACATAATTTCACTACCATCACTTCTAATACAAAAAAGCTCCCCCTAACCACTTAGCGCTATCCTGCCTCTTCCCTTTTGGGCCCTTAAAGCTCACCCTAACCACTTAGCGCTATCCTGCCTTTTCCCTTTTGGGCCCTTAAAGCTCACCCTAACCACTTAGCGCTATCCTGCCTCTTCCCTTTTGGGCCCTTAAAGCTCACCCTAACCACTTAGCGCTATCCTGCCTCTTCCCTTTTGGGCTCTTAAAGCTCACCCTAACCACTTAGCGCTATCCTGCCTCTTCCCTTTTGGGCCCCTAAAGCTCACCCTAACCACTTAGCGCTTAGGTTCTTCTTCCATTTTGGGTCCCTAAAACTTACCCAAATCACTTAGTGGTTAGGTTCTTCTTCCATTTTAGGTCCCTAAAACTTACCCAAATCACTTAGCGCTTAGGTTCTTCTTCCATTTTGGGTCCCTAAAACTTACCCAAATCACTTAGCGCTTAGGTTCTTTTTCCATTTTGGGTCCCTAAAACTTACCCAAATCACTTAGCGCTTAGGTTCTTCTTCCATTTCAGGTCCATAAAACTTACCCAAATCACTTAGCTCTTAGGTTCTTCTTCCATTTTGGGTCCCTAAAACTTACCCAAATCACTTAGCGGTTAGGTTCTTCTTCCATTTTAGGTCCCTAAAACTTACCCAAATCACTTAGTGCTTAGGTTCTTCTTCCATTTTGGGTCCCTAAAACTTACCCAAATCACTTAGCGCTTAGGTTCTTCTTCCATTTTGGGTCCCTAAAACTTGCCCAAATCACTTAGCGGTTAGGTTCTTCTTCCATTTTAGGTCCCTAAAACTTACCCAAATCACTTCGTGGACATCTGAATCTTGACCTCAAAATATGTATTAGCCCCTTTCTTTTTTGGAAATGTATGTGTTCCCAGAAATTACACTGAAACGTTGGTTTCTTTAAAAATTTTTACTATTAAATATTGTTTTTTTTTTGGGGGGGGGGAATATATAGAAACTTTTTTTTTTTTTTTTTATTAATTTTTATTTATGCATTTTAAGTTGTAACATACATATACATATGCAATCATCCCCTCGTGGAGAGGAATCTAACATTAACATGGCCTATACTTACAACACAACAGACAAGGGAAAAACCATATACACATAGATAATTATACTATCTTAAATTGCGTACACATACACACACCCACACACGCGCACACATCCATTCAGATACACACACTCCTGCCTGCTACTGGCATCATTTCTAATAGTAGGTAGGCATCATGAGGTCTAAGGGATAGAGGCAGATAAAAACCCAGTATAGCGTTGCTCCAGCTAGACCAGGAGTAGGCAGTTAGCCCTCAGGCCGCAGGCCTCCTCCGCCGTGTGGAAGAATTTAGTGGTAGCTCCATCTTGGACTCGCAACTTAGCGGGAAATAGCATGGCGTACCTAATATTCTTGGCCCGGAGGCGCGCCCTCACCTCATTGAAGGAACGGCGCTGTTTCTGCACCTCCGATGTAAAGTCCGGAAAGAAGGACAGTCTTGCACCATCAAATAGAACATCTCTCCGTTTCCGTGCCGCCATTAGTACAGTGTCCTGATCTCTAAAGTTCAGCAGTTTTAGGATGAAGGGGCGTGGAGGGGCTCCTGGTGGTGGGGGCCTAAATGGGATCCGATGCGCCCTTTCAACCACGAAGAAGGGGGAGAGGCCCTCTGGCGACAACACATTTTTAATGAGATTTTCCGCAAAGCTTTCGGGAGCCTCCCCTTCTGCCCTCTCTGGTATCCCGATTATTCTAATGTTGTTGCGTCGGCAGCGGTTCCGGTTCAGGTCTTCTCCACACGTCTTTGGCAGATGGGGATCACGGCACTTCACCCCTCCAGGCGCCGGCAGCACTCACACAGCGGGGAGGATCAGCCAACATACACAGCAAGGTTAGTCGCCTCCACTCACCCAAGATGGCGGGGGTCACCACACGTGGGGATTCCCAGGTCTCGCAGAGGGCCCAGCAGACAGATCTTTTTCCCGCAGCAGCTGACAGGAGGGTCCGGGTAGGTAGCGAGTGCAGGGTCCCAATGAATTTTTAAGGGATTTGCTCTGGATTTCAGGGGTTTTCCAGGATTTTTGCAGGAGCCCTCGTGCCTCACGTCTGCTCAGTTCAGCTACATAGCCACGCCCCCCCTAGAAACCTTTTTAACATTTTTTGCCCTTGGCAAATAAAACTTTTTTTTTTTTTTGGATAAAACATTTAAAAATCTAAAATATGGCTCAGCAGAACAGGGCCAGGACCCAGGACTTTACTCCTCTTCGTCTTCTTCTGTTGTCCCCAACGAGTCAACCATCACCTTCATATCAGCCACCAACGCAAGGACCCTCCGATTCATTTCCAAAATGTGTTACCGTGTGGTCCCTGTAACAAATGGAGAAAAAATCATTATATTCATACCAATACATGTTTGCCACATGTGGATTGAATGTTTTTAAGTTACACAAATAAATAAAGGCTACATATGTAATTCTGGCAAGTCAGTAAGCTAAGGAAGTGGCCACAGGTCACTCTTATATTGCCATTGGCTAGGGCTTGATATATCTGTGTGTTGATGTCAAGTACCACATAAATGCTAATAATGCCCTGACTACTTACTTGGTTGTTGGCCGCGAGCTGGCTCGTTGGGGACATGATGAGGTCCTGGGTCCTGGCGTGCGTTTGGGTGTGCATGTAGGTTAACCAAATTTTTTCGAAATCTATTACTTCGTGCGCATCCTTAACATGTCGAGCAGCATTTAGATGTCCCTTGAAAGGCCTACAAATACACTTACGAGCATGATGATCTCTTCTTGTTGGCAGGTGAAGATAGTGGGCGCCATCTTTCTTCTTCTTCTCGGCAGCAGATAAGCAATGCCCCAGCGGGTTCCGCACGGCCGTGCGAACGGCTGGACGTGCGCGTAAGCGAACGCGTAGGCGTCACACGGCGGATACATTATTTAAAGGTCCCTGCACACACAGCTCATTCTCTTTGAGAGTCCTACCAAAATGGCACCTAAAAAAATTATTGGCCAGAAGAAGCAGAGCAAGTGGGCTGAGCAGGCCGAGGGCCCGAAAACCCGGTCACAAGAGCCTAAAGCGAGGCTAAGGGCTACCACCAAGGCTGCGGCCAAAAAGAAGGTGGCAGCAGGCCAAACCAAGACCAAGCAAACCAA
The DNA here is from genome assembly GCA_027917425.1 of Gastrophryne carolinensis. Taxonomy (NCBI): domain Eukaryota; kingdom Metazoa; phylum Chordata; class Amphibia; order Anura; family Microhylidae; genus Gastrophryne; species Gastrophryne carolinensis. The sequence continues at coordinate 315,349,931 of CM051236.1, read as the reverse complement.
GGCTGCACAAGCTCATGCCCAACAGATGGGTAAGAGGGGACGAAGCCCCACCCCACCCTGCCCCACATCCCCCCCATGTGGCACCAAGGCCATAGCCAAAGGCCCAAAACACAGGGCCAGAAGCCGCAGCAGGGGCCGAAGCAGGCCAAGAAGCCGCAGCAGGGGCCGAAGCAGGCCAAGAAGCCGCAGCAGGGGCCGAAGCAGGCCAAGAAGCCGCAGCAGGGGCTGAAGCAGGCCAAGAAGCCGCAGCAGGGGCCCAAGCTACAGCAGGGGCTGAAGCAGGCCAAGAAGCCGCAGCAGGGGCCGAAGCAGGCCAAGAAGCCGCAGCAGGGGTCGAAGCAGGCCAAGAAGCCGCAGCAGGGGCCCAAGCCGCAGCAGGGGCCGAAGCAGGCCAAGAAGCCGCAGCAGGGGCCGAAGCAACCCAAGAAGCCGCAGCAGGCACAGAAGCCAGAAAGGCGTCCCCCTCCCCACCCGCACGTGGCTCAAAATCAAAGGCCAAGAGTTGGCGAACCACCAGCTATGCCTCACCCCAGCCAACGACCTCCAAGGCCCCACAGACCCGCAGGGCTCCAAGCAGCAGCTCCAGCTCACCCAGACCCTCTCTTGCTCGCCCACATTCTCCTCCGGCACAGGTTGCCATGCATTCCCCCTATGCCACATCTACACCTGCTACTTCAGTGGCCACCCAGCCCCGAACACCCAGTCCCTTTCCAAGTCCAGTAAGATCCACAGCCAGCCTCCAGTGCTTGAGGTCTCCTCCATACCCCCAGCCCAGAATGTTACCCCATTTGCCACCAAGCACTGAGGAGCCACAACCACCCCAAACAGGGCGCACGTTGCGCCGAGGACACTTGAGTGGCCATTTTGGTGAGTCCCAAACTCTGGAATTGGCTAGTGGGCTCACCTTATATTATGATGACCTATATGGGACCAAATCAAAAACAACTAGCAAACAGCGCAAAGCTGAGATTTTGGCAGAACTCACCAGGCAAGTAAATGCAGCGAGTGAGGAACTCAAAGATGTGGAACAGGTTCAGCGGAAGATATCGGACCTGAAATATGCCGTGCGGAAGAAACAGAATAAAAGGCGGTAGTACGGGTACATAGCTTCTTTGTGTGTTTTTATTATTCTTGTCTATCCATCAGTGCGCTTAATTATGCTTACTATGTTTTTCAGCTTACAAACTGGCGGAGGACTTCCCACGAAATTGAAATTTTCACCGGCTGAGGAGATGGTTCTGGGCTTGCTACATCCTGTGGCCTTAGAGGGACACTCGGGCCAGCAGGACACCGACAACCTGCCAGTTCCAGCAGGTTAGTAATGTGTGAATGATCTACACAGAGGCAGCAAGGCCTAGCTAAACACATGGCTCTAGGGTGTGGCAGCAAGGCCTAGCTAAACACATGGCTCTAGGGTGTGGCAGCAAGGCCTAGCTAAACACATGGCTCTAGGGTGTGGCAGCAAGGCCTAGTTAAACACATGGCTCTATTGTGTGGCTTTTAGTGGAGTGCTCACTTTGTCCAGGGTGTGTCATCTGTGTGGACTGGTAATGTGCAAATTGACACCCACATACATGACGTTTAAGTAAATTTCTGAAAAGTATGAAACTTAGGAGTGTAGAAAATGAATGCGTGCTATGTATTAATTGACAAGCACACGCCACACTAACATCTTTGGCTGTTGGGCAATTTGCTAAGAGTTGGGTTGGGGGCCAAACGGATTTAGATGGTTTGATAGAAATGCATAGTTGTGTGTTTTCATAGCTCCTTTTCTTCGAATGCAGCCCAGCATCATCCCTCAGCTAGTGGGGACTCCTCTGCCACTTTACCGCTGCTGTCTTCTTCCGTGCTGCCTTGGACCCAGGATCCGATATCTACGGTAAGTGTTTTTGGATGCTGTTGCGTATGCATGTGGCTTGCCATGTTTTAATTGTCTGATTTACATAGGTATTCCCCACACTGAACCTTTTTTTTTTCACATGTCCCCAACAGAGCCACACACTGATGGAGGAAATCCAGGAGCTGGAGGAGGATGGAAGCTTCCTGGCAGATTATGAAGATCTTCCCCTGGGCCAGAATCTGCAACTGTCCCAAAATGTTTCTCCACCAAATCCTCAGCAGCAGAGGGAAGCTGGCTGGATGCTGCCTGCACATCGTGGGCAGCATGCAGAGACTGACCCTCCAGTCCCCAGTTTCAGATCTGCTGCTGAGGATTTGGCGAGCATACCTGTGGCTGTTGGGGGTCCTAGAGCAACATCATCTGCACGCCCCACAACCCGGGGAATTGGGCGGCGTACTCAGCAACGTCGCCCAGTTTCCCAGGGGAGGGGCGTGCAGATGATGGAGGCATGGCACCACGAGAGGCGGATTTTTCGTCGCCAAAACCAACAAAATCAAGAACATATTAGGGGCCAATTAGATTCCCTGAATAATACCTTCAGTACTGTGCTGACTGAATTTAGGACCCTTAACAGCCACATGGGCAACTTGACCTCCGAAATCAGGTCAAGCATGGCCGAAATGCACAGTAACCAAAGAAACATTTTGGAACAGTTGCAGATTCTGAATGCAACACAGGCCCAGGTTAGCCCCCCCCAAGGGCCCCAACCTGGGTTCTATGGGCATCCCCCTTATTAATATGTGTTTGGCATGAATCTGTTCTACATCTTTGAGAGACATCCCCACTGGATTGACTTGTCTGGTGAGGCATAAAAATCTGCCATTTTGCACTGCTCTTGCTAGTATGTTTTTGATTTGCCCCCATATAGCTCATTCAAGGCGTGAGGTATCCCACTAGCCAATGCCAGAGCCCAAGACTCACTGAAGCGGCCACTTAAGCTGTTGCGCGGCAGCCTTGGGCATAATATCATTTGGGGTGGCTCCTCATGTTTGGAGGCATGATTGGGTGACATTCTGGCCTGGCAAACTAAGACCTTGGACCCTGGCTGTGATTGTACTGTATTTGGATTGGGACTGGGTGTTCTGATTTGGGTGGCCCACTGACTTACAGGTGTGGATGTGGCATAGGTATGTCTGCTTTCAACCTGTGCCTGTGGAAAATGTGGGCAAGCAGGAGAGGGCTTATTTGTTTGAATTTTTGATGTTCTGGCACATGTTTTGTAAATAATTGCATGTCCATGTCTGTCCCCGAATTATGTGAGTGGCACTCACCTACTATTATGTTGGTATCAAAGGAACCTTTTTCAAATGAGTAAACATTTTTGTTTGACCAAGTTAATGTCTGTGGTGTTTTGATTTTGAAATATGAGTTCAAGTACACACCAAAACAAACACTAACCAATTTAGGTAAATAAGTCCACAAACATTGTTGTTGTTTTTTTGCAAAAACTCATTATTGGTTTTGTCATAATGAAATTATACATACCAAAACAAAAATGTCACAAAACAAACACAACAAACCAAGTCCAAAGAAACAAATACAAAGCAATACAAAAATTAACCAAAATGGGTGGCAATTAAATTTGCCCGCACGGCTTGCCCAGACGCACTTGCCTGGCCCACATAGGTGTTGTCTGGCTCATCGGAGGGTGGAGAGGGTGGCCAATCAACATAGCAGGGGACTTTTTGCAAAATGGCAAAATTATGCAGCGCTGCACACGCCATAATTATATCAATGACCTTTTTAGGGTCATACTGCAGGGAGCCCCCAGTGTGGTCCAAGCAACGAAAACGGGTCTTCAGAAGTCCAAAGGCCCTCTCCACCACTGCCCTGGTCTTTCTGTGTGCACGATTGTAGGCCTCTTGGGCTGGAGTCTGTGGCCGGAGGACAATGTAAATGAATGGATGTTAAAGGAAAACTTCGAGCGATCGAAGCACGGGGAAATTCGGATTCGATCCGAATCGAATTTTTCATGAAATTCGGATCGAATCCGGGTTCGTCCGGATCGATTCGCTCATCCCTAATAAACACCCCAAAAAAAAACAGTTAGCAAACTAATCCAACGCTCACTTCTAACAGGCTAAGGCCCTTATTTATGAAGGAATAGCGACAGGTAGTGACTGGTGAGCGACCGGTAATGACGGGCACCGCCACGAGAACGCCGGCTCCCCACCACAATCACACATTTATCAAGCCGATCCTGCTTAGCGACTGAGATAGCGCCAGATAACCACTCATTCATCATTATTCCAGCCTCAGCCCACAGCGCCAGCGTCCGACCTTGAACAGCGACAGGTATGACCTCTCGCTACCTGGCGCTCTCCAATGCATTTCAATGGAACAATCTTTAAATATTCATAATTTATTGTTATTAATGTTTTTTTTATTTTTTTTTAAATGTGAAAAATTCTGTGACCACTTCTGCCATGTTAGTTAATTTTTTTAAGGTAAAAAAAAAAAATTGTGCAGAATTGATATTACAGGTCTGATATTATTGTATTCATATTACTAAATTTTTTTGGTTTCCAAAAATATGGTGGTTTGGGGGTTAAAAAACTACTTTTAACACATCGCCGCCAGCGCTCTGGGGTTTAAACATGCATTTCACAGCGCGAGAATTTTTTGAGCGTGATTTTTTGATGAATGTGGTGGGAGCCGTTCGCTCTGACCAGTCGCTATCATGCGCACCCATACATCGCGGAACCTGTCAAATAGCGACTCGTCACCCCGTATTCAACATTACTGCACACCGACTCGGTCGCTATCAACAACCGAACAATGGCCAAGCACAGCGACTACTAGCGGGCGCTGTGAAAATACTGCTACAGCTGCTCAACTGTCGCTACCTGCCGCTATTAATGAATCAGCCTCCCCGTCAAACGTTAACATCCAGACAACTAACACTAAACAACTACCTTACATTTCAATGGGCAACAAAAGAATATGTATGTTCGAGCCTTTACAAGGTGGAGTTACTTGTTCTATTGGAAGTACACTTTCAAATGTTTGACTTTCCAAAAACTTTTTAAAGAATGGAAAAATAAGGGCCATTGTTGCACATACACTCTTGGCAAGGAGGAAGCATTATCAAGGAGGGACTGATTGCAATGAGGGAATATGTAAAAGGAGAGACTAGGAACCTAGAGGGCCTAAAGCAAAGGAGGGACTATGAACGTTGAGCGCAAAATTACAAGGAGGGACTATTCTCAATGATGCTATTCCTAACATTAGGCAGTATTGTCTATGTTGTTTGCCAAAAATGTTTAAACTTCCCAAGGATGGTCTTCTTAAAAGGAGGGACTATTCACAATGAGGGTTACTAAAAATGGAGAAACTATTCCCAAGGATGCTCTGCTTAAAAGGAGGGACTATTGACAATGAGGGTTAATAAAAATGGAGAAACTATTCACAAGGATGCTCTGCTTAAAAGGAGGGACTATTCACAATGAGGGTTTTTTAACAAGGAGGGAGACAAACAAATAATGTTATTGGCTAAAGGAGGGACACCCAACAATTTAGATACAATGGAAGACAAAACTTGCCTGTATATATACTCGTCGACTGCCGGAGGGACCAGGGCAACGTGTGTGCAGTCAATTGCACCCATGACGTTGGGCATGTTGGCGATATTATAAAATGCCAGCTTAATAGCGTTTCTGGCTACCATATCCTCAGGAAAACAAATATATTTCCGAGTTAGGGTAGCCATGCCTTCCAAAAATTTGGATAGCGCGCGGCTCAGCGTAGGCTGTGACATCCCCACGGAGAGGGCACCCAGCCTCTGGAACGAGCCGTTCGCCAAAAATTGCAGGCAGCCAAGCATCTTGGTCATACCTGAAATTGCTTGCCCCTTCCTTGTGGTGCGAGCTAACCATGGCCGCAGCTCACTATACAATTTATGGAGGGAAGCGCGATTAAGCCTGGTCAGCTCGAACAGCTCAACGTCATGCATGCCATTGATGTCCATGTGTCGCCGCCGGTGCAGTCTGGTCTCTGACCTCTAGACGATCTTAATGCCCATGAGTTGCAGATCCTCATGCTCCTCAAATGCAGTAGACTCGTCCATGGCTCTAGTTCCGACGTCTAAATGGTGCTGTTAGTGGTTCGGCAATGAAACGGATTTATGGGGTGTGGGCCCATCGGCAATCAGCTCTCTCAATTAATCGCCAGTAATAACGTAAACTTTCTGAACGGACAAAACATTTCAGATTTGGTGGAAAAAACCTCCCGAATGAACGAGAAACTTCCGATTTGCTTCCGTTTATCGAAAGAGCATATACGTATTTTGCCAAACGTTCGTACGAATGAAAAATGGACGAAAAAAAGCAAAAAAATGACAAACACCCACCAAAACTTTCACAGACAGCTACGGAAGTCCGGACGAATGTGTCTTTGAATCAAGGCTTTTGTTTGGATTAATATATATGCATTTATAGGAGTGCGGGCTATAATTTCATTCATTGGTTTAAATGGAGAGTGCACACAGCCTCATTCCCTGCATCACCCCGCCACAGCCATTCAGATCTATCCATATCTATGGGAGCCACCTGCTGAATGACGTAGTCACAGCATATGGCCATCATTGAGCAAGAGCCCACACATGTGCCTTTTGGAGCGTGGAAAGGTGAGTTGTAGTGGGGGAACTGGGGAGTGTCATGAAACACCACCTGATAGTCAAATTCCTGTTTTTTTTTTTTTTTTCTCTTTAAAGTAGACCCATGGTTTTGTGTAAAGCCTGCCAATCACTAGTAATTCATACCTTGCTCGTGAACTCTCCTCCAATCAGCTGCACATATTAATGGAAGCCCAGCCAAACTCTGCGCATAGCCCCCCCTCCCCCCCCACATTCCTGGGCTGTGTGCAGCCATGGAAACCACCCAGTTACAGTGGCCATGGCTGCTCATAGCCCAAAAAAGAGATGCCATACCCAGCCACACATACAATGGGGATCCGGGGGGAATCAATTGGCCCTGGAGACTTATGGACTCCAGGACTGCTTTTGGTCCTTAAAGTTGAAAATTGGCACATTTTGCCTGATAGACTCCAGTGCCAGCCTATTCCCTCACCCTAGGGCATCTTGATTTGGGATGCCTCACCATGTGATACCCCCTTGGATAGCCGCATAAACTCTAAAATCTAGCCACAATCCAGCGCATGGGTGCATGGGCCCTGTCCCTGCTATATCTTTATACTCAGGCCATGCATGTGAGTGGCTAGTGTTCCCAGCTAGAGGTGAGCAGGGATGCGGCTGGCTGCATGTCTGAGAGGCTATCAGAGCTGAATTGAGGCGAGTGTGCAGATTGTCTCAGTGTCCTGCGTCTGTGCCTTGGGCTCACTAGAAGGTAAGAACTTGTAAGTGATCCACAGATATACACACAGTAGAGCACCCCAAATCAGCATGCCCTGCATGAGAGGAACAACACCCAGGAGAGTGAAAATCATGGGTATTGTTCCTTCTGCTTAAAGCGGACCTTCACCCTGAAAAAGAGTCTATCTTATATGCTTCCCACACCCTGTACATTCAGATTGCTCACATTAAAAATAATCCTACCCACATCTGCTGTATGTTATGAGCCTTTAAACATCCAAGATGGCGGCTCATGGGGCATCAGGCAGCATGCAAACAGGAAGTGTCTTCTGACTGTGTGGCTCTGCATTCTGGGATTACTGTCCTTTCTCAGACCCCAGCTCTGCTCAGTTTGTATATATCCCCACCCTCCTGTACTTTATCCCCCTCTCCTCTCCTCAGTATGTGTGGTGCTTCTGAGGCAAGATGGCGGCGCCCGTACACTGGAGTTGCAGCCCTGTGGGGGAAAGAATAATAAGTAAGTGACTAAAAACTTAAACCGGACCTTCACCATAATTTATTGAAAAGCCCAAACCCTTAAAAACTATTCCCCAGCATCTAAAATTAATATATTTTGATGAGACTGACCAATTGGACATACAGGAGGGGAGACAAACTCTGGGTCCAACTGGAAAGAGATATGTTGGGTTTCAACCCAAGAGTTATCCCGTATCAACCCAAGAGTGATCCCGTGGGTGACCGTCTCAGGAGAGAAGGATCTTCCCTATCTAGCCCGTCACTTTGTTGCTGGATTGGTTGGGATCCAGAGGCAGGGGGCCCTGGTTAGCAAGCCGGCCCTCTCACCCCTTTGTTTCACAACCCTGAGTTCCCCCCGGGCCAGCAGACCTCCCGGTATCTGATTTGGAGAGAGATGGAGGATGTCAGGTTGAGGGATGTCCTAGTGGAGGGGAGACCGCCCTCGTTGGATGACCGCAAAACGCAAAATGCAGGGCGGCAGGTGTCGTGGCTTTTACATCGCCAACTTGTGGCGTTTCTCACATCAGAGGGTCATCTGGAGAGAGCCCTTCTCCCTTTGACTCCCCTAGAGGAGCTCCTCACGCAGCCCCAACCTCCGGAGCATGTGGTTTCGGGGCTCTATGCCCTATTGGTGGCCTCCAGACACACTTCGGAACTGGGTTTCCTCCTTAAATGGGAGAGAGATCTAAGAATCCCCATCACAAACAAGATGGCGCGCAAGATTTTCACACTGACACACGGGCTTTCGGGCGCTAGCGCAGCGCACGAGAAAAGTTACAAGGTTCTTACCCGGTGGTACAGGTGCCCGGCGGACATTGCAGCGTTCTCACCGGACGAACCGGAGGTCTGCTGGAGGTGCGGGGTGGCCCAGGGGACCATCCTACACATTTGGTGGGAGTGCCCTAAGATCATGAAGCTCTGGGACACCATATTCCAGATACACACTAAGGTGGAGGGTCAAGTAGACCGGAGACGGCCTTGTTGTCCCTGATTCCGGGCCCGTTGTCCAGGGGAAAGAAGGGTATCCTCAGACATTTCTTGACGGCAGCAAGGACAATTATCCCCAGGCGCTGGAAGTCACCGAGCCCCCCGGGCGTGGCGGAGTGGTTTGCTGAGATAGACCACATTCAGAGAATGGAAGAGCTGGTTTCAGAAACTAGAGGAAGCCTTGAGACGTATCTGTTGACCTGGTCGAGCTGGACTTGCTTCAGAGAGTCTGACACAGCAAAGGCCTTTTTGACACTGGATGCTGGCCGGGGGTGACGTGGTCCCCCCCTTGAGTTCAGTCTTGAGTTCAGTCTGGAGTGGGCATTAGCTGAGAACCAACCTGGCTGGGGCGATTGTTCTTCATTCTCCTTTCATTTCTCTCCCCTCTTTCTCTTTTTCTCTCTCTCCTACCCCTTCTTCCCTATGATTTTCTCGCCCTGCCCTCCCCGTATCCCCAAGTTGAGACGTGCAGTGGCCCTCTCTTATCCTCGGGCCCCCCTGCTGGCTTGACTGTTGTCCCCTTAAGGGGTAGGCCACAGAGTGAAACCTGTTGTATTAATAGATCTAACATGTTAGCGGGGGCCAGGACACTATGTGGGGACCGAGTGTCTGATGTGGCGCTGCATTATAGAAAGCCCTTTGTATCTCCCTTTATGTCTGTGGCCTTTTTGGTGACACACACCGACAGGTTCACTCTGGATCTTCCTGGCTTGTAAATAGCTTGTCACTGGGAGATGATCAGTGGGAGTATGAGATGCAAACAGTTTTGAGGACCCATCGGGCTTCCGCCTCTCCATCGGTGCCGCCTAAGGGTGAAGGTGGAGGGGGACTAATACCGCTGGATTTTGTGGGTGGACTGAGTCGGCCTACGTATGGGATCACTGCTGTCTCTACTCAACCCTGGGTATGTGCTAACCTCTACTGATTTTTTCTTCTCCCTTGTATCTTGTTTTTTTTTCCTTTCTATGTTTATGTATAAAATCTCAATAAAGAAATATTAAACTAAAATTAATATATTTTAAGTTTTTAGTCACTTACTTATTATTCTTTCCCCCACTGGGCTGCAACTCTGTTCAGGACTTTAGGATACGGGCACCACCATCTTGACTCAGAAGCATCACACCTACTGAGGAGGAGAGTGGGATAAAGTACAGGGGGCGGGTTATAGCTGCGCTTTGCTCAGACAGAGCAGAGCTGGGGTCAGGAGAAGGTCAGCAGTCCCAGAATGCAGAGCAGCACAGTCAGAAGGCCCTTTCTGTTTGCAGGCTGCCTGTTGTTCCATGAGCCGCCATCTTGGATGTTTAAAGGCTCATAACATGCAGTAGATGCAGGTAGGATGATTTTTAATGTGAGCAATCTGTATGTACATGATGTGGGAAACATATAAGATAGACCCTTATTCAGAGTGAAAGACCGCTTTAAAGTATATTCATTTTAGATGCTGGGGAATAGTTTTTTAAGGGTTTGGGCTTTTCATTAAATCATGCTGAAGATCCGGCTTAACCCTTTAAGTGCCAGCCTACCTGGAGTTTTTGTCACACTCTGTTGCCAGACCATTTTGCACTATTTTCCACTCCCCATGTTCAAATGTGATTTTTGAAGGGACTTCCAGGGATTTCCCAGGAAAATGATATATTGTTTTTTCCAGCAGAGTCTGAGCTTTAACATGAAATGTCTTGTTTGTCATTTTTTAGGTGTATTCTCAATATTTTTTGGCGAAATATGTGCAAAAAAATTAAAAAAATCTATTTTTTACAATTTGTAGTGTTTTTTTGTAATAAAAAATGTAAGTTTGTCAATAAAATCTTATGGCGTGTGAAACCCCAATTTCTCACAGTTACAGCGATACCACATATGTATAGGTAGACACCTTTTCCTGCCCAGGAGACTCCCCCAAACTGAAACAGAGCTTTAGGGGATTTTCAGAAAAAATACAACTGTGATATGGGCTATGCGCACCTTGCAGTTTTTCCAGAAAAACAACCCTTTACATTTGAAATACCCCCCACAAACTATATATTCTCTGGAAGTACACACCTCAGGCTTTCTATTTGTACCAGGCCTGTTGATGTGGCCACAGTTTTCTAGAAGTAATCCCTCAATGTATTCTTTGGTTGCAAAGAGTTTCCCTAAAAAAAGGATAAAAAAGCAGAATCAAAGCCACATTTTCCTAAAACAACTATATACAAACAAGAAAAAACAAGTATAATCTGAAAAAGCAACATCCCCCGAACAGAACGATACCCAACATGCATAGGTTCTGTCAAGGGAAGAGTTGCCAAACACCCCAAAGTAAAGCATGAGCATAACGGTAATTTTTCTTGAAAATTTCAGCTCTGCAGACAAAGTGCACACCTTGCGATTTTTCAACCAAAACAACCCTTTACATTTGGAATATCCCCCATAAACCATATATTCACTGAAAGTACACATATTAAGCTTTCTAAGCGTACCCAGCTTGTTGTAGTGGGCTCATCTTTCTGGAATTAATCCCTCAAAGAACTCTTTGGTTGCGCAGAGTTTCCCTAAAAAATGTATAAAAAAGCAGAATAAAAAACACCTTTTCCTAAAATATAAATATGCAAACAAGAAAAAACAAGCTAAGTCTGAAAGCGCAAGGTCCCCCGAACAGAACAATACCCAACATGCAGAGGTACTATTAACCCTTTTAATTGCTAGCTTACTTGAGATTTTGTCACCCTCTGTTGACAGGTCATTTTTCCCCATTTTAAATTTTATTTATTATTAATTTTATTTATTATTAAGTAAAAAAAAAAAATAAATAAATAAATAAAAATTTTTTTAGAGAATTGCCTCCTTTATTTTAAATAAAAAATGTATTTGATTAGGGAAAACCATATTGCATGTGAAAGCCCCATTTCTACCGATTAGAACGGTACCACATATTTATCGGTAGCCCCCTGTTCCTGCCCAGGAGACCCCCCTAACTGAAACAAGTAATTTTTAACATTTACAAATAAAATACAACTACCATCCACACTACAAAGGGTTAATTTGGGGGGTTAATGGGGGGATTTTTAAGGGTTAAAAATCCTTAAAAAATAAAAAAAAAATGACATGGGCCCTCCCCTTACCCAAAGTAACCAGCCCGGGACCAGCTATGCAGGGTTTGGAGGAACAGGGCGCAGGGGCCAGCTTTTGTGGCCCCTGGCCCTGCAGGCTACAAGCCCGCAATAGCCAGTGGGCCCGGGCTCTTCTGCCCCCCCTGGGCTTTGGGGAGGCAGGTAATGGGGGTGCCGAGGGTTAATGGCAAGTCACCGGCTAGCGCAGGTGACTTGCCACCTCCCCCAGCCTTGTGAACTGGTATAGGGGTCATGGACCCCTTACCAGTTCACAAGGGGTTAAATGTAAAAAAAAAAACACAGACACACAAAGAGATGGCGGCCGCCATCGAGGAGGAGAGAGCCTCCCGGGCTCTCTCCTGAAGATCGGTAAGTCCTGGGGGGCGATCGGAGGCGCCCCAGGTGAAGAGGAGGGACAGCAGGAGCCAGTGCACACGCAGGTAAGTGAATGTCATTTTTATTTTTTATTTTTTTTTACAGTCAGCAGCTGCTGCTGCAGAAGGGGGGGGGGGCCTATTCCGGGGGCTCTCCTGGAGCCATCCGACCCCCCACGGGGGATCGGATGGCACCAAATTAAAGAGGAGACCCGGCCGGATCCAACGAGGGGTCAGGTGAGTAATTTTTTTTTTTTTGCCCACTAGCAGGGGTAAATGCCAGGCACGTAAATTTTACGTGGCTGGCACTTAAGTGACGGAGAGGCAACCACGTACATTTTACGTGGCTGGCATTTAAAGGGTTAAAGTGGACCAACGGCGGCCCCTCAGTCTTACCGATTCCCACTCCACAGGGCATAGGGATCTGGGATGTCCTGCTGTGTGAAACCCACAGATCCCCTGTAAAATCTACCTGGCCCAATCCAACAGTGAGTGCCAAACAACCACCTGGCTGGGCCATTACTATAAAGCAAAAAAAATACTGTATCTGGTGCCTCCACCAGATTTTGTGCCCAGGAGCTACCACCACTCTTAATCCGGCCCTGATTATGAGACAGCTCGAATTGTGGGTAATACTAGAGGTCCTTAACTGTCACCCAGTAATGATTTTTTGCCCCCCTTTGGCTGAAAGGCCACCTAATTTAAGTCTGTTGACATATGGGATATCAAATATTCTTGTGGCCCAATCTCAGGCCACCTTCCACTTATGAAATTGTGGAAAAACACCATAATTTTCCCAGGTGTAGACAATTTATCTGCATTCTGCTGGTGGTTTGACTATGACTTCTTACAAATATGCCATCCCTTGAAATACTTGAGGGCATTTGACAAACTCAATAATAAATGTAATATACATGTGTCTTTTTTTTTAGGTATGGTCAGCTACAGCATTGAGGCTACTAGTTAGAGATGCTGACTCTATTTGCAGATGTATGTCAAAGTGGACCAAAAGTCAAAAAAAGTAAGTTTAGCAAGTTGCTCCCCTAAAGCCCCCCTCAGGCAAAAACTTAGACATGGATTAACTCCACACAGATGTGCATGAGGGGAGAGTTGTGCCAGCAGCATCCCACACCAAACTGAGAGATACATGCCTCAGACACACGGACAGTGTATTTATTATGTTCTATAAACACACACACTGAGTCCTCACGAAGGACTCTGGATTTACAACAGAGGGAAGGGATTTCCAGGGATTTCCCAGGGAAATTATATATATATATTTTTCAGCAGTGTTTGGAGTTTAACATGAATTGTCTTGTTTGTCATTCTTTAGGTGGATTCTCAATATTTTTGGGTTAAATATGTGCAAAGAAATTTAAAAAAATCATATTTTTACAATTTGCAGTGTTTTTTGTAATAAAAAATGTAAGTTTGTCAATAAAACCTTATTGCGTGTAAAAGCCCAATTTCTCTCGGTTACATCGGTTCCCCATATGTATTGGTAGACACCCACCCAAAGCAATACAATTACAATTGCAATTATACCACCATTACACTATATTACAACTATAATCGTAACCACTACAACAACAACGACGATACATACACACCAGCATTATTCCCACCTCATTCACTCTCATTCTCACCTGCTTAGATAGAGCTCAGAGTATAAAGGAAAAATTTCAGCCCTGGAGAGTGAGCCACCTGTAGCTCCTAGTCATTAGTAGAGTTGGTGGCATTGAGCCACGTTCCCCATACTCGCTCAAACTTGTCCGGACATCCTCTAGCCTGGTAGGTCATCTTATACAGAACCAGTTTACAGTTAATCAAACTCTTCCAACCTGAGAGGCTCGGCTTATTTGGATGTTTCCAATGTAAGAGAAGGCATTTCCTCGCATAAAACATTAGTAGACGTAACAGGATAATTTGCTGACCATCATCTAACATGGGTTCTGCCACACTTAATAGACAGAGGGACGCTGCTTTCCTCACAGAGAGGCCCATGGAAATTGAGATAAAGTTGGACACCTCATCCCAGAATGCAGAAATAGTCAGACATTCCCAGATCATGTGCAGTAAAGAACCGGTGCCAGTGTTGCACCTAGGGCAAAGGTCTGTTTCTGCCAGGCCCATCCTTTTCAATCTAACTGGGGTCAGATACACCTGATGAAGCCATTTGGCCTGGATCGGCCTATCTCTAGCATCTATAACAGAGGAATATAGATTATCTACCACTTCTTCTCAATCCTCCTGGTCCACACCCGGGATCAAAGCATTCCATTTCCTCTGTGCTTTTTCCAAGGGGGACGGTTGGCTTGCAAGAAGGGCAGTATATAACGTAGAGGTGGGTTTTCTTATATCCGTGGATCTTATCAGGGATTCAATCGGTGCTTCCACCAGCTGCAGTCCCACTATAGGGATCTGGGATCTCAGGGCGTGCCGAAGCTGTAAGTACCGGAAGAAGTCCCTGGGCAACAGCGTATATGCATGGCACAGCTGCTCGTACGTCATCAGAGTCCCTCTTGTAAATAGCTGCACTAATAAGGTTATTCCCCTTCTTTTCCAAAAAATTGTGTCAGGAAGGGCCTTCAGTTCTGGCAGATTAGGATTATCCCAGAGGGGGGTATTGGGAGACCATCCAGAAGGGGATCGGGGGGGACTCCTCATATCCTGTGCTTTCTGCCACACATGTAGTGTCGCTCTCATACATGTAGTGGCGCATGGGAGACCCTTTGTTCCCCTGTACACCTCTGTAAAGGGAGCAATGGGCCCAACAGAGCAGACTCAAGAGCCACCACCGGGTTGCCAACGGGGGGGGTTCATCCACCACGTAGTGTATACCAACTGTGCGGCATAAAAATACAGCATCATGTGCGGAGCAGCCAAGCCACCCAGTCCCGACGGGGCTCTAAGGATGGTCCTGTTCATTTTGGGGGGAGAGACCCTCCATATGAACCGGAATATGATGGAGTCTAGAAGTCGAAAGTGTGAGGCCGGCAGCACCACAGGTACAGATATAGGAACTTAGGGAGAAAGATCATTTTAATTATATTAATGCGACCAATGACCGATAAGGGGAGAGTCGCCCACTGGGTCACCCTTCTCTTAAGGGCACCTACCACTGGGCAGATATTAAGTTCGATAAATTTGGAAGGGTCCGCATGCATGATGATTCCCAAGTATTTTAAGTTGTCCACTCTCTGAAGTAAAGAGACTGGGGAGATACGGGCTCCCCCCGGTTCATCCACCACGTATAAGCTGGACTTCTCCCAATTAACTTTTAGGCCTGAGAATGAACCAAATGTTGTTATTAACTCCAGTAGCACTTCAAGAGAGCCCTCAGCATCAGCCAGATAAACTAAGGTATCGTCCGCATACATGGAGACCTTCTCGACCACCTGTCGCAGTCTCCACCCCTGGATCTTAGCAGAGTCTCGGATTAGTGACGGCAAGGGTTCAATGGCCAGTGCAAACAGTAGTGGGGAGAGTGGGCACCCCTGTCATGTACCCCGACCCAACTCCAATTCAGCCGTTACAGTTCCATTAACTCTAAATCTCGCCTTGGGATTCCGATAAAGTAGTTGGACATATTTGACATATGTTAGGGGAAGGCCAAATTTATTTAACACTGCCCACAAATAGTGCCACTCAAACGAGTCGAAGGCCTTCTCATTATCGAGAGAGACCACCACTCTACTCCCTGCATTGTCATGCCTAATTTGCAGGTTACTAAACAGCCGTCTTAGGTTAATGCTCGTTGTTCGGCCTGGCATAAAGCCTGATCATTGCCAATGAGGGAGAGTATCACCTTATTTAAGCGGAGTGCTAGTGTTTTGGCGAGAACCTTGGCATCCTGATTCAAGAGAGAAATCGGCCTATAGGAGCTGCAGGCATCCGGGGGTTTCCCATCTTTATAAATAAGGGTGATAGTCGCCTGTGCAAAGGTTTTAGGGAGATGCTCTGATTGCAGGGCCCCCAAGAAGACCTCCAGCAGCCTCGGTGCTATGGTTTCACTATTTTTCTTGTACCACTCGGAAGGGAGTCCATCTGGCCCCGGGGCCTTCCGGTTAGACATTTGGGCTATTGCTCTCACTACTTCATCGCAGGTTATTGGGCTATCTAACATTTTCCTATCTGACCCCGACAGGGAAGGGAGAGCTATAGGGGCAAGATAGGAATCCAGCTCCTCCAGATCGTAACTGACTTTAGAGGAGTAGAGATAGCTGTAATAATCATAGAATTGTCTAGAAATTCCCTCCGAATCCGTGATGAATTGGGCCTGATTAGTGATACCCGCAACCAGCGTTTGTGGACTTTCTGCTCTGGAGAGGTATGCCAAGGTTCTCCCATTTTTATCCCCCTTCTCAAAAATGGTATGCTGTTTAAATAATAAGCTCTTTCTAGTGGATTCTGTTAGTGCTAGATTATACTCCCTCTGTAGGGCATTAAGTAGATCATGATCTGAGGGGCTAGTGGTCTCCACAAATCTCTCTTTCGCTCTGGCTATTTCCTCTTCTAGCTCTCGGATGGCCCTTCCCCTCTCTACCCTGGCCCCTTTTATGGCACTGATGGCACTGCCCCTGACCACCGCCTTGAAAGCGTCCCATCGTGTGTTAGTCGAGGTCTCCTCCCCGTTGCACTGCCAGTATCTTTCCTGTTCTTTAGCCATTGAACCAAAGACCTCTTCATCCTCCAACCATAAGGGGTTCAATGTCCAGGGCCTCAGGCTGTCCCGGTTCCCGGACATACGAATTGTAACCATTAACGGTGAGTGGTCCGAGATGCCCCGCGATAGGTATTCACAGGCCACTACTCTGGTCAGCAGGCACTTAGACCCGAAGGCCAAGTCTATGCGCGAGATGGACTTATGAGGGATCGAGTGGCAGGAAAAAGCCCGCTCCACGGGATGTCTCCACCTCCATATTTCAGTTAGGCCCAGGGCCTCTGCCCATCCTGCTAATGGAGTGGGCGGGCCCATCCCAGGCGTCAGCCGGTCTAGAGCTCTATCAAGGATCATGTTAAAATCACCGATCAGCAAAAGTGGATCTGGTGGGAGGGTAGCCACTCTATCCATAATCTCTCGGAGGACCCCAACGTCAAAAGGGGGCGGGATGTACAACCCCACCATCAGGATCTTAACATTGTATATTTTCGCATGTATGATAACAAACCGGCCTTTAAAGTCAGAGTGCACTGAAATAATAGCAAAGGACAGATGTTTGGCCACCAGAACCGAAATGCCCCTGGCATAGTTAGAGTAATGGGAATGAAATAAATGCGCGATCCATGGTCTTTTGAGGGACATTGATTTCTGCCATAGTAGGTGGGTCTCCTGCAGAATCATAATATTGGGTTTATGGTTTTTCAAAAATTGGAGAACTAAGGATCTCTTTATCTTGTCATTGAGGCCGCGCACATTCCATGAGATCACTTTACACTCCATACCAATTTAGTCTGAAACTCTTATATGCCAGGCAAACGTCCAGGGCCCCAGTGGCCCACCATCCCCCCAGAGCTCTAGAACAGCAGGTCACACCATTCACTCCATCACACACATACCAACAACTTACACAACCAAACCACATTAGATGAATAAACATCAACCAATAAACTTAGCCTCAGAAAAAAAAAAAACCCACTCCCGCCCTTCTCTACCTAACCTAACTGTGGCGAGCTTATTCCCTTAACTAACAATTAACCTAACTTAAACACTGGTTGTCCGTAGTGTTAACCACAAGACGTGTTCACTGGATGTGGGCACTTCAAGGGGGTGTACAGGATACATACACCCCAGGGAGTCTGACCATCCCTGAACCAAGGGTAATGAAGAGAGGAGAGGGAGAAAGAGAAAACCCACAGGCTCCTGCGGCAACAACAAGGGGGGGGGGGAGAAGGATGGTTACCCCAGACCGAAGTCCCCCCCCAGAGTCCCAGCCCCATCAGGCCGCAAATGATGGACGGCAGGCACATAAGTTCCCCAGGCCGACCGCCAGCGCGAACCCCGGAGCTTAACGCTTCTTACAAATGGGGACACCCATTCCACCTTATTGTCCGCAGGGATAACGGCACATTTATCTTGCGACGCAGAGAAGACCTGTTTAGATTCCTGGACGCCGACCCCGTTGAAGTCCCGGACTGGTTGGACTTTGGAGCAGATCTGCCTCCACGGAGAGACCACTGGGACAGAAGGGATCGTCATAGAGGTCGTGGTGGAGCAGGGGTCATTCACCCAGGCCCAAGGAGATAGGGTGTTGGCCCTTCGGTAGTAGATTCCCTGACGAAGTAGTCAAGCACCTGTTGTAAATGTATCCTTTTGAGAAATAGTTGCTACTCACCGAGTTGTGACTACTCAAAGCCTGCGAAAAGATGTGCCCATACTGCATTTTGTTATATGTTTTTCTCTGCCTTTGGTTGTTAAATGTTTAGCTAGTTCTTAGAAGTTATATTGTTCGCTAGATGCCTCGTACAGACCTGGCTTCTCACTAGGTACTCTTAAGTTGCCTCCTCTCTAAACTGATTACCGGAGGCCTAACTGCTCCATAAGCGCTGGTCTCGAAGGTTAGTAGATTAGATTAGAAACGGGGTTGCTGGGGCCCCGCCTGAGGTGCGAGGCCGCTTTACCCCCTAATAGTTTTCTGCTCTCTCTCAGAGCTTTTGCCTGGTGGGACTAAGCAAAATAAGGAACAGTAGTTCCGTTGCTACAACCCGCCCTCTTTCCTCTTAGAGGGTTTTTCTTTTTTCCTGTTCTCTCCCTCCTTTACTTTCTTCCTTCCCTAATCTTACCCCTACCCCTTGACATCCAGGGGTTGAAACGCCTAGGTGCATTAGACTGGTATCTCATCTATTTGCCCGCTCATTGATTTGGCCCCCCGGGCCCGCCCCTCAGATCCTTTATCTTCCATTTGGGACTTGCTTGGGAGGGGGGAGGGTCTGGCGGTATGGCTGGCTTGAAGATATGCTCCCTAAACTCCAAAGGTTGCTATTCACAAAAATACTCAGTTGGAGCCATTGGATGCAAACGTCGATCCCCGGGGGAGATACATCTTTATGAAATTCTCAACAGGCGGAGAGACCTATACTATAGCAAACTTATACCTACCCAATCAAGACCAAACCGGGGTGGGAGTGCGTTTCCTCCGCCTACTGGAGAAATTTGCAGAGGGGATCATAATCCTGGGTGGGGATTTTAACATGGCATTGGACCCAAGGCTAGACACCTCTCAGGGCAGGTCAGCGATCCCACAAGCTAAACTGGCGACCTTTAAAAAGGTGCTGAGTGACCTTCAGGTGGTCGATGTCTGGAGAATCCTGAATCAAGGGGCGAGAGACTATACGTTCTTCTTGCACACCTACGCCTCCTATAGCAGGCTGGACTACATATTCGTCAGTCATCACGCCCTGGCTAGAGACCTGGGTGCCTCGATTGGCCCTATCATTTGGTCAGACCATTCCCCAGTATATCTCAACCTACCGGTCACGGGTGGGGTCAGACGACGGTTCAACTGGAGACTTAATGACAACTTACTTAAGGATTCTATATGTATGGCAGAGGTGGATAGCGCAATAACACACTTCATCGCAGACCACATAAATGACAGCACCTCTCTGCCGGTGCAGAGGGAAGCGATGAAGTGTGTCCTTAGAGGGATATTTTTGAAGCATGGCTCTAGGTTGAAGAGAGAGAGGATGCAGCAGATCCAATCTACTCTGGACCATATCCGAGCACTCGAGCAATCGTATAAGATTACCCGCTCCAAGTGAGAGTTGGTGGAACTGGTTGCAGCTAGAGAGACGCTCAAAAGGTTATACGACCAATGCTATCTAAAATATCGGGACAGGTGTAGAGCCAAGTTTTATGAATTCTCAGACAAATGCAGGAGATTACTGGCCAGGTCTCTACACCCTAGACAGGACCTAACATATATACCAGTCATTAGAAATAAGGAGGGGAGGGAGATCCACAAACCTAACCATATTGTGGAGGAATTCCAGAAATACTACACAGGACTATACAACATAAAAGGTAGAGGGGACACTCTCCCCCCCCCGGAGGAATTAGATTCCCGCATACAGGACTACGTTGAGGAAACGGCAGTTCCCCCTATAGCGGAGGAGACGAGGGATTTGTTGGAGACGCCCTTTGAGGAAACGGAGATAGGGAAGGCCATTAAAGGAACTCCAACGGGGAAAAGTCCAGGCCCAGATGGGTTCACACCAAGGTTCTATAAAGCCCTGGGGGGGCGACTTGTTCCCTTCCTGATGAAGGTTTTTAATAGTGTCTCCGATTCCTGCCCCTTTCCAAGACAGGCCCTGGAAGCACATATTTCTGTCATACCAAAACCTAACAAAGATAAGACCCTGACTGGCAACTACAGACCGATCTCACTAATAAACGTTGACATTAAACTTTTTGCAAAATTCATAGCCAACAGAATACAAGGGTCCCTGGCAGAGATCATTGATAAAGACCAGGTAGGCTTTGTAGTAGGGAGAGAAGCTAGAGATAACACATTAAAAACAATCACCCTTATGCACTCCGCGCAGACTCAGAAAATCCCTTCCTGTCTACTCTCTGTGGATGCTGAGAAGGCATTCGACAGGGTCCATAGGAGATGCCTACGAGCAGCTCTGGTCCAAATAGGGGTAGGCCCCGAGATGTTGGGGAAGATCATGTCGCTATATAGTGAGCCAACAGCGAGAGTCAGGGTGAATGGGCTCCTCTCATCCCCATTTGGGATCGGCAATGGCACGTGACAGGGATGTCCGCTATCGCCGCTGTTGTATGTAATAGTCATGGAACACCTGGCACGAGCCCTGAGAGCGAACCCCACAATCAAGGGAATCCACTGTGGGGGGAGAGAGCATAAACTCTCACTGTTTGCAGATGACCTCTTGCTGTATATCTCATCTCCTCATATTTCCCTGCCCTCTATACTCAAAGAATTTGAAAGATTTGGCTACCTCAGCTACTTTAAAGTCAACCTTTCCAAAACGGAAGTCCTCAATATCTCTTTACCCAGTGACACCAAGAAACATCTACAAACAAATTTCTCATTTAAGTGGTAGAAAGAATCCATTACTTATCTGGGTATACAACTGCCTACCAACTTGGACAGTCTGTATAGGCTGAATTACGCCCCCCTCCTCTCTGGGACTCTGGAGAACCTTAAGGCATACAACAAAGTACAATATTCATGGCTGGGTCGGATAAATTAAAAATTAAAATTAAAATGGACATCCTACCACGCTTTCTCTATGTGTTTCAGGCTGTACCGATTGTGCCAGAACAGGGCTTCTTCAAGGTTTTGAGGAAGGCCTGGACTAAGTTTGTCTGGAATGACAAGAAGCCCTGAATCAGATACACGGTTCTGGTGAGGCCTAAAGGAGAGGGGGGATTGGGATTGCCAGACCTTAAAGGTTACCACACAGCTGCACTTCTGGTTAGATTGGTCGACTGGTTCCATCACGGGGAGGACAAGCTGTGGGTGAGTGTGGAGGATGGGGTCTCTCCGCCTTACTGCACTCCCCTGGTTGGAACCCTCCCTGAGACCTGAGACTCGTAGCCTTCCACTTTTGACACGCTCTTTGTTATCTGTATGGGACTCAATACTCAAGAAAAAGGGAATATCACATAGACCAGGACCGCTTACTCCCCTGTTTGATAATCCTGCCTTTCCCCCGGGGGTGGGGTCAAGTAGATTCCTAATATGGGAGAAATCACAGGGAGTCAGGCTTGGTGACATCTTACAGAACAATCGTCCCCCATGCCTCCAGGATCTCCGGGTCCAGGGACGGGGTGAGAGGGTGTCCTGGCTTTTGCATAGACAGCTGGTTGCTTTTGTCTCCTCTCATTCCCTGGGGTCCTCGCTATCTCTCACTCTAACCACATTTGAGAGTATCCTGAGAGCTGATGAAGGGCCACTGCATGCCTTGTCACTTCTATACAGGGTGCTCCAGGCGGAGAGGGATTCTTCAGAGGATGGGAGCGGGATCTGGGCCGGGAGCTGAGTGCCGAAGACTGGGACAAATCTTTTGCCTTGACCCATAAGCTCTCCCTTGCGTGTAAAGCCCAGGAAAAAAATTATAAAATTCTGTCCCGGTGGTATAGGTGGCCTGGCCAGGTTTGGGGGGTCGACACAGGCACGTGCTGGCGGTGTGGACAAGCAGAGGGCACTATGCTTCACATCTGGTGGAGCTGCCCCTTGATATATAAACTAAGGGACCAAGTATTTTCGGTCTATAAATTCTTGACTCTAGAGGATGTACCTAGGGAACCGCAAATAGCTCTGTTGTCAGTGGTGCCTAGTTCGATCTCAGCTGCAAAGAGGGGAATTCTCTGACATCTCCTGACTGCGGCTAGGTCAGTGATACCCCGACATTGGCGCTCCCAACGCACCCCAGACATATTGGAGTGGGTTCGGGAGGTGGAGGGAATACGGAGAATGGAGGAGCTGGTGCTTGAGGGTGGCGAAAACGGAAGGGAGAAGCTAAACATCACTTGGACAATATGGATTCTGGCGCAAGGCACGCCAGAGTTCAGGGCTCTGCTCTCTTCTCTGTAGTTTTTTTTAGGGGACTTGCTACATGGAATGAAACAGAGACGGGATGGAGTATGAAGCCTCAGAGAGCTGGCCCAGGACCGCCGGGCCCTCCCCAATCTTAATCTATACCCTTTTCCTCGTTCTTGGGTGCTTCCCCCTTCGGACCCCCCCTTATCAACATCACCTCCTGAACTGGCCAAAGAGCATCATTCTCCCCCCCCCCACCCTTTCTTCTTGCCTTCTCTTCCCCTCCCCCCATCTTGTTCTTTCTTCCTCCTGCCTCTTCTTTCTTAACCCCCTATTATGAATAAAATAAAGGAAGGGAAGAATGCAGAGCTCTTATATGGTTTACGATACTGTTTTCGCGAAATTAGGTCGCTCCCCCCTGACAAAGCTAGGCTTCAGGCCGACTGAGGGCGCCTCCTTGGGGAAACTGTCTTAGTGGTTTCCGGCTAGATCTGAAATGGAGGAGTCGAATAAAGGAGGGTTTATAAAGTCTATGGCTTACCAAGGTCCCGGCAGTCGACAATACTCCTCGATTTACATGTTCGACATTAAGGGTGGGCCCTGTGAAATGTAGTTACCTATCTTCATTTTGTTTTCTCTCGCCTATTTGTCCTAAGATGTAGACCACAAGTGTTATTTGACATATCAGTATGCTATGTATTTTGATTTCCTTCCAATAAAGATATATTGAACAAAAAAAACAATAAAAAAGCAGAATCAAAGCTACATTTTCCTGAAAATAATATGCCACCAAAAAAAAAATACAAGTTAAATCTGAAAAAGCAACATCTTCCGAAAAGAACAATATCCAACATGCATAGGTCCTGTCAAGGGAAGAGTTGGCAAACACCCCAAGTAAAGCATATGCGTAAGAATAATTTTACTTGAAAATTTCAGCTCTGCTGACAAAGTGCGCACCTTGCGCTTTTTCTACCAGAACAACCCTTTACATTTGGAATACCCCCAACAAACCATACAATCCCTGAAAGTACATACATTAAGCTTTTTAAGAGTACCCAGCTTGTTATACTGGGTTTATCTTTCTGGAAGTAATTCCTCAAATAATTCTTAGGTTGCACAGGGTTTCCCTAAAAAATGTATAAAAAAGCAGAATAAAAAACAAATTTTCCTAAAATATCAATATGCAAACAAAAAAAACAAGCGGGCAGGCTGATTCATCATTAGCGGCAGGTAGCGACAGATGAGCGTCTGTAGCAGGCATTTTCAGAGCGCCCGCTAGTAGTCGCAGTGCTCGGCTGTGAGTCGCTAGTTTATAGCGACGGGGAGGCCGATTCATTAATAGTGGCAGGTAGCGACAGTTGAGCGACTGTAGCAGTATTTTCACAGCGCCCGCTAGTAGTCGCTGTGCTTGGCCGTTGTTCGGTTGTTGACAGCGACTCAGTCGGTTTGCAGTAATGTTGAATATTGGGTGAAGAGTCGCTATTTGACAGATTCCGCGCTGTATGGGAGCGCATGATAGCGACTGGCCATAGCGACCGGCTCCCACCATATTCATTAACGAATCACGTTCAAAAAATTCTCGCGCTGTGAAATGCTTGCTAAAACCCGCTGGCGGCGATGGGTTAAAAGTAGTTTTTTAACCCCCAAACAACCATATTTTTGCAAACCAAAGAAAAACAAGTTTGGAAAATAATTTTGAAATATGAATACATTAATATCAGACCTGTAATATCAATTCTGCACAATTTTTTTTTTTTTACCTTAAAAAAAATATCTAACATGGCAGAAGTGGTCACAGAATTTTTCACATTTAAAAAAAAAATAAAAAAACATTAATAACAATTAATATATGAATAAGATTGTTCCATTGAAATGCATTGGAGAGCGCCAGGTAGCGAGAGGTCATACCTGTCGCTGTTCAAAGTCGGACGCTGGAGCTGTGGGCTGAGGCTGGAATAATGATGAATGAGTGGCTATCTGGCGCTATCTTAGTCGCTAAGCAGGATTGCCTTGATAAATGTGTGATTGTGGTGGGGAGCCGGCGTTCTCGTGGCGGTGCCCGTCATTACCGGTCGCTCAACAGTCGCTACCTGTCGCTATCCCTTCATAAATAAGGGCCTCAGTCGCTGTTCAGTAATGTTGAAAACATTGTGAGGAGTCGCTATTTGACCAGTACAGCGCTGTATGGGAGCGCATGGTAGCGACTGCTCATAGCGAACGACTTGCACCATATTCAGCAAAAAAACAGCCTCACAAATCCCTGGCGCTGAAAAATGCTTGTTTGAAGCCCACAGCGCTGGAGGCGGTGTGTTTAAAGTCTGTTTTCAAGCATCTTTCCACTAGTAATAAAGCAAAAACATATGGAATTACATTGTAACCACATTGTAACATGAACACTTTAATGGCAGACCTGTAATGTCATTTCTTAAGATTTTAAAAAAAAAATCATAAACATGTGAAAAAACATATTTTTCTATGTCAGAAGAGGTCACAGAAATATTTGTGATTTTTTGGCAAAAAAAACAAAAACAAAAACCCAGTTTAAAGAGAAGAAAAGGTTCGGCCATTGAAATGTATTGGAGAGCGACAGGTAGCGAGAGGTTATACCTGGCGCTGTGCAAGGCTGAACGCTGGCGCTGTTTGCTGAGGCTGTGAAAATGATGAATCAGACGCTACATGGCGCTATCCCAGTCGCTAAACAGATTCTGCTTGATAAATGTGGAATTGCGTGCCGTGTCCAGCGTTCTCCAGTCGCTATCTGCCGCTACCTCACATTAACCAGGCGTTACCTGACGCTATCCTTTCATAAATAAGGGCCTAAGTCTGAAAGTGCAAGGTCCCACGAGTATAACAATACCCAACATGCATAGCTACTTTTTAACCCTTTTAATTGCCACCCTACTTGGGATTTTGGCACCATGATTTTTGCAGGAATTTCCAGGAAAAGGTACTTTTTTTTGCGGCTTTAACATGAAATGTCTTGTTTTTCTACTTTTTAAAAAATATTTGTAAGTAAAAACTAAAAAAAAAGCTATTATTTTTGTTAAATTGTCTCATTTATTTTAAATAAAACATGTATTTTATTAAAGAAAACCTCATGTGAAAGGGTGAAGGGGAGACCCGGCGGGAGCGATTGGGCACGGAGGTGAGTAAATGTCATTTTTACTTATTTATTTTTTCTACATGTAATGCCCACAGCTGCTGAAGTGGGGGCGGCTATTCCGGGCACTCCCCTGCAGTCGGAGGGGCCTGGGTGGGGGATCGAAGCCCCCCAGATGTAGAGGAGACCCGTCCGAATCGAACAAGGTGAGGTCAGGTGAGTGTTTTTTTTGCTTTACTTTTACTGTAGCAGGGGGGAAAGACAGGCACGTAGATTCTACGTGCTTGGCACTTAAGTGGAGTGGAAACGAGCACATAGAATCTACGTGCTTGGCACTGAAAGGGATATAATGAATGTATGTGGCCGCTGCCATGCAGTCATGCAGCATAGAATGTGCCTGCTATTCCATAACATCTGCATGAAGTTTAGCCTTCCTAAACAGTTTATGTCGCTGTCAGGGAACCACAGGTCACGTGATCCCACTATTGGAAAGGGACCTCCTGACACACAACCCGCTTTCCCGTTTGTCCGCCTTCCAGGACTACCAGGCCCAAAACCTAAGGACACACAGACTCTCGGCTAAGACAAAAAGATCGCTCAAGTTAAATAAAGGTTTTAACACAATACGCACACTATGCAGTGATAACAAACATTTGGCTATGATGGAATATGAATGAATACAAATGCTGTTCTGGGATGTGGGTTACAGATTACAGTGAATTACACACAGAGATATAATAGTCAGTTACCATGCAGTAACATGCAGATGTAGAGTGGTGATGAAGAGCTCCCGCAAGGGATATGTCAAGAGCTTATAGATGATTTGGGCACCTCCAGCTGCAGCGTGACCCCTCTCCAGAGAGTGACAATCCCCGGCCCAGCATCATCCCCCTTTACGCCGCAAGACCCTTTCACTCCCTTCCATCTGTAGGACGGATTGTCCCCTCCCACCAATGTGGAACCTGTTTTAGAACCTAAAAACCTTTAGGGGTTATAACTTTGGGCAGGGGGGTCATATGGCTCCGGATACAGCACCAAAAGATTGCTGGATGGATGCCGGGCATCCGATGAGCCCAAAGTTGGAGTCCCTAAATGGGTCAGAACCCGAGATCTCCATTTCTCTAGGTTCCCATGGTCGCATGGCCCTACAAAAAGTATGTCTACGTGTAGTTTTGTGGGCTTGTTCTGGTTCTGTATCTGGCTTGGTGCTGGGACACACAGTGGCTCAGCTACGGTCCGATTTGTGTTATGCCAGCTGTCTGAGGTTCATGTCTTTGATGTGAGGAAGCTCACAGCCAGAGATCACATCAGCTTCAGACCCATCGGGGCCTTCCCGGCCCTGAGGTGTGAAAGAATCAGCAGGGAGTCTGTGATCTGCGCTTGGCTCAGCTGACAGATGCTAATTCTCCTTCCTTGAGAGATTAGGTCCTGTACGTATTTATGACAAGAAAGCCTTAATGCTACAGGGGGAAATAAAGGGGGAGCTCCGGACTTGTATCTATGGGTTTTTCACATTTAAACTGGATCTTTCCTTCAGTCACTGATTGCCAGAGTGGGGCTTTAGGGATGCAATTTACTTAACTTGCTTCTTTTTTACTTTTGGCCTGCTTTAAGCCTATGGTAGTTAAGAGCCTGATTACCATGCTCTACAGCTCTACAAATAAAGACCCCACATATAATGATTTGCTATATGTCAATAGGTGGGCTCAGTTTACAAGTCTATCATGAGATGGTATTATGAGCCTCATTTATGAAGAGCACCAGATGTTAAATAATCAGCTTGAATTGGTGCACCAGATATTAATACCAATTTTAACGGCTCCATTTTTTACACACCGACAAGTTACGCTACAAAGTTATGCTACAAAGTACACATTGTTAACAAAAAACAGGCATGATAAAACTAGATGCTGAATGGTGGACATGTCACTGTTGACTGTTTTTGTTTGTTAAAATGTGCAGTGAGTTGAAAATAAAGGCATTTGTTTGGTATTAAAGGCTTTACTAAACCCACAGAAAACAAAAGCACATGCACTCACCTTCACTCCTGCTCAGCTCACCCGGGCCCGTCCAAAGCTCTGAAAATGCCGGGTTTCAGAGAACAGGGGCTCTCGATGCCTTGCGCGCCACCCCACCCCTCTTGTCAGTCAAACAGCGCTTTTGTACCATTGCAATGAATGGCCACCTGGCAGAAGCTGCAAGGCACCAACAGGGAGCTGCTCGCTATTTGTTGTGGGAGTGAGGAGCACCCCTTCCCATTGCTGCCCCCCATCCACCCCCCAAGTGCCTTTCCTGGGCTTAGTAACTCTTTAACAGGCACTGACATTTGATAACTAAGGCTCCTAGTCCCCACTAGAATAGCCAACATTGTGCAGGGATTCTTTGATGGTGGAAATGTTTAGCTGTAACCCGTATATTGTCTAGAGATTTTTTGGGGGGTCTGGATTATAGTCTCTTTGGCAAATCCATCAGAAGAATTCCTTGAGTGGTCCTTTTACACCAAGGATTGGAGGATTTGAATAGAAACCAAAACAAACTTGTGTTCTCTTTGCTGGTAGCCAAGCAGGCCATTGCTGAAGCTTGGAAACCTCACTCCATATCATATTTTGAAGTTAAGAATAGAATGAATACTTTCTTTATTAACAAAAGTCTAACAAGTGAATAATCAGATTCACTCCCAAAATTAATGGAGTAGGAGCATGGAGCAGTCCAAGCTGACTTGAGGGGGGCCTGGGGTTTCTGTGGGGGATTGTTGGGCCTATAGGGTGTGAGAGAGAGAGACATATTGTTTATTTTTACTTTGCTCAGCATTCAAAGTGAGCCTCCCCTTCTCCCTTTATTGTCTTTTATCTTTTTATCAGCCCTTTTCATTCTAATTGTTTGTTCTGATGAACTACAAAGTTCTCACTTGTAATGACCAATAATCCCCTGGATGGGGACTCTGGGCCCCAGTGCATACAATGTAGGATGTGGGCCCCAGTTCAGTCAATGGAGGGATCTAGGCCCTGGTGTGGACAATGTAGTACAGATTATAGAGGGACGTGGGCGTCAGTGCAGACACAGCACAGACAATGGAGCACTGTGGGTCAGCCCAGGCGATAGAGTGCCATGGGCCCAACACAGACGATGGAGGGCCACTGACACCAAGTGCAGACACAGCACAGACAATGGCGGCTGTGGTCCCAGCACAGACATGGCACAGACAATGGAGGGTTATGTGCCCCAGTGCAGACACAGCATACACAACTGAGAGCTGGTTCAAGGCAGTCCATGCCAGTCCAGACAGTATACCATTCAGTGTGTGTGTTTCAGATGCTGCCTTATTTTTCTGAGGCATATAGGCCTCTCATGCACATGTGTATAGCAAGAGGAGCACTACCATGCAGGAGCACAACATCTTAAAATATATTCCTCAACATTTGAATGGTGTTAAACCCTCTGAAACAGCAGGGTTTAGGTAAGCAATTCACTGAGCTTTATTTTGTTTTGACTGGAGTCCACTTTAACACAGAGCTCATACAATATGTTCACACTGGTAAAGTTATGGCTTTAAATATTTTCATAACATTGTTTATACAATATTATCATACTATGTAGAGAACAATGAGTCTATAATCTCTGCTCAATGTTTTGATGTTTTCATTCAAAAGTTTGAATGAGGTTTAGGTCAGAGCTGTTGAATCATCATTATCCTGTGAGTTCCCTTTAAATTATTCTGAGGTCAATACAGGTTGCAGGGCCCATGGATATCCCCACCTGACCTGAATGCCACCCGGGAAGCTCACCTACACCCAGTGGTGTAACTAAATGTGATGGGGCCCTGTTGTGAACATTGGGTGGTGCCCTTTTGGTGCTCATACAGTGAACTTTATTTCTTTTGGATGCGGCTAGACATCTAGAGACTGAAGCGGCACTATATAGGACCTTTTGGTTCTCGCTTTATGTTTTGGAGGAAATTAATAACAGGGACATGTATATATGAGGATATCAATACATTTGGAAATTAATCCTATTTTCACAAGCTATTAAAATCAATTTAAGAACACACAATTTTGGCCCATCTAGGTCCTGTGTTTTAAATTTTGACAAGCCCCATTGCAAGTTCTGTACAAAAATGTGTTTTATGATTTATTTGATTACGATTTTTATGATTATAATTAATATTAAACAGTTCAATACAGTTCTGCCCATTGTACTATGAGATCTTGAGCTACACTGCCAGGTCTCATCTTTTTGCAAAATTTGTTAGAACGTTTAAGTTAAGAAGCTCACTCAGTTCACATCTGAAAGCACACTCAAAGGTGCCTCAGCAGATCTTTCGCATGAAACTTTGGGGGTTATTTAAGAAAGGATAGCGTCAGGTAGCGCCTGGTTAATGAGAGGTAGCGACAGATAGTGACTGGTCAACGCCGGACACGGCACGCAATTCCACATTTATCAAGCAGAATCTGTTTAGCGACTGGGATAGCGGCATGTAGCGTCTGATTCATCATTTTCAAAGCCTCTTCGAACAGCGCCAGTGTTCAGCCTTGCACAGCGCCAGGTATGACCTTTCGCTACCTGTCGCTCCCCCATACATTTCAATGGACGAACCTTTTCTTCTCTTTAAACTGGTTATTTTTTTCCCCAAAAATCACAAATAATTCTGTGACCTCTTCTGGCACTGAAAAAGCTGTTTTTTCACATTTTTTACATTTTTTAAATATTTCTTCAGAAATGACATTACAGGTCTGGCATTAAAGTGTTCATGTTACAATGTTGCTACAATGTAATTCCATATGTCTTCGCTTTGTTACTAGTTGATAGATGCATGAAAACAGACTTTAAACACACCGCCTCCTGCGCTGGGCGCCTCTGGGCTTCAAACAAGTATTTTTCAGTGCCAGAGATTTGGGAAGCTATTTTTTTCCTGAATATGGTGTGAGTCGGTCGCTATGAGCAGTCGCTAACATACGCTCCCATATAGCGCTGGTCAAATAGCGACTCCTCACAATGTATTCAACATTACTGAACAGCGACTGAGTCACTATAAAGTAGCGACCCACGGCTGAGCACAGTGACTACTAGCGGGTGCTCTGAAAATGCCTGCTACAGACGCTCATCTGTCGCTACCTGCCGCTAATGATGAATCAGCCTCTTTGTTTTTTGGTTTACCAAAAAACATGAAAGCTTCAAAATCTAGTATTAACATTACCACTTTGTACGATAAATCTAACTGTGCCAACCAAAAGGAGACAAGTTGGTTGACCTGCAGTTAATACACTAGTATAGTACAATAAATTCTGTGCTGTGTGTAAGGGGAAAGAAGTTTAGTAAAAAAGTTAAGTGAATACAACTTTGCCCTGTATGTACACTAGGCCTGTATCAAAGAAGAAGCAGTTTGCCTTAAATTATTGTCCCAAGTGCTGAGCAGTGCCTAGTTGTGTAGACCTGACTCTTGCAAAACCTTAGTAGTAGATGCCAGCATTACCTTTTGGAAATAGGGCAAAATGTAGTACTGGCATTTAATCTCCTACTATTTTTTTTATGAATTTTGGGTAGTAATTAACAAATAATCTAGCTCAAATGCAAACCTCTGTGTGGTTATTTGTATGCCTAAAAGTACCTTGTAGAATTCTTTCTTAAATTCTTCTAATATCTTCTGTGATTGTTCTCCACAGGGACACCTCATATTCGAAGCCTGCATAACAGATGAATACAAAATACAATTAAACAAAACTCCATAATCATCCATGCTAAAGATCTGGTGAAGCAGGTTTACTTTTGGAGGTCATGCTAAATATTTAGTTAAGCAAGTGTAACTCTGGGCGCACATTTGGTTTGAATTGCAACCTGCATTTCGGTAAGCTTAAAAAAAGGACAATAAAAATATTTATTTTAATATTTCTCAAATAAATCACCTATAATTGGGATGGGGCAATTTTACAAGTGAGTTAAATCATTTTTCCAATGCTAAAGAATTCAACTTTTTTTTCTGCGTACCCCTGCTATTTGGCCTGATGCAGAGCCTCCCCGTTCAGCTATCCCGTACGTTTTCCCGTTGGTTTTGAGCTGTGATCGGGTCCTGAAAGGGTGCTACGTTGCTTTTTGTATGTGTTTATGCGCTCAGGTGTGTCGGCATGCGCCTTTCCGATTGACCGCTTGCAAGCGGCTGAACTCCGTGAAAACGG
This sequence comes from Gastrophryne carolinensis, assembly GCA_027917425.1. Classification (NCBI taxonomy): domain Eukaryota; kingdom Metazoa; phylum Chordata; class Amphibia; order Anura; family Microhylidae; genus Gastrophryne; species Gastrophryne carolinensis. The sequence goes on along the minus strand of CM051236.1, from coordinate 315,317,985 downwards.
ACTGGCCGTTGATTGGTCCGTTTTTTTAATTGATTCAGAGCCTTGATTTCCGATTGAAACCAGCCCCATTTAACGAGGGCCTCGACGCTTCACTTACAGCCACTATTAGCACCCGTATTTGAGCTCCGTATCATGATTTCCTCTGTGCGCGAGCATCAAAGGCGTCAGCTGCGCGGTCTTGTACTTTTGAGCATGGCAGAAACCAGGCTGCACCGAACACGTTTGGACATCGATGGCATGCATGACGTTGAGCTATTCGAGCTCACCCACCTTAACCGTGTTTCTCTCCAGGACTTGTATAGCCAGCTGCGGCCATGGTTAGCCCCCTCCACAAGAAAGGGGCATGCAATGGCAGGTATGACCAAATTGGTTGGCTGCCTGCAGTTTTTGGCGAACGGCTCGTTCCAGAGACTGGGTGCCTTCTCCGTGGGGATGTCCCAGTCTACGCTGAGCCGCAGCCTAACCAAGTTTTTGGATGGCATGGCTACCCTGGCACCCAAATTTATATTTTTCCCAGACACAGGGGAAGCCTGGAATGCGGTTAAGCTGGGCTTTTATAACATAGCCGACATGCCCAACGTCATGGGTGCCATTGATTGTACCCACGTATCGATCATTCTGCCTGCTGACCAGGAATATCTGTTCAGGTATGTGGTTTAGGTCTGCTTGGTTTTTCGTTTTTTTTTGGGGGGGGGGGTTTCAAGCAGACCTACACCCTGTGTATCACTAGCATCCATTGTTTAGTAATGTTGTTGATGTTTTTTGAATATTTGTGTGCATCATGACACTATGGTCACACTAATTACAGTTATGTTGGGTTTGTGCAGGAACAGGAAGATGGGCCATTCGATTAATGTCCAGGCAGTCCGGCCCTGATCTGCAATTTTTTAGTATCTTTGCAGCCTTCCCTGGTTCCACGCATGATGCCCACATTTTGAGGAACTCCTGCCTCTTTGAACGTTTTCAATCTGGAGATCTGTCTGGCGGATGGCTACTGGGTATGTGTCTCAAACGTGTTGTTGTTGTGAATTTTTCTTTTTTTTTTGGTGCCTGTCCCCCACTAATCTGTGATAGATAGCAATGAAACAGTACAAGTTGGCAATCACTTACTTACCACTATTTGATCATCTTAATTCTTGTATGTCTTCTCCACTATTGCGTCCTGTCCTGGCCCTCTTAGCTATGTAGCATACCACAGTCATTGTATAGGAGTGTACTGGTTGAATGTGCATGTTGGCTCATCAGAACTGTGCTTTGCTCTGACACTGCACAGAGCACCTATTTGTCCCTGTTCAATAATGCTTTCATGCACACCTAAACATTATTGAGGTTATTCCCCTTAGGGCTCTGTCTGTTGTTCCATGTTGTTAGGCTTTTAAAGTTACCTAACATGCCATTTTTGTTTAATGCATGTAAGGTACTTGTGGATATTGTTTAGTTATTAGATTTAGAGTTATTTGATATTTTTGGTTGGCCTTATAGTTATGTGTTGACTAGTTATGGTGCCAGACACTACATATGTTTACAATAGGCACATTTGTCATGTGTGTTGGTATTATTGTTAGTGCCTATTCTTGGTTGTTTTTTTTGCAGGTGATTCTGGCTATCCTTTGCTACCATGGCTACTCACACCCATCCTGCACCCATCTTCCTAGGTCCAGGAGCGGTATAACACTGCCCATAGGAGGACTCGCTCAGTGGTGGAACGTGCCTTTGGCTTGCTCAAGATGCGCTTCCGATGTCTGGATCAGACTGGGGGAGCACTACAGTATCAGCCTGCCAAGGTCATCAAAATCATTCTTGCTTGTGGTGTCCTGCACAACCTTGCCATTCGAGGCCAGATATCCAGATACACTGACCTGCCTGAGGACACTTTAGAGATTTCTGAAGATCACACCCCTCCATACTCCGGATCACCAAGTGGCACAGCACAGGCAATACGTGCTCAACTAGTGGACAATGTTTTTGCATAAAACACACGCCTTTGAAATGTATTTCTTTTAAATTTATTAGTGAATTAACCAAAAATTCTTTACAATCCTTTTTTTGGATTTTTTGTTAAACTGAAATGTGGGGTCATATACATTAACACAACCATTTAGTGGTAGGTAGAGTATGATGTTGCAGCTGATGGTTGGGGTGGGTGAATCTGTGCAGCAATATGTGCCAGGCTTTGGTTAATGTGCTGCCATTGTTGGACCATATGCCTATTTAGGCTTCTTGTTTCTGCCAGTAGGCCAGACACATTTGAGTTTAAAACCTCTAATTGGTTAGTCATCGATGTTATTTGGGTGCACACCGTGTCATTAAATTGTTGTGTGGTTTGTGAGAATGCTATATTCTCCTGGTGCCACGCTTCCTCCATAATCTGAAGCTGTCTCCTCTGGCTTATATATCGCCTTGGCTGTGTTCTTGCACTGGCAAGGGTGGGTGGTTCAGCACCAGATTGAGTTGGTGCTGGTGGTTGGGTTGGCACCGAGTGTGTGGTGTGGACGGCAGAATTGGTGGTTGTTGGCACCGAGGTTGTGGTAGTGGACACCAGGTGATGAAGTTGCCGTGCCTGTTGGTTCTGATGTTCGCACCCTGGTTCTGTAGGCATTTGCGGCATCTGATTTGTGTCCTCCTCCAAATCTCGAATGTCTTCAATAATTGGGGGACTTTGTATGTTCTGTAAAGAAATTTAGCATTTATTGAGTTCACTATTTTCCCACAAATGGATGTAACTGCAATTTCCAAAGTCTACACAGTGGACCATTGACTTACCTCATCCAAACACTCAATTTGGTTTGTGTGGGAAGAAACCTGGTGTTGCATGGGCCTCTGGGACAAGCCAGAGGTTGCTTGGCCTTGTGACGTGTATTGAGTTTGTTCTTGGAAGAGAGAATGAAATGTAATTTTTAGCAACAAACACAGTGTGTATTAACGGTTCCCAAAGTTTTTTGTTCAACATTGAAAAGTCTCTCTGTAAAAACAAACTCACCTTTCAACCTGACATTCCTGTCTGTGTCTAGGCCCTCTGGCAGGCCCTGAAGGGTTGCAGGGTGAATATATGTGTAGACATGTTCTTCTGCTGGGGGTTAGTGTGATTTTAGTCGGGAGACCACCCCCTGTCTGCTGGCTGGGGTAGATTAAAACACACCTATTAAGTGTTACATCCTGTTACAAAGCAGGCTAGACATGCATTTACACTCTAAAGGGACTTTACTTCTGCTGGCGGCGCATGTCCATTTTTTTTTCCCCATAATATTTGAGATCCCCAAATTTGCGCTCAATTTGCTCAAGATCTCTCCTGACAGAGCCAACACTATTAATTTGGCTGCAAATATTAGCCCAGATCTCCTGCTTTGCCTGCTTTGGGGTGCTTTTTGAATAACGGCCAAATAGGGCATCATAGTGCTCACAGACACCAGTGGCTACAGCCATGCTTTGGGCATCACAAAAATGGGCTGTAAGTGAGCCACGGCATAGCTGACGGCCACATGGGTGTGTGGTGTACCCTGCATCAGATGAAATAGATGGCTGGCTGTCTGGGGAGTCGTGTTGGGTTCTTGGGCTTATGGTTGAGTGTGATGGAGTGTGGGTGCTGCTCTGTGTTAATGGCTGGGTGCCTGTGGAGCTTTCACCTGTTGAGCTCTCTAGTGAATCTGTGGTAGTGGTACTTTGTGACACCGAGTGTTGCGGAGGAGGGGTGGGTGGCCTGGGTGGGGTGGAGGTTTTGGACCTACGCTTCCCCTTGCTGATGTGTCTTGTTTTTTGGGCATGCTTTGTGTGTGGAGGAGGTGCAGGCAGCAGGCTTTTCACAGATTTGGGTCCCTTGTGAGGCCTGGCAGATTTAGCAGGTGCTGGCGAATGTGGCAAGGGCTCCTTGCGCCTGCGTTTTGGGTGAGCTACCTGTGTGTGTGTCTTAGCCACCCTTTTAGTAGGTGCATGTCCATCCTGGCTCTTGTGGCTGCTCTTGTGTTGTTTTTTGTGTGCTGGATCTGAGCAGCTAGTATGTGCCTCTGGGCTTTTGTGGGTCTTACAGCTCCCTTTTGGTCTGGCCATAGTGATATGGTATCCATCACAGAGCTGAGTGCATTGACCTTTAAATATTTTTACCGTGTGGGCGTGTTCACCAGCGTGTGTGTCTGCGTGCGCGCATGCACGCACGTTACCGCGGGGGAACGTCATAGCCATACCCGGAACCCCTAAAAAAATGTCGCCAGCAACTTACACTGCAGAGCAGGACGACCTTATCATGGATGTGAGTAGGCGCGCGTGCGTTTATGTCCGCGCACAAGGCGCTTTAAAAAAATAGCTATGGCAGGGCAAGATTAATGAGGATCAACTGAATTGTTAAAGTAAACTACTAGACCACCTTACTTTTAAACATGTGCGCAACATCAAACTAGCCTACATGCAGATTGTAGAACTAGACCCATGTAAGTAGGAATGAGGGGCAGAAAGTGACTTTAGGTAGGGCATGAGACTTGGACATGTTTTTGTGTGACTAATGGGGTACCATTGTGTTTTTTCTTATCAGATGATGCTGAGGAACCGCTACCTGTCGTGCGATTTCGAGAAGAGGACGTTGGCGCTGGCGGTGGTGGACGCGATTGCCCGCATTTCGGGTACCACCTATACCTTCACCCAGATCGCCCAACACTGGTCTGACTTAAAGAGGAGGCATATGCGGTACTTTGCAAAACATTTTCCAGGTAAGTGTGGCAACTTGACATGCAAGAATCACACTGGCCTTGGCTGGGCCTGTTTTTATGATTGTGTTTATATTGCCGCTAATGAATGGACTATGCGTTGCCGCCCCACCCGGAAAAGAGCGCGCAGCCCAGTGTTGGACGAATCTGGGGAAGGTATAGGTGGTCCACCGCCAGTGCCAACGCCCACCCCCTCCTCTGCCAGTGAGTATGAGGGCCCCTTAGACCTCAGTATGCAGGGGGGGGAATTGCACGGCAGGGAGTCTAGCCTCACTGAGCAGCAACCTGACTCCGGTAAGACTATCAAAATAACATATGTCCTGATACATGCAAGAAAGACATAGACTAATGTGCACTATTGTGCTTTGTAGATTCTGACGTCGCAGGCCCATCCCAAGGGATAGTCGAGGGAGGTGCAGAACAAGAAGAGGTGGCTGGGGAAGGTGAGTGATTTGATGCATAGAAGCATAACCTAATCTCACATTCAGGAGGCACAAAGAGTAAATAAGATACTTCTGTTTTGGATCCAAACAGATTCAGAGCCGGACGTATTGCTGGACCCAGGGAGGAGGCTGCGCCCCAGACGCACTGTTGCCCAAAAGCAACGTAAGTTTTAGTTATTTATTTGAAAAATAGTTTAAACTCATGTCCACCAAAATAAAAATAAAAAAACAATAACAATGATGATGTTTTTCTTTCACAGATCAAAGAAAACGGCAACTACTTTAAAGGAGCCACCCATTTTGCTCAAAAATGTAATATTGTTGTTTTTAACATTTTTAAACAATTTTAAACAGTTCTTAAAAAATAAGGTTGACAGTAAAAAAACAAAACAAAAAAAAGTGTGGTGTGTTTTATTTCCTGCCAATGTACGTTATCACAACATAATCATACTGTTACATGTCCCAAAAGGTAAGTATATGGGACAAGAAATAGAAAGAAGAAGAAGAAGAAGAAGACAAAGAATAAGAAACAGAGATTAAGGTAAGCATTAAAGCCAAGGAAGAAGAAGAAACAGAGATTAAGGTAAGCATTAAAGCCAAGGAAGAAGAAGAAACAGAGATTAAGGTAAGCATTAAAGCCAAGGAAGAAGAAGAAACAGAGATTAAGGTAAGCATTAAAGACAAGGAAGAAGAAGAAACAGAGATTAAGGTAAGTATTAAAGACAAGGAAGAAGAAGAAACAGAGATTAAGGTAAGCATTAAAGACAAGGAAGAAGAAGAAACAGAGATTAAGGTAAGCATTAAAGACAAGGAAGAAGACGAAAAATGTAAGTATACTTGTCCCAAACATCAAAATAGGGGTGAAAACGGAAACGGATGGCAAGAAGTACGTTTGAAAACCCATTAAAAAGGAGGGAAAAACGGATCGTCCGGATCAACTAAATAGCATGCACCCGAGAGGGGGAAAAAACCCTTCCCGATTGAAGACACAGAAACGGAGCATTAACGGAGTTCCCCCGACGGCAGCTCTGCATCACATTTTAACCCAGGGACAAATGTAAACAAAACGGGCCATAGGAAAAAATGGAACAAAATAAGCTCAGATCGGGGGAGGCTCTGCATCAGGCCAATTGTGTCTAAACTTAAAAAAAGAAATTCTTACCTCACACAGGCTTCAAGGGTTTTTTTTTACGGGGAGAGGGGGAAATAAGGATAAACACTATTTATTGTACAAAAAGAGCATTAAAAATATTTGTGCTGATTTTTCCTAAAAAATCACCTGCACATGTGATCGGGAATGTTTACAGGGGAGGTACATCATTTTCCAATGAGATAAGAATGGTAAGGGTCAGGATAACTAATAACCTAGCTAGGCTTCCAATATCACTTTTATGCTGACGACACTCAGATCTACCTCTCTGGCCCGAATCTCTCTTCTCTCCTCTCTCGCCTTCCTGACTGTCTAACAGCCATCTCTTCCTTCATGACATCTCGCTCCCTTAAACTGAACATGGACAAAACTGAACTGGTCATTTTCCCACCATCTCACTCCCCTCCCCTCTCTAACACCACAATCTCTGTAAATAATCTTACAATAACTGCAACTCCTCAAGCTCGATGCCTGGGTGTCATTCTGGACTCCTCCCTCTCCTTCAGACCTCACATTCACTCCCTGGCCACCTCCTGTCGCCTCCAACTCAAAAATATATCTCGCATCCGTCCCTTCCTCTCACCTGTCACCATTAAAATGCTAGTACATGCCCTGGTCATATCCCGACTGGACTACTGCAACACCCTCCTCTGTGGTTTGCCAACAAACAGACTGGCTCCCCTCCAATCTATCCTAAACTCTGCTGCTCGCCTCATCCATCTCTCCTCTCGCTTCTCCAGTGCTACTCCTCTCTGTCAATCCCTCCACTGGTTACCTGTCGCCCATAGAGTTCAGTTCAAACTTCTAGTGCTAACCTACAAAGCTCTCTCTAACCAGGCCCCTTCCTACATTTCATCTCTGATCCAGCATTACCAACCAAAGCGCAACCTCCACTCCGCCTCTGACATTCTCCTGTCCTCTTCCTTGGTTACTTCCTCACACTCCCGCCTTCAAGACTTCTCTCGTGCCTCCCCACTCTGGAATGCACTCCCCCGCTCGATCCGCCACTCTCCATCACTCCAAGCCTTTAAAAGCGCCCTCAAAACTCACTTCTTCAGACAAGCATATGACCTGGCTTAAGCAACTACTATAACCTCTACCACTTGTGACCCCGCCCCCTTTGTCTCCACTCCCATCCTTTAGACTGTAAGCTTGCAAGGGCAGGGCACTCCTCCCTATTGTCTCCTGTGCTCACAACACTTGGTTTTAACCTGTGGCATCTAATTTTGTATTGTTCTCTGTGCTATATGTTTTACCTTGTCTGTATTCTTAACTTGTAAGCGCTACGGAAGTCGATGGCGCTATATAAATAAACAATAATAATAATAAATATTTGGTAAAGCAAGTTCACATTTTGTTTAAATTTTTCTAAAAAAAATTACCTTCACATGAGATGGGGCATTTTTACAGGTGAAGGGCATCATTTTCTTTTATGAGGTAAGAATATTTTTTGAAAGATGCAGGTGGCAATTCACACCCAGAGTTAGACTTGTGTTACTAAATCTTTAGTAGGCCCCCTACTTTTCTTAGTCTACATTTATGGTCTTATACTTATAACTTCAATAGGCTTTCAGTATCACCTCTAAATGGATGACACTCAAGATATACCTCTCTAGCCCTATCCTCTCCTCTCTCTTATCTCGTTCCCCAACTGCCTTGCAGCTATTTCTTCATTCATACCACCTTGCTACCTCAAGCTAAACATGGAAAAACAGAATTGGTAATTTTCCCACCATCTAACTCCTGTTTGTGATCCTTCCCCCTTGTCTCCACCCTTCATCCTTTAGACTGTAAGCTCGCAAGATCAGGTATCTGTCTCCTATTGTATCTTGTATTCAGAATATTCATTGTAAATAGAGATGAGCGAGTAGTATTCGACCGAGCCGGTATTCGATCGAATACTACGCTGTTCGTCATACTCGATTTCGATCGAGTACAGCGGCGATGGCGCACTCACAATTCGTTTCCCCTCCCACCTTCCCTGGCACGTTTTTTACACCAATCACCATGCAGGGGGGGGGGTGGGACAGGTCCTGGGAGGATGCTGGCATCGCGAAAACTGCGTCTACACGCATTGGCTGGAAAAACCATGTGACCTCGAATATACAAAACTCAGCACTTCCTCTTCGTCAGCATTAGCAGCTTGAACTTAGTGAGGGACAGACGCTCACAGCAGGGAAAGACAGGCTGTCGCTGGCAGGGCCCCAGAAGCTCGGAATATCGCATTTACCACCATCTATGCCAGCTACCAGAAGACAAGAGAGTCATTAAGAGCCCTTATTAGGGCTACTACGCTGAACGGTATATGGCTCATATGTAGGCAGGCAGGGCCCCAGAAGCTCAGAATATCGCTTTTACCACCATATATACCAGCTACCAGAAGACAAGAGAGTCATTAAGAGCCCTTATTAGGGCTACTACGCTGAACAGTATATAGCTCATATCCTATGTAGGCAGGCAGGGCCCCAGAAGCTCAGAATATCGCTTTTACCACCATATATACCAGCTACCAGAAGACAAGAGAGTCCTTAAGAGCCCTTATTAGGGCTACTACGCTGAACAGTATATAGCTCATATTCTATGTAGTCAGGCAGGGCCCCAGAAGCTCAGAATATCGCTTTTACCACCATATATACCAGCTACCAGAAGACAAGAGAGTCATTAAGAGCCCTTATTAGGGCTACTACGCTGAACAGTATATAGCTCATATCCTATGTAGGCAGGCAGGGCCCCAGAAGCTCGGAATATTGCTTTTACCACCATATATACCAGCTACCAGAAGACAAGAGAGTCATTAAGAGCCCTTATTAGGGCTACTACGCTGAACAGTATATAGCTCATATCCTATGTAGGCAGGCAGGGCCCCAGAAGCTCAGAATATCGCTTTTACCACCATATATACCAGCTACCAGAAGACAAGAGAGTCATTAAGAGCCCTTATTATTAGGGCTACTATGCTGAACAGTATATAGCTCATATCCTATGTAGGCAGGCAGGGCCCCAGAAGCTCAGAATATCGCTTTTACCACCATATATACCAGCTACCAGAAGACAAGAGAGTCATTAAGAGCCCTTATTAGGGCTTCTACGCTGAACAGTATATAGCTCATATCCTATGTAGGCAGGCAGGGCCCCAGAAGCTCAGAATATCGCTTTTACCACCATATATACCAGCTACCAGAAGACAAGAGAGTCCTTAAACCCTTATTAGTGCTGCTATGCTGAACAGTATATAGCTCATATCCTATGTAGTCAGGCAGGGCCCCAGAAGCTCGGAATATCGCTTTTACCACCATATATACCAGCTACCAGAAGACAAGAGAGTCATTAAGAGCCCTTATTAGGGCTACTACGCTGAACAGTATATAGCTCATATCCTATGTAGGCAGGCAGGGCCCCAGAAGCTCAGAATATCGCTTTTACCACCATATATACCAGCTACCAGAAGACAAGAGAGTCCTTAAGAGCCCTTATTAGGGCTACTACGCTGAACAGTATATAGCTCATATTCTATGTAGTCAGGCAGGGCCCCAGAAGCTCAGAATATCGCTTTTACCACCATATATACCAGCTACCAGAAGACAAGAGAGTCCTTAAGAGCCCTCATTAGGGCTACTACGCTGAACAGTATATAGCTCATATTCTATGTAGTCAGGCAGGGCCCCAGAAGCTCAGAATATCGCTTTTACCACCATATATACCAGCTACCAGAAGACAAGAGAGTCATTAAGAGCCCTTATTAGGGCTACTACGCTGAACAGTATATAGCTCATATTCTATGTAGGCAGGCAGGGCCCCAGAAGCTCAGAATATCGCTTTTACCACCATATATACCAGCTACCAGAAGACAAGAGAGTCATTAATCCCTTATTAGTGCTGCTATGCTGAACAGTATATAGCTCATATCCTATGTAGTCAGGCAGGGCCCCAGAAGCTCAGAATATCGCTTTTACCACCATATATACCAGCTACCAGAAGACAAGAGAGTCATTAAGAGCCCTTATTAGGGCTACTACGCTGAACAGTATATAGCTCATATCCTATGTAGGCAGGCAGGGCCCCAGAAGCTCAGAATATCGCTTTTACCACCATATATACCAGCTACCAGAAGACAAGAGAGTCCTTAATCCCTTATTAGTGCTGCTATGCTGAACAGTATATAGCTCATATCCTATGTAGTCAGGCAGGGCCCCAGAAGCTCAGAATATCGCTTTTACCACCATATATACCAGCTACCAGAAGACAAGAGAGTCATTAAGAGCCCTTATTAGGGCTACTACGCTGAACAGTATATAGCTCATATCCTATGTAGGCAGGCAGGGCCCCAGAAGCTCAGAATATCGCTTTTACCACCATATATACCAGCTACCAGAAGCGAAGAGAGTCATTAAGAGCCCTTATTAGGGCTACTACGCTGAACAGTATATAGCTCATATCCTATGTAGGCAGGCAGGGCCCCAGAAGCTCAGAATATCGCTTTTACCACCATATATACCAGCTACCAGAAGACAAGAGAGTCATTAAGAGCCCTTATTAGGGCTACTACGCTGAACAGTATATAGCTCATATCCTATGTAGGCAGGCAGGGCCCCAGAAGCTCAGAATATCGCTTTTACCACCATATATACCAGCTACCAGAAGACAAGAGAGTCATTATGAGCCCTTATTAGGGCTACTACGCTGAACAGTATATAGCTCATATCCTATGTAGGCAGGCAGGGCCCCAGAAGCTCAGAATATCGCTTTTACCACCATCTATACCAGCTACCAGAAGACAAGAGAGTCATTAAGAGCCCTTATTAGGGCTACTACGCTGAACAGTATATAGCTCATATCCTATGTAGGCAGGCAGGGCCCCAGAAGCTCAGAATATCGCTTTTACCACCATATATACCAGCTACCAGAAGACAAGAGAGTCATTAAGAGCCCTTAATGTTACGCTGAACAGTATATAGCTCATATCCTATGTAGTCAGGCAGGGCCCCAGAAGCTCAGAATATCGCTTTTACCACCATATATACCAGCTACCAGAAGACAAGAGAGTCATTAATCCCTTATTAGTGCTGCTATGCTGAACAGTATATAGCTCATATCCTATGTAGTCAGGCAGGGCCCCAGAAGCTCAGAATATCGCTTTTACCACCATATATACCAGCTACCAGAAGACAAGAGAGTCATTAAGAGCCCTTATTAGGGCTACTACGCTGAACAGTATATAGCTCATATCCTATGTAGTCAGGCAGGGCCCCAGAAGCTCAGAATATCGCTTTTACCACCATATATACCAGCTACCAGAAGACAAGAGAGTCATTAATCCCTTATTAGTGCTGCTATGCTGAACAGTATATAGCTCATATCCTATGTAGTCAGGCAGGGCCCCAGAAGCTCAGAATATCGCTTTTACCACCATATATACCAGCTACCAGAAGACAAGAGAGTCATTAAGAGCCCTTATTAGGGCTACTACGCTGAACAGTATATAGCTCATATTCTATGTAGGCAGGCAGGGCCCCAGAAGCTCAGAATATCGCTTTTACCACCATATATACCAGCTACCAGAAGACAAGAGAGTCCTTAATCCCTTATTAGTGCTGCTATGCTGAACAGTATATAGCTCATATCCTATGTAGTCAGGCAGGGCCCCAGAAGCTCAGAATATCGCTTTTACCACCATATATACCAGCTACCAGAAGACAAGAGAGTCATTAAGAGCCCTTATTAGGGCTACTACGCTGAACAGTATATAGCTCATATCCTATGTAGGCAGGCAGGGCCCCAGAAGCTCAGAATATCGCTTTTACCACCATCTATACCAGCTACCAGAAGACAAGAGAGTCATTAAGAGCCCTTATTAGGGCTACTACGCTGAACAGTATATAGCTCATATCCTATGTAGGCAGGCAGGGCCCCAGAAGCTCAGAATATCGCTTTTACCACCATATATACCAGCTACCAGAAGACAAGAGAGTCATTAAGAGCCCTTATTAGGGCTACTACGCTGAACAGTATATAGCTCATATCCTATGTAGTCAGGCAGGGCCCCAGAAGCTCAGAATATCGCTTTTACCACCATATATACCAGCTACCAGAAGACAAGAGAGTCATTAAGAGCCCTTATTAGGGCTACTACGCTGAACAGTATATAGCTCATATCCTATGTAGTCAGGCAGGGCCCCAGAAGCTCAGAATATCGCTTTTACCACCATATATACCAGCTACCAGAAGACAAGAGAGTCATTAATCCCTTATTAGTGCTGCTATGCTGAACAGTATATAGCTCATATCCTATGTAGTCAGGCAGGGCCCCAGAAGCTCAGAATATCGCTTTTACCACCATATATACCAGGTACCAGAAGACAAGAGAGTCATTAAGAGCCCTTATTAGGGCTACTACGCTGAACAGTATATAGCTCATATCCTATGTAGGCAGGCAGGGCCCCAGAAGCTCAGAATATCGCTTTTACCACCATATATACCAGCTACCAGAAGACAAGAGAGTCATTAATCCCTTATTAGTGCTGCTATGCTGAACAGTATATAGCTCATATCCTATGTAGTCAGGCAGGGCCCCAGAAGCTCAGAATATCGCTTTTACCACCATATATACCAGCTACCAGAAGACAAGAGAGTCATTAAGAGCCCTTATTAGGGCTACTACGCTGAACAGTATATAGCTCATATCCTATGTAGGCAGGCAGGGCCCCAGAAGCTCAGAATATCGCTTTTACCACCATATATACCAGCTACCAGAAGACAAGAGAGTCATTAAGAGCCCTTATTAGGGCTACTACGCTGAACAGTATATAGCTCATATCCTATGTAGGCAGGCAGGGCCCCAGAAGCTCAGAATATCGCTTTTACCACCATATATACCAGCTACCAGAAGACAAGAGAGTCATTAAGAGCCCTTATTAGGGCTACTACGCTGAACAGTATATAGCTCATATCCTATGTAGGCAGGCAGGGCCCCAGAAGCTCAGAATATCGCTTTTACCACCATCTATACCAGCTACCAGAAGACAAGAGAGTCATTAAGAGCCCTTATTAGGGCTACTACGCTGAACAGTATATAGCTCATATCCTATGTAGGCAGGCAGGGCCCCAGAAGCTCAGAATATCGCTTTTACCACCATATATACCAGCTACCAGAAGACAAGAGAGTCGAGGACTTCCGGAGGCGGAGCCAACTAGCATGGCCGCATTTTAGATGTGCTCCTTCATCAAGCCATTGAATCAAGAACCATCCTGGTTTTTACAACGAAGGACAAGCACAAAACTTAGGGGAATGAAGTCATCAGACAACAGGGCTTCGAGGACTACCCCCATTTCATGAAACCCGGGAGCCCCTGTCCATATCTGCAAAGCCACATGCCGGCCACGTGCGGCGGCAGCCATTGCACAGCACTTCATATCTGAGGTGCTAGGGCAGAGAACTGCAGCATCTATATCTACTGGCTACCCCAGCGGCTCAGACATCAGCTGCTCGGCGACGGGGGAGAGGACGAGGACGGCGACACAGCAATAACTCCCAACCTGACACTGGAGAACTGCACCCAATGGCTATAAAACCACGTGGGGTGATAGGAACACACAACCCTGGACGGAGGCGCCGCCTCGTGATAGACCCATCTGCCTGCCAGTGTGGAGCTAAAACCCCGGATACTACTACGCTGCGAGGACGCGCGGGAAAACTTGCCTGCAGTGGAGACCCAGGAGAGATCTGGAGTGACCCGGCGGTGGCGGTGTGGCGCTGAACCCGAGGAGGACCGCTGAAGAAACCCTCTCTCTGACACACCTGTGATCGCTGGCTTGGACGAGGGAGCACAGAGTCTGGAGCCGCCCGTTCCCGCGACGCCGGCTCCGCTTAGTGCTGAGGCGCTTGCGGACCGCTTCTTCTTCAACCTCCCTCTGGAAGCCGACATAGCCTGTCCGGCGGCTACAACTGTCCCCCCCTGCTGCTGCTCGACGGAGGGACTCACCTGCCGAGAGGATTGGGGGAGACCCGGCGACGGTAACCCGGAACGGTGCCCGGGAGAAACTGCCACAACCGCCCTCTCCCAGCCTGGCCCACGCTCGCATACATCTGAAGGGAGGATCGTGGAGGCTGTCTGGACTGCACGCCGACGACGAGGTATTTGGAGATAGCTCCCGTCCCCCTCCTCACCCCTTATATGGGCCGAGACCACCTGGCAGGACACTGCAAGCCCTCCCCCCCATCTCTACCCGCTGAACCCACGGCCATCGAACGGGGCCGAAAGAAAGGGATTTGTTCCCCTTTATTGCCCGGTGCTCTGCCTGTCCCCCCCCCCGCCCCTCCCCTCCCAGGATCGGACGACGGGAGGAACGGGAAAGACTGTGTGGTCACCTCGGTGATCGGCTGCAGTGTGGGGTGCTACATTAACCATCTACGGTGCTTCCAGGCAGACTGCCCCTTGTAACTAATTAATGCTGTGAACTTGCCCCGAGGAGAGAGATCCCTGCAAGCTCCGGATACATCCCCGCCCTACCCTGCGACCCAAACCCTAGCCCCCACGGTCTGTTGAGCAGTTTGCTCTGAATCTCTCCCTACCCCCCCTGCCCCCACTTCGGCGGAGAACCCCAGCGCAAATAGGCTGAACTTTTTGACACAGCAACAGATCAGCGCAACCGCCTAAGACGAAAAAGCCAGCAAAGAAGCCTGCTTATCCTTTCATTTGTGGGTACGCCTGTTTACTTTGTTCATATCCGCACCCTATGAGCTGGCTTGTTGCGGTTGGTCTCTTCCCCTCTCTCCCTCCTCCCTCATAGAAGTACTTGTACTGCTTAATCCTAATAATAATTTCCCATAAGGAATCACAATCTACAGTGTAAATAGTGTATATGGTGTGTGGTGGGTGGAGGGGATTGACTTCTATAGAAAGCACTGACATCTAGTGGTGCCTTTCGATTGTGCGGGCATATGGAGATGGGGATGGTTCTTTTCTGACACCTAGTGTCAAAACAGTGTATATTCTAACAAACTGAAAACTAAATTAACTTTGGACCGTTGCTGCCATCTAGTGGTCATAAGTAATAACTAGGTGATAGATACCTGATAATTAAAGGTATATTAAACCTTGAATCACCATCGCCACCTGGTGGCCACAGGTGGTGAATCCAAAAATTGTGCAGACAGAAACTAATACATCCCTAAAAGCGGTGGTCGCGCTGCAGCCTCCAGTCACAAAACTCAACTCCCAACCTAAACACGATTCCAAACGCCATGAGTCAGAGAACAACTAGAGGAATGGATAAATACATAGAAAAACTCACCCCTACAGCTCACAACAAGTCCAAATCAAAATCAAAACATACCTCCCAGGCGGACCCCAGGCAGACTAACACTCCACCTTCTTCGCCACCCTCGCCTGAACTTGATAGCTCCCCCCAACGAGATCTGCAGGGTCCACGCACAGGGGAGAAGGACCAATCTATAGCGCAAGAAGTTATGGACACTTTAATACCCTATTTCGATAAAAAATTTGGGGACCTACACCACACTCTTGCGGGGGCCATGGAACAAATCAATTCCCACACACAACAAATAACAGAACTCCAACAAAGAGTCAGTGACCTGGAGGACTGCAATGCGACATACAGTGAGAAAATTAAAAAACAAGAAAAAATCCTGGCCACCCTATGTGAAAAACAGGAGGACCTAGAGAATAGGAGCCGCAGATCAAACCTCAGATTTGTGGGTATACCAGAAAGCTACAAAGGCCAAGGGCTAAAATCCTTCCTTACAGGGGATCTGATGACAGCGTTGCATTTGCCTGCATGTGACTCCAGGAAAATAGAAAGAGCACATAGGTTAGGGCCAGATAGACAACCTGAGAATAATAGACCTAGAGCGACTATAGCTAAATACCTGCATTTTGAGGATAAAGAGGAAATTTTAAGAGCTTATCGCAGACAAAAAGAGGTGGTGGGGGCGGGAAACAAAATCCTGATATTTCAGGACTTTTCTGTAGCTGTAACTCAGAAGCGCAAAGAGTTTTCCCCTATCTGCCAACACCTTGTACAACAGGGAATCAGGTTTGCCCTGTTGTACCCCGCAAAACTAAGAGTCACCGTCTCTGGAGAAAGCAAGACATACGATGATGTTAAAAAAGCCAAATTGGACCTGTTCCCACCAAACACGGGGTGAAAGGACGCTGCCCGCTAGGGGCATAAAGCAGAGTTATAAAATAATTATCCAGGATCCCAGATTGCAATATGCATAATATATGTGATTATAAGAACGACCCTCTACAGGGTAAAAAGTTTAAAGAAGTTCGTAAGGTTAAAAGGTTTATTGCAAGGCAAAAACAAATAAAGGATACAGTTGCTGCCCCTTTAAAGGGCAAAAGGTTTCAGAAGGTTTATTATAAGAACGACCCTCTACAGGGTAAAAAGTTTAAAGAAGTTCGTAAGGTTAAAAGGTTTATTGCAAGGCAAAAACAAATAAAGGATACAGTTGCTGCCCCTTTAAAGGGCAAAAGGTTTCAGAAGGTTTATATTGTTAATGAAAGGTTTATTGAAAGGCAACAGCTATCACAAAGCAAAGTTGATAATTGTTGATGCAAATGTGCATAATTTTAATACTATATCTCCAGTTGCTCTTTACAAGGCGAAGTTGATAGTTGTCGATATGGTTATGCATGGTTTAATACTGTATTTCTAGCTATTTTTTCCAGGAAAAGTTATGATGGTTTCCGGGATGCTGAGACGGGCGGTGCGCGCCGCTCGGGGTGGGGGCCGCGATCCTTGAAATCCCGTAAGCAGGATAAACACTTAGAGAACAAGAGACACAGGACCGGGAGGTATGCCCCACTCAACTTGTCAATATACCTAACACATGACACCCGATAAAGCAATGACAGACATTATAGTGAAAGACACACTTAAAGTGGTTTCCTGGAATGTAGGGGGCTTGAATCACCCCATCAAACGTAGGAAGGCCCTGGCATCAATTCGCCGCCTTAACCCAGACATTGTCGGGCTACAGGAAACCCATTGGAAAACTGGGGAAAAAGGCAATTTCAAAGCCAATTGGATAGGGGAAGAAATTGCCACCACTTATACAAAAAAAAAAAGAGGGGTCGCCATACTGATCGGCAAACACCTGCGATATAATATAACAGAAAAACATATGGATCCCGAAAGTAGATATATAATCCTAAAAATTAACATAGCAGGACAGAACTTAGCCAACATCTATGCACCTAATGGCTCTAATGCAGACTTCTACACGGAACTCACACAAAAGTTACTAGCAATACAAGCGCAGAACCTAATTGTAATAGGGGACTTCAATGCTGCTATGGACCCCAAGATGGACAGGCAGGAATCACGAACTACACAACCCATGGGCGACCCGCTCAGATTCTTGCTACAGAATACAGCATTGGTTGACCCGTGGAGGCTCCTATACCCCACAGCCAGGGAAAACACGTGCTACTCAGTAGCCCACAAAACACTATCGAGAATTGACTATACCCTAATAGATGAACAACTGATGGGGGGGGTGGCGGATGCCTCCATCGGGCCAATCACAATGTCGGACCATGCACCCCTCTCACTGACAATTAAACTGGAAACAGCACAAACCCGCTCTAGAATCTGGAGATTTCCAAATTACCTATACACATCCCCGAAATTTAAAGAATATCTGACAAAAAGTTGGGGCGACTTCTTAGATGACAATCTTCAACATATGAATAACCCAACACTACTATGGGAAACAGCGAAAGCCGTTTTGAGAGGACAAATTATAGCATACACTGCCAAACAGCGGAAGGAAGCGAAGGTAAAACACACACTCCTTTATAATGCGCTTACCAAAGGCTATAAAACCTACATAGAACACAATACACCAGAAAATAAAAAATGCTGGTTGGAAGCATCCCTAATACTAGACACATACTTGGGAGCGGAAGCCAAAAGCAGAATACAATTCCAGAATGCCAAATACTTTAGATTCGGCAATAAGGCTGGATCACTATTAGCCAATATGGTAAAACCAAAAGGACACAATAGAACTATAAATATTATAAAGGATGCAACCACGGGACACAGAACACATGACCCGGATAGAATAGCAAAACAATTTGAAGGATACTTTAGAGAACTATACTCTCCCACTACAACGAACTACGCCACCACACAAGACATACTTGACAGGACACAACTTCCACGACTAACAATAGAACAGAGGGGCATGCTGGAAGCAGATATAACGGATCAGGAAATAGAAAACACAATCAAAAATCTTAAAAACCAAAAAACCCCGGGCCCAGATGGCTACACAACAGAATTCTACAAACTATTGAACCCCGCAATAATACCCACGCTTCGGGAAGTATTTCACAACATCATGCACCACGGGACTCCAATGCCCCGATTCACTGAATCTTATACGATTCTCCTACCAAAACCAGACAGAGACCCAGAATTAGTCCAATCCTATAGACCAATATCATTATTAAACACAGATTCTAAAATCCTTTCTAAAATAATGGATGATCGGCTCCAGTGTATCCTCCCGGGGTTGCTCACTAAGCACCAACTAGGCTTTGTCAGGGGTAAACACATTTCAATAGGAATACGAACGGCAACAGCAGCAATCACTACCAATGGTAAATCTGGGAGTCTTCTCCTCAGTTTGGATGCTGAAAAAGCATTTGACAAAATTGCGTGGCCATGGCTTAATGCGGTATTAGCGGAAAGAGCCTTCGGCAACACATTTAAATCCCTAATACAATATATATATAAAACACCAACTTGTCAATTGCTAGTCAATGGACAACTTACGAACGGCATCCGACTGGGGAGAGGGGTCAGGCAAGGTTGCCCCTTGTCACCACTCTTATTCAACTTAGCCATTGACCCACTATTTAGATTACTAGAAAAGGAAACCGCCTTTCAGGGAATAAAAATAGGCAAAGAAGAAATAAAAATAACAGCCTTTGCAGATGACGTTTTATTATACATAGCAAACCCCCAAGCCACTCTTCCACGGATATTAGCAATCATAACCCAATTCGGTACTATCACGGGCTATTCAATTAATTTAGAAAAGTCGGCAGCTTTATACCTTGGTGACTGTACAAAACCAGCCTGGGGAGAGGACTTCCCTTTCAAATGGAATAAACAACATGTTAAATACCTGGGTATTCTGCTGCCTAAAAACCAACACCTACTATATGACATCAATATTAAACCTGTCATAAGAGAAATTCAAAAAAACCTACAAACCTGGGCTAGCCTGACCCTCTCATACTTGGGGCGAATCCATTTAATAAAAATGATAGCGTTCCCGAAGCTATTGTTTTACTTACAAACACTCCCTATACTTCTTAAAAATAAGGAAATCACAGAATTACACAAAAGATTCAGAGAGTTCATCTGGGGCAAGAAAAGAGCAATAATAAGCAGGAGAGTGCTGCAGCAGCCACGGGAGAACGCTGGAGTAAACCTTCCAGACCCATTTAACTACAACATAGCGGCACTGCTTGGAGTGCTGAGAGACTGGATCAAAAACACGCATATACATACAGATCCACAATTGGATCAGAACATGATACCAGATATTAAACTAACTTATTTGATTCATATGCCAAGAGCGGAACTGCCTGAGCGGGTCACTTTAAATCCGCTATTGATCTCCATCTGGGGTCTTTGGCAAAAACTGAGGAAAAGATATAAACTAAACCCTCACTCATCAGTATTGCTACCCATCACGGGCAACCTAGATTTCTTGCACGGGAGCCAAACACGCCCATTCACAGAGTGGGAAAAAGCAGGACTCACACATATTGGTCAATTATTGAAACGGAATGGCAAAAGAATACTTACACTCCAAGAAGTTAGGGAAAAATTCCCATTCACGGCCCCACATACTTTTGCATATTTTCAAATATCATCTTATATCAAAAAAACAATCAAAAGTTTTTCCACTCATGATTGGGAAAACGAACTAGATACGCTGCTGAATATAACACCACCAAACGACAAAGCCGTAGCGACACACTACAAATTTTTAAGACACACTCTTCACTATGAAGAACTTAGTACAGGCATGATCAAGTGGTGCACTCATTTTCCGGAGTGGGATGTTGCCGAACTGCTCAAAATGTACAACTACTCCTGGACAACGCTGCAGGCATCCTCTTATAGAGACATGCTGCTCAGATTGTACCACTACAATTATGTATCACCAGCTCGTTCAGTGCAGATGAAGCTGTCTGACTCTGACCAATGCAAAAAGTGTGGGAAGGAGGGAGCAGATTTATACCACTGTTTGTGGGAGTGTCCGGTGATTAATCAATTCTGGAGGAAAGTGCACAGATACATGATTACAAAATTAACAAGCTACTTACCCCTTACTCCAAGGTGGGCAATATTCGGCTCCATAGACACTAACACTCAGAGGATAGACAGACGAACTAGAAAACTAATCTTACTGACAGCCACAGTGGCAAAAAAAGTCATTCTTCAGGGATGGATAGGGAGTGACCCGCCCCCATTCCAACACTTTATGGAAAAATTGCAACAGCTCTTTAAATTCGAATGGGCTGAGGCAACCTTAGATAAAGAAAAGAAAACGCCCAAATTCTTTAACACATGGGAAAGCTTTATTGAAACCTTAAATATAGAAACCAAACAAAAACTATATCAGACATTTCAAGACACCACCTGGTATCTGACCAGAGTGGTGGAGGGAGATGACCCAATCAATCTGGAGAGGGGGGACGTACGTGGCCCTCACCCTGAGCGGCGGGACCGGGTGTGATGCAGTTTTGCTACCAAACAGTGTTGCCTCAAATAGATGCTTTAATGTTAGTTACCTGGATTTGACATACAATGCTAATAGGAAAAACGATGTCCTTTCTGATGCAATGTCATGTCTGTACCTCTTTTATCATTTTATTATGCTGTAATCGCTTGAAAAGATCTAACTATGTACCTCATTGTTGGAAAAATGTTGAAAACCCAAATAAAAAGAATTTGAAAAAAAAAAAGAAGACAAGAGAGTCATTAAGAGCCCTTATTAGGGCTACTACGCTGAACAGTATATAGCTCATATCCTATGTAGGCAGGCAGGGCCCCAGAAGCTCAGAATATCGCTTTTACCACCATATATACCAGCTACCAGAAGACAAGAGAGTCATTAAGAGCCCTTATTATTAGGGCTACTATGCTGAACAGTATATAGCCCATATGTAGGCAGGCAGGGCCCCAGAAGCTCAGAATATCGCATTTACCACCATTTTTTCAATAATACAGCAATTCTACGGCGGTTAAGGAGGAGGAGGAGGAGGAGGAGGAAATGGCACTTCATACAGATGGCACTTCACTCTTGGCTGCTTTCCACTGTTGTACAAGCAAAGTCCGGGTCAATCCACTTGCTGTTCATTTTGATTAGCGTCAGCCTGTCGGCACTGTCGGTTGACAGGCGGCTGCGCTTATCGGTTATAATGCCCCCGGCTGCGCTGAACACCCTTTCTGATAGCACGCTGGCGGCAGGGCAGGCAAGCACCTCCAAGGCGTACAGGGACAGTTCCAGCCACGTGTCCAACTTGGAGACCCAGTAAGTGTAGGTCGCCGAGGGATCGGGGAGGACAGGGGTGTGGTCTGCCAGGTAGTCCCGCAACATCCGCCGATACTTGTCCCTCCTGCTGATAGCGGGCCCCGCAGTGATGGAAGTTGCACGAGGGGGTGACATGAACGTGTCCCACACCTTGGAGAGTGTTCCCCTGGTGGCTGTGGGCCTGATCGATGTTGTCAGACTCTGGGAGACACTCTCCTCTCTGCCGCCAGCGATGCTGGGTGGGAAAATCTGCATCATGTTCTGCAAGAGTTCCCTCTGGTATTCCAGTAATCGATTCGTCCTCTCCTCTACCGGAATAAAAGAGGAGAAGTTATCTTTATACCGGGGGTCCAGGAGTGCGAAGACCCAGTATAGTTTGTTCTCCAATATCCGGACAACACGTATGTCCCGGGAAAAGCAGCCCAGCATGAAGTCAGCCATGTGTGCCAGACTCTGAGTAGGCATGACCTCACTGCCCCCACCAGAAGGATCATTTTCCATTTCCTCCTCTTCCTCCTCCTCTCCGCCCCATCCGCGCTGAACCAATGGGACGCACACAGCCTGACTGCTACCCTCGCCGCCAGCATCCTCTTCCACAGCCACCTCCACGTTGTCCTCCTCCTCCTCATCCTCCTCCTCCTGCAACTGCCACCGAGCAGCAGACAAAAGTGTGGTCTGACTGTCTACCTGCGTTGCGTCTCCTCCTACCCCCATCTCCTCTGTGTGCAATGCGTTCTCCCTTATTGCGATGAGCGATTCTTTAAGGACGCCTAGGAGCGGGATGGTTACGCTCACTATAGCGTCCTCGCTGCTGACCTTCTTAGTGGACTCCTCAAAGATACGCAATACATCGCATATGTCTGCCATCCATGGCCACTCGTGGTTGGCAAACTGAGGGAGCTGAGTTGGAGGCACGCGTGGATGCATCATCTGGTACTCCATCAATGCTTTCTGCTGCTCACACACCCTGGCCAACATGCAATAGGTGGAATTCCAGCGAGTGGGCAGGTCGCACAACAGCCGATGTTGAGGCAAATGGAGGCGTTGCTGGATTTTTTTTAAGCTAGCAGCAGCTACAGTTGACTTCCGAAAGTGAGCGCACAAGCGCCGCACTTTGACCAGTAGCTCTGCCAGGTTGGGGTAAGTCTTTAGAAACTTTTGTACTACCAAATTAAAAACGTGGGCCAGGCATGGTACGTGATTGAGTTCTGCAAGCTCCAGAGCCGCCACCAGGTTACGGCCGTTATCGCACACGACCATGCCTGGTCCTAGCTGCAGCGGCGACAGCCACATCTCTGTCTGCTGCAATATGGCGTGCCTCACCTCTGCGGCGCTGTGCTTCCTGTCGCCCAAGCTGATGAGCTTAAGCACCGCCTGCTGACGTCTCCCCGTGCCAGTGCTGCAACGCTTCCAGCTAGGGGCTGAGGGCAATGTTAAGGCAGAGGAGGAGGAGGAGGAGGAAGAGGAGGGGGGTCTATCAGAACCCGTGCTGGCAATCTTGGGCGGGGGTGGTATGTAGGCCGTCCCTGTTTGCGACCCCGTCCCCGCTTCCACAACATTCACCCAGTGTGCCGTCAAAGAGATGTAGCGTCCTTGGCCGCAAGCGCTTGTCCACGAGTCGGTGGTCAAGTGGACCTTTGCGCTGACTGCGTACCTCAGGGTCCGCCTGATGTTACGCGACACGTGCTGGTGCAGGGCGGGGACGCCACACCGGGAAAAATAGTGGCGGCTAGGGACGGAATAGCGAGGTGCGGCAGCCGCCATCAGGTCGCGGAAGGCCTGCTTCTCCACAAGCCAAAACGGCAACATCTCCAGGGCCAGCAGTTTGGAGATGAGGCAGGTTAAGGCTTGGGCTTGGGGGTGACTGGAGGCGTACTTCCGCCTGCGGTTGAACGCCTGCGAGATGGACAGTTGATGGGACGAGGAGATGGAAGGTGCAGACGAAGATGCGGGGGAAGGGGGGGCTGAAGGAGAAGGCCCCAAAGTAGCCGAGGCAGAGGCAGATGTGGAGGTGTCCTGGCTGGAGGTCTGGACCGCAGTGGCAGCACACAACAAAGGGGAAGAGGCAGTGGCAGCAAGACGGGGCGCAGGTTGTATTGCGTTTGCTCTCTCCCATTCAGCCCAGTGCTTGAATTCCAAGTGACGGCGCATGCCTGAGGTGGTCAGATTGCTCTTCTCAGAGCCCCTACTCAGTTTTGAGTGGCAGATTGCGCAAACCGCGCTCAGTTTGTCATCCGCGCAAACATTAAAAAATCTCCACACCACAGAAGTACGAGGCCTCGATGGGGGAGCTTCGCGCGACTGCCTGCTGCCGGGAAGAGCTTCGGCCCTGCTGGCTGTGGCCTGCCTTCTCTGTCTGGACTGTCCTCTGCCTCTGGACTGTCCTCTGCCTCTTGCTGCCTTATTCGGTGATGCGCAGACCGCATCTCCACTGCTTTCCCCGCTGGACATCACCCCTGTCCAAGTGGGGTCGGTCATTTCGTCGTCCACCACCTCCTCTTCCACTTCCTCTCTCTGCTCCTCCTCCTGCCCACTGGATATTCCAACAGCCTCCCTTGATGGCAACTGCGTCTCATCATCATCGCTCATGATAGCAGATGCTGGTTCCGGGTCCACATCACTAGCAGATGGCGGATACTCAAGTGTTTGGGCATCACTACAAACAAATTCCTCTGCTAGCTCCTGGGATTCTTGCAGCACATCTGGAAAAGGACCCGAAAAGAGGTCCTGGGAGGGGTCAAGGGTGGGCTGACTCTGTTGGCCAGGTTGGGAGGAAGGAGGGTCAGAGTGAGACTGTGTGGATGACTGGGTGGTGGACAAGTGACTGGAAGCGTTATCGGCCATCCATTGCACCACCTGTTCACGCTGCTCAGGCTTTAACAGAGGTGTACCCCGCCCCCCGCATAACTGTCCCATAAAGGCAGGGAAGCTGGATGAGCGTAATGCTGGCTGCCCCTCATCAGCACGCATTGTATCCCCACTGGCTTCAACGCGGTTTGTGCCCCCACCAGCATTTCCGCGCCCCCGTCCTCGTCCACGTCCCTTTGCGCTAGCCCTCCGCATTTCAGACGTTTTACTTTTTTGGCCACGCGTTATGCCAAATATAAAAATATTTTTAAGAAGAACACCTGGCTATACAGCCGTATACTGCCAGAAGGTGAAATGGTGCCTATACGCACCGGGTATATAACAAGGTTTTGTTGGTAAAGAGGACACAAAACAGTAGTGCCAAATATAAAAAATATTTTTAAGAAAAACACCTGGCTATACAGCCGTATACTGCCAGAAGGTGAAATGGTGCCTATACGCACCATGTATAAAACAGTGTTTTGTTGGCACAGAGGACACAAAACAGTAGTGCAAAATATAGTTTTGTATATAGGTGCTAATACACCACTGAAGTCTTTCTGTCCCTATTCCAGCATCAGCAGCTACCCCTCACTAAAGCAGCCGTTTTGAGCAGAGTGTATATAGTTTTGTATATAGGTGGTAATACACCACTGAAGTCTTTCTGTCCCTATTCCAGCAGCAGCAGCTACCCCTCACTAAAGCAGCCGTAGCTGCAGCACTAATAAGTGCTCAGCTCTTGGGCCTCCACACAATGTTTGAGAGGTCTCAGCTCTTGGGCCTCCACACAATTTTTAAGAGGTCTCAGCTCTTGGGCCTCCACACAATTTTTAAAAGGTCTCAGCTCTTGGGCCTCCACACAATTTTTAAGAGGTCTCAGCTCTTGGGCCTCCACACAATTTTTAAGAGGTCTCAGCTCGTGGGACTCCACACAATGTTTGAGAGGTCTCAGCTCTTGGGCCTCCACACAATTTTTAAAAGGTCTCAGCTCTTGGGCCTCCACACAATTTTTAAGAGGTCTCAGCTCTTGGGCCTCCACACAATTTTTAAAAGGTCTCAGCTCTTGGGCCTCCACACAATTTTTAAGAGGTCTCAGCTCTTGGGCCTTCACACAATTTTTAAAAGATCTCAGCTCTTGGGCCTCCACACAATTTTTAAGAGGTCTCAGCTCTTGGGCCTCCACACAATTTTTAAAAGGTCTCAGCTCTTGGGACTCCACACAATGTTTGAGAGGTCTCAGCTCTTGGGCCTCCACACAATTTTTAAAAGGTCTAAGCTCTTGGGCCTCCACACAATTTTTAAAAGGTCTCAGCTCTTGGGCCTCCACACAATTTTTAAAAGGTCTCAGCTCTTGGGCCTCCACACAATTTTTAAAAGGTCTCAGCTCTTGGGCCTCCACACAATTTTTAAAAGGTCTCAGCTCTTGGGCCTCCACACAATTTTTAAGAGGTCTCAGCTCTTGGGCCTCCACACAATTTTTAAGAGGTCTCAGCTCTTGGGCCTCCACACAATTTTTAAAAGGTCTCAGCTCTTGGGACTCCACACAATGTTTGAGAGGTCTCAGCTCTTGGGCCTCCACACAATTTTTAAGAGGTCTCAGATCTTGGGCCTCCACACAATTTTTAAGAGGTCTCAGCTCTAAGCTTCCCTTACTGCTCGGGTGACACACTGTAACAAACCTCCTCCTGTAAGCTTCCCTGACTGCTGGGGTGACACACTGTAACAAACCTCCTCCTGTAAGCTTCCCTTACTGCTGGGGTGACACACTGTAACAAACCTCCTCCTTTAAGCTTCCCTTACTGCTGGGGTGACACAATGACACAAGAGGACATGTCTGACCACATCTCACACACACACACACACACACACACACACAATGACAATTAGGGGTGGGGTATATTTATTTTCCCCCTTGCCTATGCCATCTGTGGTTGTCATTAGGCAACGTGATTTTAAGGGGTGCAGAATTTTGTTCTTCTTTTTTGTACAGTTTGGCTTGGGGTCCATGGCAATGTAGAGGAAAGAAGGTTTCCTTGTCTTGTCTCACTTTACGTAGAAGTAATATTGTGTTTGGAGTGTATTGTTGAGAGGCTGTGATAGTGGCGTAATAGTGCGACTTGGGCGCGTTATATGCACCCAGACATGCTTCCCCTGCTGTCCCAGTTGCATTCCAGCAGTGTTGGCATCATTTTCTGATGTTTCAGGGTGGACTTGGTGACCTCCAAGTGGTCGAATTGAGATTTCCAAGTGTCGAGCATTTTTTTCCCATAGACTATAATGGGATTCGATATTCGGTCGAGTAGTCGAGTAACGCGGTCTATTCGAATCGAAATTCGAAATTTCGAATATTTCACTACTCGCTCATCTCTAATTGTAAACATTGTAACCCTGCATTTGTAATAGTCTGTATATATACTCTATGTTTCTACCCTGTCTGCAATTACTACTTTGTACAGTGCTATGGAAAATAATGACGCTATATACAGTTATTAAACAATAATAATAACAATAATTGGAAAAATGACAGACCCCACATGTGAAAAAACCCAACATGCATGGGAACTGTCAAGGGAAGAATTGCCAAACACCCCAAAGTAAAGCGTGTGCATAAGAATATTTTTACTTGAAAATTTCAGCTCTGCTGACAAAGTGCTCACCTTGCGCTTTTTCTACCAGAACAACCGTTTACATTTGGAATACCCCCACAAACCATATATTCCCAGAAAGTACACATGTTAAGTTTTCTAAGCATACCCAGCTTGTTGTAGTGGGCTCATCTTTCTGGAAGTAATCCGTCAGAATTCTATGGTTGCACAGGGTTTCCCTAAAAAATGTATAAAAAAGCAGCATAAAAAACACGGTTCCCTAAAATATCAATATGCAAACAAGAAAAAACAAGCTAAGTCTGAAAACGCAAGATCCCCTGAACAGAACAATACCCAACATGCATAGCTACTTTCAACCCTTTTAATTGCCAGCCTACTTGTTGACAGGTCATTTTTCACCATTTTGCGCCATGTTTAACCGTGATTTTTGCAGTAATTTCCAGGAAAATGTTATATATCTTTTGAGGCAGAGTTTAGACTTTAACATGAAATGTGTTGTTTGTAATTTTTTGACAGTTTTTAAAAATATTTTTAAGTAAAAAAATTATTATTTCTTTTAAATTGTCTCATTTATTTTAAATAAGGCAGTATTATGGTTGGCAAATGTTCCTGTCTAAACATGTTGCATTCTGCTTGTTCCTGATGCTACCGCTGGGGTGGTCAGAGCTGTGGTTTCCTGGGTGGACTGGCCTTGCTGGAAATCAGCCTCCTTGGTCTACTAGAGGTTAAATTGGGCTTTAGGATTTAAAACTTTTTCGCTGTACTACAATTTTGCCTTAATGTTGTTGTTTGGTTATGCTAGTTTAGTGGCAGTCGCCTTGCACAGGTGAGGGAGTAGTTAACACCCCAGCAGTGGTTGCTTTTGGCGACTGGCCCCGCTGGATTGACGTTCTCCTTCATTGATGGAGGGGGGGGGGTCCACTGGAGCCTCTCTTACAAACCCCAGTGTGAACAGGGTTCACCCGGGAATTTAAAAAGTTTTTGGCCCGCCCTCCGGGATCCCACCTACTGGGGGATGCTGGGGGGGCGGATCTAGATTTCTGTAATCTAGATTTAAGAGTGTGTATAATTTGATCGTATTATTGACATTCTTTGTGTCTCTGTTTTCCCTTAATCTCCCTGTTCTTTCTTCCTCACCCCTCATCCTTCCCTCTTCCCCACTCTCCTCTATCTATTACCCCTTCGGGACTGACCAGGTGTCGTGACTGGGCTCTGACCCTTTGGTAGCTTGTATACGCGCCCTTGGTCCCGACTTATGGCTGACCTCTAAGCTGACAGACGTGCTCGGGGGTGGTAATGCGAAGATGGGCTCTTGATCGACTGATCTGGCCATGCCTCCTCTCCACACCAAAAAACTGAAGGTGTTCTTGCTAAATGCTCAGGGCCTGAATACCCACTTAAGAGATCAAAATTGCACCAGGAATTGAGCAGGCATAAGGCAGGCTTTGTGTTTCTACAGGAAAAGCACTTTAGGGGCGGACAGGCCCCCAGACTGAACTACGGGTCCTTCTCCCAATCCTACACAAGCAATGCACCAGATGTGAAGGTGCGGGGAGTGGCAATCCTGATTGCCAGAAAGGTCCCCATTAAGGTCTCTGAATGGATAGCTGATGAGCATGGGAGATATTCAATTCTGAAAGGCACCTTATACAACAGGCCCTACACCCTAGCGGTAGCTTATGCCCCTAACTCTGGGCAGTTGGCATTCCTTGAATCTGTTTTAGACAGTCTTATTGTGGTGCAAGAGGGACCCATTATACTGGGAGGAGACCTAAACTTAACGCTTGATCCCCTATTGGGTTCCTCCACAGGAAGGTCGGCTCTGGCATACACGGCATAACAAAGGGTGAAGAAGACCCTCCAGAGGGCACAGCTTTGCGACCCTTGGCGAATTGCTCACCCCACTACTAAAGATTATTCATTCTATTCAGCAGTACATGCTTCGTACTCCAGGATCGATTATATCCTGGTCTCACATACCTTGCTGCCTCATATATCAGATACAAGAATTGAGCCTACAGTCATATCTGATCACACTCTGGTTACATTATCTATCAACCACACAGATAAGCCCAGGGGGAAGTGGACATGGAGACTGAAGGAGTCTTTGCTGCAGGATGAGCCATTTATCCAAGACCTTCAAAACTCCATTAAGGAATACTTTGAGCTTAACAGGGGAATAGACACCTCTCCCTTCAATAATTGGCAGGCCCATAAACCAGTGATCCGGGACGCACTCATCAGACATGCCACCAAAGTAAAGAGGGATCGGGAGCGGGAAATCCAGAAGCGACTAGAGAGGGTTTAGGAGTTGGAGAAATCCCATAAAGCATTGTTGGCTGGGAGCTGTCTCTCCGCGCTCACGGAGGCCAGGGGGGCTTTGAACTCTCTCCTGTCTGCTAGAGCTGTATTTATCATTAAGCGGTGCAAAAAGATGTACTTCGAATGGGGAAATAAAAATAGGGCACTATTGGCAAGGGCCGTTAAAAAGCAACAGTCATTAAACTTTGTAGAAGCAATTATACACTCACAACAAAAGAAGCTTCATCACACCCCAGACATTGCGAGGGCCTTTCAGTCCTATTACCAGAGGTTGCACAATATACATCCTGCGGGGGGGGGGCAGACTCAGAGTCTGGGCAGATGGATCAGATTAAGCAGTACATAAGGGAGTCGGGGATGCCTACGCAGAGAGAGGGAGAGGGGAAGTCTTTGGAGAGCCCAATCTCACTGTAGGAACTGAGTTTGGCTATAAAGGAATCACCAAATGGGAAGTCACTGGGGCCAGATGGATTCTCCATCGGGTGTTATAAGCGCTTCCTCCCCCTCCTTGCCCCACATTTCCTCTCGGCTTTCAATTCGTTAATTGCATCCCCTGACCTGGCCGTCATACCAGGAGAGGCCGGGGAAGGATCCACTTTCCTGTGGGAGCTACAGACCCATTTCATTACCAAATGTTGAGCTTCAGCTTTTCGCCAAGATTTTGGTGAACAGATTATCAGGGGTCTTGCCGGGGTTGGTGGACGGTGACCAGTCGGGCTTTATACCAACTCGTGAAGCAAGAGATAATACAACTAGGGTGCTGAACCTTATCCACAGGGTAAGGTGGACTGGAGACTCAGCTGTCTTGCTGTCCACCGACTCCGAGAAGGCTTTCGATCGAGTAAACTGACAGCTCATCAGGGCAGTGTTAGAACATATAGGCTTAGGGACCAATGCTTTACAATTTGTAATGGCATTATACACTGAACTGACAGTTAGAATTAAAGTGAATGGCTCCCTCTCGGATCAAGTGACCATTAGGAATGGTACTAGGCAGGGATGTCCCTTGTCCCCCATGATATTTGCTCTGACTATGGAGCCCTTCCTCTGCAGGATCAGAGCACAAGGAGATATTCGCGGGATCTCAGTAGGGGCAGACACACATAAAATTTTGGCCTATGCCGACGACCTTCTTTTCTGTATAATGAACCCAGTGGTGGGAATCCCAGTCTTGATGAAGGAGTTTGAGCGATTTGGCAAACTCTCCTTTCTCCTTTTCTGATAAATTATGATAAATCTGAAGCCATGGGAGTGAACCTGTCAGAAGACGTTGAAGCCCGTTTGAAAGTATATTTCCCCTTTCATTGGTCCTCCTCAGCTATCACTTACTTGGGCACCAATATAACAGACACGGTAGAGGGGGTGTATGCATCGAATTTCATCCCGCTCCTCAACAGAATTAAGACTGACCTAACAAACTGGGATTTCCCCACTTTTTCTTGGCTAGGTAGAATCAGTATCATCAAAATGACGATCTTACCGAGAACACTGTATTTGCTTCAGACCCTCCCCATTAAGACTCCCAGAGCGTATTTTAAGTCCCTAAACTCGATCTTTATCAAATTTATATGGCAGGGTTGTAAACCAAGGTTGAAATTGCAGCTCTTAGTCTGGCCAAAAGGATTAGGAGCATTAGCATGTCCTGATGTGTTGCAGTATTGGCATGCAATGTATCTACAACATGTAGTGGGGTGGAACTAGAAGCAAGCTTTCTCCACACACCGTTAAAAGACTCAGTGTGGGTGGCCAAGTCAGTTAAAGGCATCTGTAAGGATCACCCACACATATCCACCACCTTAGAGGTGTTTGACAAGCTTAGAATAAAAGTTGAGATATCTCCATGGCCAACCCCCCTGGTGCCTTTGGTGCGCAACCCGGTCTTTCCGATTAGTGTTCTCCCCCGGCTCTTGAAGGTATTTGATGAGAAGAGGGAGAAACGTGCGGGCAGTTGGGCGCAGGTCAGTGACTTAAGGGAGAAATGGGAAAAGCAGCTTATTGATCAATGGCTGTTATTTACATTCCAGAGCTTCCTCTTAAGTCTGGGTCATAAACAGGCCCTACTCAGGGACCTTACCCTCTTTGAGCAGCTGACTGTGGCTCAGTCGCCACCCCCGAGGCTGATTTCCTGCTTATACACATTGTTGATGACAGGCAGGGATGCACCCCGCTTCTGTGTGGATTGGGAGAGGGACCTGGACCGACACTTTACAGAGGAGCAATGGAGGTACATGTTCACCATAGCACATAAAGCCTCTATGTCTGCCAAGATTCAGGAATTGAACTATAAGTTCCTCACAAGATGAAATTACACAACTTTTCCCCATTACGGTCCGCAGAGTGCTGGAGATGTCAGAGGGCATTAGGGACCTTTTTTCACATTGTTTGGGAATGCCCTGGGATCACCTCTTTTTTGGGACGCTATGTCCAGTGTCTCGGAGGAGATCATAGCACAACCGGTGGCTCGTCCTTGCTTTTGCTACATTTGGCAGACATGCTCCTTAAAGTGTATAAGAAATCACTCCTGAGAAACCTTATCAATGCAGCCAAGGCAACCATACCTAGGCTGTGGAAATCTGTGTCAGCTCCATCGCTGGCGGACTGGATGGGAGAGATTAACAGGATAATGAAGATGGAGGAACTCACAGCATCCATACATGAAAATACACACCAGTTTTTGCATACCTGGACGCCCTGGTACCTCTTTAAGGATACAGATAAGTATAAGCAGATCACTGCCGTATAACCCCCAGGGGGCTTGCACTTGGAGGAGGGGGGGCGTCTCGGAGTGTTTTGAACTGGAGGCTTTGTGAGCGAGAGGACGGGGGCTTGTAAAGACCCAGTGGCCGTCGGGTTCTGGAGCCACTGATCCGTCCCCTGGTGACCCCCCCTTTTGTCTTCCCCCTATTCTATTCTATTCCCCTTTTTATACCTCATGACCCCCCCCCCCCCCAAGTTGTATTTCTTATGGTTCAGGTTACAGAATGGGCCACTTTGTGACGACGAAGGTAGTCGTCTGAGGTATCGATTTGTGTTAGAGATGCAATGTTTACATCATGATTAGCTGTACTCTATGCTTGTGTACTCATATCATGACTCTGTATGACTGATTCACTGTGCTCTGTCCTATTGTTTTGACATGAAAATAAAGAATTAAAAAAAAATATATATATATATATAGGTTAGGGCACTGGTCACTTTACAAAGTACTTGTCACTTTGTATATTTTCTATTTAGTAGCATTGACACTTTTTGATTATTGATTCTCAATTATATGAATTCTATGAAACACTGAATGTATGTTTAATGTCTATTGAATAGAGTCATTGCACAGACTGATTTACTGATATAGGGAACAATTTATATTATCTTGGAAATACCTTTTTGTTAGAGATCCGTCTATCCAAAATGTTTTAAATGTATGTAGTTTATGTTCCATGTAGTGTTTAGTGTGTGCCCAATTAATTAAAATAAAACATAACTTTTAATAAATTTCTCTAGTGTGCGGCGTAATTTTCAGGCAACAACTATCGTTGTGGGCTTATCTGGTAACCCACACACAACTGTATTGCACTTAGAGTAATATCCTTCAACTGAAGGTGTTTTGCCTATGCCATCACCTATTTACTATTATATAAATAATAGTATAATATAATTATAATTACTCGGTGCAGGGTATCTTTATGGAATTTCAGATAAAATACAACTATGCTAACCTTTTAACTGCCAGCTTACTTGAGATTTTGTCACCCCCTGCTGACAGGTTATTTTTCAACATTTTGCGTGATGTTTAACTGTGATTTTTGCAGGAATTTCCAAGAAAATGGCATATTATCTTTTTACGGCAGAGTTTAGGCTTTAACATTAAAATGTCTTGTTTGTATTTTTTCTACTGTTTTTTAAAATATTTTTAAGTAAATATGTCAAAAAAATATATATATGTTTTTCAAAATTGTGTCCTTTATTTTAACTAAAACATTTATAGAAATATAAGAAAATCATATTGTATGTGAAAGCCCAATTTCTCCCGATTACAATGATACCACATCAGTAGCCCCTCGTTCCTGCCCAGGAGATCCCCTAAACTGAAAAGAGCACTTTATAACATTTACAAATAAAATACAAATACTATCCACATTATAAATGGGTAAATAAAAAAAATGGCATGGGGTCCCCATTCCCAGGGGGGGACCCAATTTTTTTGGCGAATTTTAAGGGTTAAAAACCCCTAAAATTCTCAAATAAAATGTCGTGAGGTCCCCCTACCCTGCATAACCAGCCCAGTGTAGAACAGGGTGACGGGGCCAGGTTTGGTGGCCCCCCACCCTGCCAACTACAAGCCCCAAAGCCTAATAGCCATGGGCTCTTCTGCCCCCCCTGGGCTTTGGGGAGGCAGGTAATGGGGTGCTCGGGGTTAATGGCAAGTCACCCACTAGCTGCAGGTGACTTGACAGACTTGGCAGCCTTGTGAACTGGTCTCATAGATCTCTTACCAGTTCACAAAGGGTTAAATGTAAAAAAAACACACAGACACAGAGAAAAAATATTTTATTATTTTTTTTAATACTTACCTCCCATCCATCCAAGAGCACTGTGTCCCACGCTGACCACTTTGGCCTCTGCTCTCCTGCTGCTGCTGAAAGCCTTTTATACCTACTGAGTGACAGGTAACATGGGGTTAATTTAAAAAAATGACATCCCGGAGAGGGGGACACCATTTCTTTGGAATTTTAAGGGTTAAAAACCCTTAGAAATCCAAAAGAAAAATGGCATGAGGTCCCCCCTACCCAGAATAACCAGCCTGAGACCAGCTATGGGGGCTTGAAGAACAGGGTGCAGGGGCCATCTTTGGTGGCCCCTGGCCCTGCAGGCTACAAGCCAGCATAGCCTATGGCCTAAGGCCTCTTCTGCCCCCCCCTGGGCTTTGGGGAGGCAGGTAATAGGAGGGCTGGGGGTTAATGGCTAGCAGCAGGTTCACTTGCCAGGCCCAGAGACTTGTGAACTGGTATAGAGGTCTCATGGGGTTAACAGTAAAAAAAAAAAAACACACCACACACTTTAAAATTACTTTATTAAACATAAATTTTCTTTACTCACCTCCAATCGTCAGCTCCTGTGTCCCTCGCCGATCCCATGACAGATGCCGGTGATTGCTG
The DNA here is from genome assembly GCA_027917425.1 of Gastrophryne carolinensis. Lineage (NCBI taxonomy): Eukaryota > Metazoa > Chordata > Amphibia > Anura > Microhylidae > Gastrophryne > Gastrophryne carolinensis. The sequence goes on along the minus strand of CM051236.1, from coordinate 315,283,181 downwards.
GCCAGAGGAGGGGGGAAGCAGGTGATCAGAAGATCGCCTTTCTCTCTCCTCCTCTGCCCAGCTATCACCTGGCATCTGAGATCAGAGCCGCAAGGTGGCAGGATGACGCCCACCAGGTGACATCATCCGCCCTGCCCCCAAAGGGGCGGGGCTAGTAGTAAAGATGGCTGTGACTATCGGAATAATGGAGGGAGGAGGGCTGTCAGGCCCTCTCCTGAAGTCGGAAGAGCAAGGGGGGTGATCAGACCCCCCCCCCCCCGATAAGAGGAGAGCCAGCGGGAGCTATCGGGCACGAAGGTATGTAAATGTCATTTTTATTTTTTTTTTACAGGAAATTCCGATGGCTGCAGAGAAGGGGGACCCTATTTCGGGCACTCCCCTGCCTGGAGGAGCCCCAACGGGCTATCAGAGCCCCCCCCCCCGGTTGAAGAGGAGACCCGGCCGGATCGAATGAGAAGTCAGGTGAGTGGCTTTTTTTTACTTTGCTAGCAAGGGGGGGGGGGAGTCAGGCAGGTAGAATTTACGTAGCTGTCATTTAACTGACGGGGAAGCAGCCACGTAAATTTTACATAGCTGGCGGTTAAAGGGTTAAAGGCTCTTAATAGCCATATAATGACAGTGGAGTGCAGAGAAATAGGAGATGACTTTTCAGAGACTGTACTGTTAGTGTGGTGGTACATGGCTGTATGATTACCTATTAACCATCCTAGAGCTCTGTGTAAGGACCATCTCCAAATTAGTGTATAAAAGTGTATAAATTCACAATGTATACATGTATAACAACAACAAAAAGGAACAAAACAAATGATACAAGGATTACAGGTGGGTATACAGAACATGATAGTAGAGCTACAGACACATTTTTCATATTTTGTATTAGTTTGATCTATGTCTTAAAAGAGCCAAATCACCCTGTTAGCTTGCAGCCAAATCTATAATCTGTCTCTAAATCTAGTTAAAACAGTGGTCTTGGTCTCCACAAATCTGCAGAAGTATGCTAAAGCTGCACCACCAAACCAGGTGCCTCTGTGAGGTGCAGTCCTAACTCTAATCTTTGATCTTTTGGGACTTACAATACAATACATAAATTTGGAGCAACTTACCTGAAGTTTCCCTATAACCTGTGTGCAACACATGGGGTGGAAGGGTTAAAAGCCTCGCAGAACAGACCCCCACCCCATGATCAAATCAAAGGCAAAAAAGGAGAGGTGGCAGCCACTCAGACCAATTTATAACTAACCTGGGAGGTACACATGAGTAGGGCAATTAGAAGAGGCCACAACACACGACCCTGCTAGCTTGCAGCCAAACCTATAATAACCTTTAAACTCTGAGAGCCCCCTTAGGGACATACAATGCAATAGATAAATTGGAAGCAGCTTACATGAGGTTGCCCTATAGCCTCGAGTGCAGCACATGTGTGGACCAAGACCTCTGTTTTTAACCAGATTTAGAGACAAGGTTGCAATCTAACAGGGTTGAGTGCTGAGGCCCTTGAGTATCCTATCCTTGTGTATCCTAATTGTCCTGCTAAATTGGAGTGGCTGCCACGCCTCCTTTGGTTCCTTAATTTGACCTAAGACAAAAAATATGTATACATTGTTCAAATGTGGCATTGTACAAGATGGCCGAAGGCTGTGAGTTCCATGCTGGCTGAAACCATGCAGCTTGTTTCCTTTGTGTATGTGTGTCGATATAGGATTGGATAGTAGGACAGTAGCCTATAAGACGAATACAAGGCAATCACCCATGATTTTGGGGACCTGTGATTGGTCAAGAGCTGTGATCCTATCTTGAACAAAAGGATTCCACGCAGTCCACATTCTCTCACTGGACTGAAACCGGAAACACCTCATGGACTTTCCCCCCTGCTGCTGAACATGATTAAGTTTATTGTATCTTTCTTTTGTATCTTTTAAATTGCTCTTTTAAATTGGTCAGACTTTTTTTTTGCCTTGGGACCTGCATGCTTGCTGACTGCTTAATTAACCCTGTTGTAGTGTATTAAATTTGAGCACATTTCATTCAAAAATAAATAAATAAATAAAATTAAACAAATTAACATTATTTCCTCTTGGCTGTTTTCAGGAACTTCATCACTTATATGAGAGCATTATGCAATTTGAAATTGTATGCCCTGTTTCATCAGAGTTATTGCATACCTGAGAAGAAGGGTTACTTATAGTTAGACTTTTCTATTTTGCTATTGGACCTTTATCAGAGAGAAATATTTTGACCACTATGGATGTAGAGTCACTGTATACCAACATCCCACATGTTGGCAGTATTGCTGCTTGTGCATGGTACCTGCAGGAACACGACCTACTGGCAGATGAGATCACTAAACTAATACATTTCCTCCTGCCTATTCCTGCCTGCAGCAGATGGATGTGGCGATTTGCACCACAATACGCAAATGTATTTATGCCAAAACTGGAAGAACTACCACTAGACCAATGGCCTATTTTTGCTACATAGATGACATCCTAATCATCTGGTCTGCAAGCCAGGAAGACCTCATTGATTTCCACATGAAGGAGAAGAAAATAGGGTCCCCACCAACCCAAAGAAATGACCAAGACTATAGAAAAAGTGGCACTACCTTCTGAAAGTACTAATATAAACAATTTTTATTTAAAGTACACATAGCTACAAAAACACAATACAACACATTTTAAAAAATACACATACACAATAGACACCGGGGGGCACCAGTGTTCCATCTAGGAATTCATACTGTTAAAATGAAGATATAAAATCCACAGGGCTGGTCATAAGAAATACCAGTGCTTATTTAATGAAAAAAGTGCCAGTGCTAAACTCCTCTAGTAGGATTCATTATATACAATTTGTGCAAATTATGCAAATAAACCATACTACATAGAAACAAACTGTAAAGTGCCTGTGCAAGCAATGTATCTATCCTCCAAAGCTATAAGAACCAGCCAGGGTAAGTAGAAAAGACATAGAGCAAATAATCAATAATGGTACAAACCAACTGGACCTCCTCCCATCAGCATGCCCGCCAACACGTGTCGTAACATGCACCCGTTATTTCCTCAGGGCGAAAATGTACTGGAACCATAGGCTCGATTCAGAGACACATTCGTCTGCACTTCCGTAGCTGTCTGTGAAAGTCCCTTACGGGACCATTTTGACCTCGGAACTAGCAGCGTAGCAGTATGGATGAGGAGCATGAGGATCTGCAGCTCATGGGCTTTGAAATTGTCCGGAGGGCTGAGACCAGATTGCACCGGCGACGCATGCACATCGATGGCATGCATGACGTTGAGCTGTTCAAGCTCACCAGACTTAATCGCGCGTCCCTCCATAAATTGTATAGTGAGCTACGCCCATGGTTAGCGCGTACCACAAGGAAGGGGCAAGCAATTGCAGGTATGACCAAGATGCTTGGCTGCCTGCAATTTTTGGTGAACGGCTCGTTCCAGAGGCTGGGTGCCCTCTCCCCTCTCCGTGTGGATCTCCCAGCCTACGCTGAGCCGTGCGTTATCCAAATTTTTGGAAGGCATGGCTACCATAACTCGGAAATATATTTATTTTCCTGAAGATATGGTAGCCAGAAACGCTATTAAGCTGGCATTTTATAATATCGCCGACATGCCCAACGTCATGGGTGCCATTGACTGCACCCATGTTGCCCTAGTGCCTCCGGCATCTGACGAGTAAAATCTGTCTTTTTTACATGTACTTTACCTTAATGTTATTTAGATATTTCTTAAAAATCCATCATTGAAAATAGTCCCTCGTAATTATTGTCTAAATTAATCTAGTCCCTCCTTGTAATTATTGTCTAAATGAATCTAGTCCCTCCTTGTAATTAATCCCTCCTTTTAATTAATTCCTCCTTGATATTAGTCCCTCATTGTAATGATTCCATCATTCTAAATAGTCCCTCCTTGTAATTATTGTCTAAATGAGTCTAGTCCCTCCTTGTAATTAATCCCCCCTTGTAATTAATTCCCCCTTGATATTAGTCCCTCATTGTAATGATTCCATCATTCTAAATAGTCCCTCCTTGTAATGATTCCATCATTCTAAATAGTCCCTCCTTGTAATGATTCCATCATTCTAAATAGTCCCTTATTGTAATTATTGCCTAAATGAAACTTGTCCCCCCTTGTAATTTATTCCTCCTTGTTAATAGTCCCTACTTGTAATTTATTCCTCCTTGTTAATAGTCCCTTCTTGTAAAGTGTCCAGGTGACTAAATGGCCCGTATTTATTTGTGAGAACATTTTACATGTGTTCAAAACACAAACATTTTATTTAGGACCAGAAATAGACACTTCTAAGTTACTGTTAACTTTTTAAAACATACATATCCTTTTGGAGGTTTCTAAAAACTTATGTTCTTGTGTTTTTTTTTTTAATTTGGCCACAGGTTGTGCTTAGGGTGTTAGAAGTTAGGGTTTCAATACTTTGCCTTGCCTTGCTAATCTTGTTGTTTTTTCTTTTATCCCAGGAAAAGCAAAATGGGCCATTCACTGAATGCGCAAGCAGTGGTGGCCCCGGACATGCGGTTCCTTAGCATGCTCGCCGGGTTCCCAGGCTCATCCCATGATGCCTACATCCTTCGAAGATCTGGATCGTACGGTCAGTTTGAGTCTGGGGAATTTTCCAGTGGATGGCTCCTTGGTAAGTTGACGCCAATAACGTTATTTTATTTTCTATGTATGCTTCTGATTTTACTTGATTTCCCATGTATGAGAATATGCCTCTTTGATCAGCTCGTTAAAATGTGAAACACGACCTGAAACATTATCTTTTTAACCAAACCAAGCCTTGCTAAATGTTTGTTCTGCACTGACCTAAAACAAAATTGCAAGTTAGCGGAAATTACTAATCAGTCTTCAACACACTCCCTTGTAATTATGTTATTGACTTTATGATAGGGTCTGTGCCATCTTTGCTTAGATGCATTACACTTACTGAGTAGAGGAGAGCGGGATAAAGTGCAGGGGCCGGGTTAGAGCTGTTTTTGCCTCAGACAAAGCAGATACGGGGTCCTGAAAAGTTAACACATCCAAGATTGCTAAGCAGCACAGACCTAAACCAATAGGTGTTATCAGTTTGGCTGATTGGCCATCACCCGCCATCTTGGATGTTTAAATGGATCCCACATCTATTTGATGTGGTTATGTTTAGTCTTTGGCTGTGCAATATGTATGCTCATGGTGTTTGACCTAGCCTCTTATTCATGTTGCTGGAGCATTTTTTGGATTCCATTTATTTATTAATGTGTAATTTATGTGTTTAATATTTAATTTGTGCAGGTGATTCCGGCTATCCACTACTCCCGTGGTTGTTGACTAAGAATGCAGCCGAGGAGGCATATAATAGGGCGCACAGGAAGACCAGGGCTGTGGTGAGGGGGCGTTTGGACTATTGAAGACCCGCTTCCGATGCTTGGACCATACCGGGGGAGCACTTCAGTATGACCCCAAAAAGGTCATAGATATTATAATGGCCTGTGCAGTGTTGCATAATTTTGCTATTTTGCAGCGTGTCCCCCGGTATGTGGATTTGCCCCCCTCTCCACCCACCGATGACCCAGACGAGGACTATCGGGGCCCACCGAGTGCATGTGCCCAAGCCGTGCGGTCTAATTTAATTGAGACACATTTTGCTTAATTTGTTGTTCCTTTGTTTGTTTTGTCCCTTTATTTTTTGTTAATTGTGTTTTTGGACCTTTGTGTTTGTATCTTTGTTTCTTAATTTTACAAACAGTAAAGAAATAATTACAAATAATTACAAAGATGTACCAAATTTGTTAGTGCCTACTTTAACTCATCTTTATTCCCCAAAAACATAAAGGCATACAGGTTAATGACAATTTTATGTAGTTTATTTCAAAAGCAAACATTGGAGTTGATGGTCACTCCCATAGTTGCATAAAATACATGGTCAAAACACAAATGAAAGTTTAGCCAAATCAGGCCACACAGCAATTGGCCAGAGGCAGGAGTTTTACAGTAAGGCACTCCTGTCCAAAGTTTCAGACAAAAGAAAAGTACAAAAACATAGGTGACAAGCATTGCCATGTACACATTGGGCAGAAAACAAATAGGCCCACAGACACACCCTCTCCTGCTTGGCCACATTTGCCACAGGCACAGGTGTAAAGTAGCCAAACCTATGCCACATCTACACCTGTTAGTCAGTGTGACACCCAAACAAGAACCCCCAGTCCCAATCCAAGTCCAGATCAATCTTAGCCAGGGGTTAAGGTTGTAGTTTGCCAGCCCAGAATGTCCCCAAATCATGCCTACAAACAGGAGGACCCAGAACAAATGTAATTCACCACAAGCATGCAGTGCAACAGCTTGAGTGGCAGGTTCATAGAGGCTTCACCTCCGGCATTGGCTAGTGGGCTACCTCAGCACTCTAATGAGCTATATGGGCGCAAATCCAAAGCAAACAAGCAAAGCCATACCAAAAGGGTATATTGGTAGAGACAGACAGGTCAATACAGTGGGGATGTAGAGCAAAGATGTGGAGCAGATACAGGCCAAATAGGCCTTAAAATGGGGGATGCCCATAAAACCCAGGTTGGGGCCCTTGGAGTTGGGCCCTCACCTGGGCCTGTGTGGCATTCAGAATCTGCAACTGTTCCAACATGTTTAAGTTCGAAATTCAGCCATCATGGCACTGAGATTGTTAGTTAAGGTGGCCATGTGGCTGTTGCTATTTCGAACTTCCTCAAGCATGGCACTGTAATAATTGGATAAGGTGGCCATGTGGCTGTTGTTGGACCTAAATTCAGTCAGAATGGATTTTAAGGTGTTTATTAATGTTTCTAATTGCCCATGAAGATGTTCGTGGTTTCGTTGATTTTGGAGGCGAAATAGCCGCCTCTCATGGTGCCATGCTGACTCCATCATCATGCAGATGATGTGCCTCTAGGTCCACCAACAGCCACAGGTCTGCTTGGCAAATCCTTAGCAGCAGAGCTAACACTGGGGACTGTCGGCTCAGTCTCTGCATGCTGCCCACGATGGGCTGGCAGCATGCAGCCAACTTCACTCTGCTGCTGAGCATTTGTTGTAGAAACATGTTGGGACAGTTGCAGATTCTGTCCCGGGGGAGCTGTTCTGAAGGTTCAATGAAGGCTCTATCTGCCTCCAGCTCCTGGATTTCCTCCATCAGTGTGTGGGTCTGTTGGGACATGTAAAAAAAAAAGTTCAGTTTGGGGAATACATATGTAATTCCGCAAAAAGAAACATGGCAAGGCACATGCATAAGCAACATCATAAAAAGACACTTACCGTATATATCGGATCCCGGGTCCGAGGCAGCACGGAAGTAGACGGCATGGTAAAACTAGCAGAGGATTCCCCACTAGCTGAGGGATGATACTGGGCTGCATTGGGGAAAAGAAGGCACGTTAACACACAACTAGGCATTGCTGATGTGTATTAACACATATCGTTCACTAAAACACGGACCCATGCAATAATGGCAACTCCCGCAACGGACCAAGTTAAACTTGACTATGAATGCCATTATTTGTTAGATGTATTAGTCAACAAGTACATACACATTGGTCTCCTTAACCAAAATAAACATGCATGTACTGGCTGTCCTGAGGCTTCACACATCCCTAAAAGGCCATTATGGGACCACACTCAGCTTGCAAATAGCATTTGCCATTAGATTAGGCTGGTTGCCATTCTTTCTTGGTCAAACTTTCAAGCACCCCAGATCAAGTCTTTCGGAGCAAATCACAGCTCAAACCCAAACTGGCTACAGATAAAGATGTAAGTGTTGTATGTAATTGACTCTAAATACATAACAGCCAGTCCTTTGCTAATCTCAATAGTGTGCCTCAAGACTCTCAAAAATAATCTAGGAGGAAGTAAACAAGCAAATAATGGGTAGCCACACATAACACACCCTGTTTAAATTGTTACCTCCACTACAAGGCACACCCTAGGGGCATGTGTTAATCTATGGCTTTGTGCCTCATTTTACACGTAGCTCACATTTCACATACACACTAACATTACTAACCGGCAGGAATAGTAGGGATGTCCGTGTCCTGTCGGGCCGAGTGTCCGTCTAAGGCCACAGGATGTAGCAGGCCCAGCACCATCTCCTCAGCTCGGGTAAATTGCAGTTTGGTGGGGAATCCACCGCCAGTTTGTAAGCTGAAAAAGAGAGTTGGACACATTTAGCTAAATGTTTGCAATACAAGCAGAACCAAAATCCACAAAGTATATATGTACCTGTAATTACGCTGTTTATTTTCTTTCTTCCGTGCTGCATACTTTAGGTCCGATATTTTCCTTTGTATCTGCTCCACATCTTTGAGCTCTTCCCCCGCTGCATTGACCTGTCTGGTGAGCTCCTCCAAAATCTCGGCTTTGCGCTGCTTGCTTGTAGCTTTGGATCTGCGCCCATATAGCTCATCATAATACAAGGTGAGGCCACTAGCCAATGCCAGAGTTTGGACCTCACCAAACCTGCCACTCAAGTGGCCTCGGCGCAATGTGTGCCCTGTTGCTAGACGTTCTGGGTCATCAGTGGTTGGCGGCAAATGGGGGGACATTCTGGGCTGGCTGTGTTGGGGAGAAATGTAGGACAGGTGGCTGGCTTTTGATTGGACTGGACTTGGATATGGACTTGGGGTTCTTGGCTGGGTGGCCACTGAACTAGCAGGCATAGCTGTGGCAGCTTCAGCCTGCCTTTCCACCTGTGCCGGTGCCAAATGTGGCCGAGGAGGAGAGGGTGTTGAGGTGGAAGTTGTGCTTGGGGCCCGGTGCCTCTTAGGGCCCTTCCAATACCCATGGCCCTTGGAGGTAGACGGCCGGTCCCGGGGTGACCCAGAGGTTGAGCTTCGGGCCCTGTGCCTTGCCCTCTTGTCTGGTGATTTTGACACCCATGTGGGTGGGGAGGGCGACCTGGGACTTCGGGTCCTGTGCCTTGCCCTCTTGGCATGAGCCTTGTGGCCCCATGCGGGTGGTGTTGATGGGGAGGTAGAACTGGTGGGGCTTCTTTCCCGGTGTCTCCTTTGGCTTTTCTTGGCATGGTAGCCACGCGGTTGGGGTGATGGTGACCCTGGTGGGCTGGGGCTTCGCTCCCTCTTGGTCCTTTGTTTCCCCTCTGTGGTGGTTGGCTTCCTGCCCTGTGGCTTGGGTTTTCCAGTGGCCTCCTTTTTTGGCCTAGGTTGGCTGGGTGCCTTTGGCTGGGCTGCGTGTTGGCCGCAATTTATTTTTGGTCATCTGGGACCGAGTCTTGGGCTCCTCAGCAGGCTCCTGCCCTTTGGCTGGCTGTTTGGTGGTGGCCTCCTTTGCAGCTTTTGGAGCATGTTTTTTCGGTGCCATTGCACATGGACTCTAAAAGAGAATGAGCTGTGTGTCCAGGACCCTTTAAATAAGATTGGCGGGGTCTCACGCTACGCGTACGGACGTGCGTACGGACATGCGTAAGGCCGTTCGTCCGGCCGTGCGGAACCCGGAAACTGCAGGGGCATTACTTATCTGCTGCAGACAAGAGGCAAGATGGCGCCCACAATCTTCACCCGCCAACAAGAAGAGATCATCATGCTTGTAAGTGTTTTTTACTGCTTTTGCTTTGCCATCTAAATGCATGCCTAGCCCTTAAGGAAGCGCATGATGAAACGGTTGGTTTAAAAAGTGTCTCAAACTCGTGCCAAACTGAAGTGAGGGCCCACACGTGCGAACCAACACTGAGGCCAGCTTAAAGGATTGTATTAGGCTACAAATGTGTCTGTTAATGTCATTTAGTAAAATTGACAGATATTTATATGCCGTTTTAAAACCTAGCTTTATTTTGTGTTTTGTAGACCATGCTGGAGCACAGGTACGACTACCTGCCCAACTCTTTTGAGAAGCGCACCATCGCACTGGAGATCATTGGAAAAATCCAACATGAGACGGACACCACCTTCACCCACACGCAGATGATGCAGCATTGGTCAGACCTGAAACGGCTACACATGCCCCGGTTGCAGCGTTTTTTTGGGATTCATTTCCCTAGGAAGTACATAGCGATTGCATGCCAGATATAACTGATACAGAAGGTAGGCATTGATTTATAATTGTATTTATTTTCTAGTGCTGGAAATGGATTACCAAATCCGCCGCACCCGGAGGCACACAGGCCGACCAGTGCTGCATGAATTTGCAGCTGGAAGTGAAGGTGGTGGATCTCCAGTGCGACGGTCCTACCCCTCCTCTGTCGGGTCCTCCGACCAGCCCCTGGACCTTTCCACAGAGGAGGGGCGGCACGGCATGGGCGGGGAGTCATACCCAGCGACGCATGTGGGTGCCTCTGGTATGTGACTCTTCATGTAACCACACACACATATACATGGTATTTCCACCCAAGCTGATTCCCTAAATCTGTTTTTGTAGATGCTTCTGGAACGGGTGAAGATGCGCAGGCTGCAGCAGATCTCGCACAGGAGGCACAGGGAGAAGGTGAGTGATGTGACAAACACAGTGAAAATGACATTTGATTACTGTTGACTAAGACATTATAAGTGACCCTATTTTCCATGTCTCAACAGGCTCTACTTCACAACAGTGGCAGGGCCCAGGACGTAGGGTTGTCCCCAACGAGGCATCCATCGGCCACCAACCTAGTAAGTTGTAATGTCATTCTTTGCAGTATATGTTAATTGACATGTTCACCCAGATACATCAAGCCATAGTCAATGGCATTAGCAGAGTGACCTGTGCCCACTTGCTTAGATTAATTACCAGACTGACCTGTGGCCACTTGCTTAGAATAATTACCTACCAGAATGACCTGTGCCCACTTCATTAGAGTAATTACTTAGCAGAATGACCTGTGCCCACTTCCTTAGATTAATGACTTAGCAGACTGACATATGTCGTCATTATTTAGGTTGCCAACTAACAGACATTCCATCCACAGGTGAGAAACATGTATTTGTCGCCAAATAATTTTTTTTTAAATTTTATACAGGGACCACAAGGGCAAGAGTTGAAGAAACGAATAAAAGGGTCCTTGAGTTGGTGGCCGATATGCAGCTGCTGCGTGACTCGTTGGGGACAACAGAAGAAGAGTGGTGTCCTGGGTCCTGTCACTGTTATTTTGGTGTACATATTTTTACCATTTTAAAGTTTTTTTAAATTTGAATGTTTAGCAAAAAAAAAAAAAAATTAAATTCTTTTTACAAAATCCAAAATGTTAAAAAAGCCAAAGAAAATGGCCTTCCAATATAAAAAAAAAACAAAATCAAAGTTTCAGTGTCATTTTTTTGCACAAATACATTAACACCAAACGAAGGGTGAAATAAATATTTAGAGATGAAGATTCAGATGACCACGAAGTGGTTTGGGTAAGTTTTAGGGGCCTAAAATGGAAGAAGAACCTAACCGCGAAGTGGTTTGGGTAAGTTTGAGGGGCCTAAAATGGAAAAAGTACCTAACCGCGAAGTTGTTTGGGTAAGTTTGAGGGGCCTAAAATGGAAGATTAACCTAACCGTGAAGTGGTTTGGGTAAGTTTTAGGGGCCTAAAATGGAAGAAGAACCTAACTGCGAAAGTGGTTTGGGTAAGTTTGAGGGGCCTAAAATGGAAGATTAACCTAACCGCGAAGTGGTTTGGGTAAGTTTGAGGGGCCTAAAATGGAAGAAGAACCTAACCGCGAAGTGGTTTGGGTAAGTTTGAGGGGCCTAAAATGGAAGATTAACCTAACCGCGAAGTGGTTTGGGTATGTTTGAGGGGCCTAAAATGGAAGAAGAACCTAACCGCAAAGTGGTTTGGGTAAGTTTTAGGGGCCTAAAATGGAAGAAGAACCTAACCGCGAAGTTTTTGGGGTAAGTTTGAGGGACTAAAATGGAAGAAGAACTTAACCGCGAAGTGGTTTGGGTAAGTTTTAGGGGCCTAAGATGGAAGATTAACCAAACCGCGAAGTGGTTTGGGTAAGTTTTAGGGGCCTAAAATGGAAGATTAACCTAACCGCGAAGTGGTTTGGGTAAGTTTGAGGGGCCTAAAATGGAAGATTAACCTAACCGCAAAGTGGTTTGGGTAAGTTGTAAGGGTCCAAAAGGGAAGATGGAGGATAGGGCTAAGTGGTTGTGGTGAGCTTTAAGGGTCCAAAAGGGAAGATGGAGGATAGGGCTAAGTGGTTGGGGTGAGCTTTAAGGGTCCAAAAGGGAAGATGGAGGATAGTGCTAAGTTTAGCTAACCATTGTAGTAGAAGTGAGGGTGGCAAATATGTAGGCGAGCACTTTAATGAGTTAAGTTTGTAGTGCGCAGGCGCAAGATTGTAAGGATTTCCGTCTGGACGATTATGTTTTGTAAAAGTGAAACAGAATCTATCGGGAAACGTAAAGGATTCGTGGGAGGAGACGATGGGAAAAGGGCTAAATCGAAAGCCTACGTTGTAACATGAGAAAATGAAACTGAAAAGTCACGATGGAAAATGACATCCTCGTACTCATACTCTGGCATACGAACGGACAGAAACTTTACAGAAGGTTTGCAATGCATGCATAGAATCGCTCGCACATATTCAGATTTGTACCTGGGACATTGTGATAAAGGAGGCGGATAAGGGAGGTAACATCGTCCCGGGATTATTACCGCACCGAGGCCCAGAGACAGCTTCAAAACCCCCAACATTATGAAACACTCAGGGGGAATCCCTTACAGGGGTACAAATCTGAATATGATGATTTGATCAGATGTGCCTGGTCAGAGGGGACCATTAATCAGAGGCTATACGAGTTCTTATCCGTTGACTTTCCAATTGTGACCATGTTTTATTTATTGCCCAAGATTCATAAGAACCCCCGGTGCCCCCCTGGTGGACCGATTGTGGTGGGCATCGGGGAGCTTACGGAAAAGGCCTGTATTGATCAGCACCTTCATCCCTTTGTCACGACATTTCCATCTTATACACGTGACTAGATGGACTTATTAAATCGACTCAACTCCTTGTTTTTGCCAAAGGACATCCTTTTGGTAACAATGGAAGTTGAGTCGTTGTATACAAACATTTCGCACGGTGACGAGGCCCACGCGTGCCGGTACTCCCTTAGCATGGCAGAAGAAGCCTCGTGCTCCCAGCAGGATTTTCATTCTCATTCTTCTTAATTTTTCTTTCACACAATTTCAACACAGGAAGGACTCGTGGGGTGGTTTCGTTACATAGACGACATGCTCATGTTGTGGCAGGGGTGAGCTCAATGACTTCATTGATGTACTCAACAATACCTCACGGCTCAATCTTCAAACACCCAGGTCACCTTTCTGTATTTGCACATTGCCATCTCAGAGGATGGTAAGATAGAGACGGATTTGTACCGTAAGGAAACATCTATTAATGCATTATTACACTACAAGAGTTTCCATACTGCCTCTTTGAAGAATGGGATACCCGTCGACCAGTTTCTCTGGGCTCGTAGAAACTGTTCAGGTGAGGAAAGTTTCTCACGTCAAGTTATAGATTTAAGTCGCCGTTTTGAGAATAGGGGGTATCCCAAACCTGTGATTAGGAGAGCTCTTGGCCACATCAAGAGAGGGACTATTGGTTCCCAGGAAAAAGAAACATTGTAGCTCTGAGGTCAGATTTTGCACCCGGTATAACCAAGATTGGGATAATTTAAGGCGGATGTTACAAAAACATTGGGCTATACTTGGCTCAGACCCGGATCTTACTAGATGGCTCCACAAGGGACCTCGCTTGGTGGCACAGCAGGCACCGAATATTCGGGACATTCTGTGTTCCAGTCATTTTAAAAGAACGACTGACTGGCTCACTGAACAAAATGTCCTTTCAGGTAATTTCCCATGTGGCAAATGTACAATATGTCCCTACATGATTAAGGATAAAGTGATACAAAATATACTGACCGGTAAGAACTTCAAAATAAGGCACTTCTTGCAAGCACACAATAGTGACTACAGTAATATGAAGATTATGGGAATAGAGAGGGTCAGGCTGGGTCCGAGAGGGGGAGATTTGAAACGTAAGCTGCAGCAACATGAACTTAGGTGGATCAACCTCTTGGATTTACAGTTTTCCAGGAGTCTTAATGAGGATGTGGCCTTCACACCTTTTTTGGGAGGCACATAGGGCAATATGTTTCTTGCACATCTTTGTAGTTTTCAGATTGTGGGGAGATTCTTTTTTGGGGTAAATGTGTTAGTAGGTTTCACACTTATGTCACCTGTTTTTTGGGTTTGTGTTAGGTGGGGGATCCACTTTCAACATTATGATGTCACTTTTAATTTTGTACCATCTGCCTTGATTAGTAGCTGATGGTACATCATCTCTTGCCCCATGGGCATGTGCACTTGTCTTATAGCACTTTTTATAGCCTGGTTGGCTAATTGTGTATTTTTTGTTTAGGCGGAGAGAAGACACACGTCCCTACTGTACCCATGGGAGGTGAAGCATGCATCTTATTGATGGAGGAAATATCGAGCTGGTCTAATTGCTTTGTGAACGTTGCTGTGGAATTCCATCCTTACAAATATATGAAGAGAGGGATATTATAGTTATGGTGTTAGGTGTGGATCACTTGTACCTCCCCTGTGAGGGTGCCTAACAGCCTCCACATTTTTTCCGCCTTTTTTTTCCTCTCTTCTCTTCTTCCTCCCCTCCCCCCTCCCGCTCCCCCCCCCATCTTTTTTTTCTCTTCCCTCCCTTTGCTTTACTGTGGTTTTGTGCTTGTTGTAACCTTTTGGGGTCAGATATAAGCGAACATGTTATTTCCATCAGCAGCCTTGCTGACCCCAATTTATTTATGGTTCTGATTTGTGACTGTCTGTATTTTTGACACCCAGTTGCTCTGCTCTTCTGTGCCACCTCTATATCATTATCATGTGTACATAAATTCCCATTATGCTATCCTGATGTGATATGATCCTTGTATGGCCAATGTAATATGTAACATTTATTATGTGTAGATATTTCTTGTTTATATTCATCTTTTTATTTAATGGTTTTATTGTTTATTCCTTGTACATATAGTTCTGTATGTGTTTTTTACATTTGCTCATCTGCCGACTTTGTGCCTGCCTGGGATACTCACCTGTCCGAGCCTTCTTCACCACACTTCGCTTGCGCGCATTTCTTTTCCTGGCTGTGTGCGCATCTGCCGGGCTCATCATCTCTGATGACGCTGGTGGGGGCTCGTCTCCCATCCACGTACGGTGCTCCTCTTACTCGCTTCCAGTGTTCTGCTGCGCTGACGCTCTTCTGGCCGGAGTGGGCCACGCGGCTGTACTTTTGGTCATGTGACTGACGTTTTTGTTCGGTCTCGGCCATTCATCTTCATATGCACACAGGTGCAGCTCGTTGGGATGCACCCTATGGCTTTGGAGGGCAGGATGCACTTGAGATTGATCACAGCCCTCTTATTGGTGGGGGGGCGGGACGGACCTTTTCTTTGTGGGTATTTAGGGAGTGTGGTACATGGTTCCAGTACATTTTCGCCCTGAGGAAATAACGGGTGCACGTTACGACACGCGTTGGCGGGCATGCTGACGGGGGGAGGTCGAGTTGGTTTGTACCATTATTGATTATTTGCTCTATGTCTTTTCTACTTTCCCTGGCTGGTCCTTATAGCTTTGGAGGATAGATACATTGTTTGCACAGGCACTTTACAGTTTGTTTCTATGTAGTATGGTTTATTTGCATAATTTGCACAAATTGTTTATAATGAATCCTATTAGAGGAGTTTAGCACTGCCATTTTTTTCATTAAATAAGCACTGGTATTTCTTATGACCATATCGGTTTTATATCTTCATTTGTAACAGTATGAATTCCTAGATGGAACACTGGCGCCCCCCGGTGTCTATTGTGTATGTGTATTTTTTAAAATGTGTTGTATTGTGTTTTTGTAGCTATGTGTACTTTAAATAAAAATTGTTTATATTAGTATTTTCAGAAGGTAGTGCCACTTTTTATATAGTCTTGGTCATTTCTTTGGGTTGGTGGGGACCCTATTTTCTTGTCCATTTTGCTATTGCAATTTTCTTACCAAGCCCAGTGAGCACACATATAGTTTTCTGTATTATTACTAGTGCTGTCCACAATATGATTTCCACATGAACATTAACAATACATCCATCCCACAATACGTTTGAAACTCACCCATTCACCAACAGAAATCAATTTCCTTCCTATGTGCAATATAAAGAATCCCAAAAGAAGAACTGTGTTCTGCTGGTTGTCAGATACAATCCATGTCTGGGGGGGGGGGGGGGGGTTCTAAGGAAAATTGTGAAGGAGCTCCAACTCAGAAGACATGGCTCTGCCTGCAGAAAAGATGTGAAACCTGCACATACATCTACACCACTGATAGAAGAAAGACACCAGGTATGCAACATGATTACAAAATACAGGGTATTTTCACAAATGCAAATCCCCCAATGTAGTATCATGTGTGCACAGGTTCACAATTAAAAATTAAAAAAAAAACTGATGTGCCTTTTGCAGACCATTTCTGTAGATCATGCTATGGCCTATGTGACCTTATACTCACAGTGCTCAAAGGGGGCTTCCATTCACAAATAAAAGAGTTTGGTGCGAGAATGTAAATGCATAAAAATGGACTGTGAGCTAAACAGGGATTACAATTTTATGTGCCATTATGACATGGATTGAACAGACTGTACTAGGAGTGAGTGAATCGAATCTGACGAATCTGAATTTGTTACGAATTTCAGAAAAAAAACGATTCAAATAAATAATCAATAGTGCGAATCACTTCCTTAAACTCCATTTAGTGCAGTCCAGGCCATCTAAATTGATGGATCCACATGTCAGGACATGGGGCAAGGAATCCTGGGAAGGTGGCAAGGCAAGATGACGCTGAATCATATGCATCATGTAGCCTATCAGCAGCCAGCCACCCCAGTGATGTCACAGCCTTATGTAACTTGCCGCCATCTTACAACCAGTCACTTTAGCATTGCATTGTCATGAGAGAGGAACAGAGCAAGTGACAGAGCACGTGACAGAGAGAGGGAGAGAGAGACAGGGTGAGAGAGACAGGGAGAGAGAGAGTGGTGGTGTAGAGCAAAAATGATTCACCACACGGACACTGTGCAGCAGTAGCAATTCAGGTGTCACCTAAATTCTAGCATAGAAGCAGTGACAGGAAAGGGACAGGGAAGGGGGACAGCTTTTTTTCCACAAAAGCTAATAGTAGCCAGACAGTTAGGGTGAGCAGAGCACTAAAAGCATATTGTCCTCTATTAAGTGTAACCTGTGCTTACATGTAAATGGTGTACCAATTTGTTCCTGTTCATTTAACTGCCCTCATCAGTACATCTGAGAGTTTAAGCATTTGTTTTACGTTAAATCGTTGATGGTCTAGTTAGTGTGAAAGGCCAGACAAAACTACACACCTGCCCAAAAGTACCCACCTCTTGCTGTTGTACCAAAATCCTGTTTTAAAGCCTACTGGAGCACAGTTAACTGCCCTCATCAGTGCATACCACATAAGTACATCTGAGAGTTGTACCATTTTGCTCCTGTTTTAAGCGTTGTGTAACTTATTGTCCTCCCTTCATATAGGCACTAAGTATGTCAGGCAGAGAAGTGCCAGGAAGTGCTAGGATGGGCACAGAGGAGTGTGGCAGAGGCCTAAATTCATCAGGTGGGGTTGCAGCAGACTAGGGTTGAGTGGCAGCATGAGCCACAGCGAGATGCCTGATCTTCCGGTATCAGCTAGTGGATGTGTCTCTGCCCTCATTGATTGGTTAACACGGTCATCCACTTCTTCACAAGTGACATCTGACATCTGAGGAAGCTTCCTCAGATACAACCCTCAGTTGGCATGGCCCGGGAGCATTTCCTGTCCTCCCATTGCCTCTGTCCTATGCTGTTCCCTCCCCCAGCGAAGTATCTTATGCTTTGGGTTCAGCTCCACTATTCAGTGAGGACAATCTGCAGCTACTGCCCAGCCAAGAAGTGGAGGAGACATCCACCACTTCCTCCGCTAGGCGGGCAAGTAGTGATGAGGAAACTGGTGTGAGAGGTGGTGTTTTGTGAGTGTTCCGGCTCCTGAAGCAGACACCATTGAGGAACCTGAGGAGGACATCAGTGACATGCAGACACAACTCGATGATGATGAAGCCGATCGCACTTGGGATCCGGGGACTTTATAATCATCAGGGGAAGAGGGTTGCAGGTCTCCTGTGAGTCAGCAGCTGAGGCAGCAAGGTGGTAGCATTGTTTACAGTCAGCATGGTGGCAGAAGTGAAAAGTCTGGAGCCAAATATGCCTGGGTCTGGGGTAGACCGCCTGCTTCACAGCAGCCTACCTTCCCGAGAGGTAGTGGAACAGGGGTTCCTGGAGTCGATGGCAGTAGCAGTGAATTAGTGCGGACTGTTGGTGGGAAAATCAGCTACTCGGCAGTGTGGCAGTTTTTCATCAAGCATCTGCAGGAGGTTAACATGGCCTCAAGCAAGTGTAGGCAAAAGATGAAGTATGGCCAGTGTCCAAATGTTGGCACCACGCCCTGCGTCAACATATGCAGCATCACCATAAAGTGGCCTGGGAGGACTGTGGCTCAGAAGTGGTGGTCCAGTCTGCTGCATCACCCAGTGGCATGTTGCTCCCTGTTTCAGCCAACCAAGGCCCCACCACCTCAGCCGAATGGAGCTGTGTGTCATACCCATCCTCTGTTATTCCAGAAGCTCCTGCTCCTCTTACTCTGAGTCAGTCATTCCGCCAGCCATCCTTCTGCGAAACCATGTCCAAGAGACAAGCAGATGCGCCCACTCATCCAATGACACAGAAGCTAAATGTGCTCCTGTCCAAGTTGCTAGTGCAGCAGTCCCTCCCTTTTAAGGTGGTGAGCCGAGGTGGAGAGTCCCAAGCCATCATTTCTTTGCGAAGAAGGCAGTACCAGCCCGGCACAATTTTGTTGATCAGAAGGTGGGCTAGTCCTTGAGCCTGTCGGTGTGTACACTGCAGCGCCGACGTGTGGAGCTGTAACTACGGTCACGGACAATGCATGTCTTTTACGGCCTACTGAGTGAATGTGGTTTATGCACAGCCACAACAGCAACTTGGACAGGTCACGCTGCTTCTGCCTCCACGCTCTCAGGCCTTTGTTCCTGTGACAGTGTGCGCCTTGCCTCCACTGCATGGACAAGTCTCAGTGCCCCTCCGTCGACCATATGTGCAGGGCACTGTGGTGTCATGCTGTTCTTCCCATGGTTTGTCTTGGTGAACGGAACGGAGGCAAACCCTCCTTATTTGCAGTGTCAGAATGGTAACCCCCTAACATAGTCTGATTTGCGATGTTTCCACCCTTTGGAATTCCACCCTCCATATGCTGGACCGACTATACAAATAGAGAAAAGCCATCACTGATTTTTGGTAATCCAAGCGGATAGGGGGACTCCAATGTAAACCAGTGGCAGCTCATACGTGGCACCTGCCGTTTGCTCAGGCACTTTGATGAAGCCACCTTATTAGTCAGTCAATAGGATTACAGGATGAAATCCTGGATTTCAGCCGAGCCTGCGTCCTGGGAGCAACAGGAGGATGAGTGATTCGGGTGACCTGGGGGGATACACAATGTGGGGTATCCCAATTTGTGATAAACATGGCAAAAAGTAAAACTTTGGCATGTTGTTCCTCTTTAAAGAGGACCAAAACATGTGCCCCTCGCAATTGTCTGTCCATGGAGCATCCGCTTTTGTATTCACCACATTGTGAAACCCCAGGTGTCCCTAAAAACTCACCTCAACCCTTACTGCTATGGCACATGCAGAGCTTGAACCAGGTATCCTTGATGTGTGCACTTGCAATGCTTAGTAGAATGTCTGCAGGCACAAGTGTTCATGGAAGAGGTAGCAGGGGATACTAGCCACACACCCTATGGCATCCTATTTTGACCGCAGCGTGCACACAGCAGGGCCGGGATCTCTTAGTTTACATTGCTGGCTTGTATTTTTTATTCCAGTTTACACAAGAGCGAGTCTGTCAGTTGTGCTTGCCAGGAGGTGGAAGTGAAAAGTGGACCAAAACCCAACGTGCTACCCCCCCCCCCCCGGGTTTTGATCCACTTAGAGTAACAAAATCCTGGATTTTTACTCTCCCAGGTTTTGCTTCTCTTACAGGGGGCATTTAGATTTTGGATGCCCACGGAAGAGGAACAAAACAACACAGGAGAGTTTATATCTTGAGTTGGGGTGGCAGTTAATACTTAAACTGAGGGAAGAATATGTTGTTCAGACAGAGGCTGTGCAGTAATTTTAGTATTCTTTTTCAGTGATGGGAGCAGCGGGTTATGCTGGGTGTTGCAGTTCTACCTAGGAAAATAGATTATCCACTAATGGTAGGGAAAACTTTGTTTTTTTGTTTCTTCCTGGTGTCAGTTACTGTGGTAGTGAAATTATTTTGTGTATGGTCAGAATTATATAAGAGTAATGTATTATAATAACTTTATATATCTCCCCTGCACCATGTATAACGTATTTATGGCTAATGTCCATGGGGTTGAGGAAAAATATTTAACCCACAAAAGTCTATGAATAAGCCACCCGTCAAAACCACGCCCATATCATGCCTATCCCCCCCATCTCTGCCATAAGTGTCAGTGTAAAAACATTACACTACAACAAAGCATGGTTCCAGCAACCAGTATTAACTGACAGAGATTTCATAGGGTATTGCCTAAATCAAATAACAAGGATCTCCAGTAACAAAAATATGTATAGGTTTATTGCTTAAAACACGACATTGCTTAAACATGACATTTAAATAAAAGGACACAGATGTGTATGTTTAGACCCAGATGCATAGTAAACTCAAAATAAAACCAAAACCGCCACCTCTTAATAAAGTGCCATAGTAAATATGAATAACTAAGTAATAGAATACAAATTTGACAAAGCGCTGATTCAAAAAGAAGAGGAGAAAGGACAATGTTAATATCTGAAAAATACTACATCACCCGACATAAAGCTGAATGTGCTTGCGGCAGCTCCACGCATATTGTGGGCACTCCACCACTTCCTCAGGCAGGGCATATGGGTCTGAACATGAGTATCTCTGTATATGTTTTTTAATGGCAAGTTTATGTGGTTTTAAGCTATAAACCTATGAATATTTTTGATACTGGAGAGCTTTATGTGATTTGATTTAGGCAGTGCCTCGTGAAATCTGTGCCAGTAGTTACTGGGACCATGTTTTGTTGTAGTGCATATTTGCATGTGTGGGTGTGCGCGCATCTTCAATCTGCAATGCCTGCACCAAAATCTGGGCATGGAATCCTCTGTGGAATGCAAGTACACATGTGTCATGATGCACCTGTATGCCATCCTTAAAATGGGAACAGGTTCCTGGCACTGCCCTCTGGTAAACATCATCCTCCCAAGATTTACTACAGCTGCTTTGCATTGCTCAGAAAGCTTTCAGCTGTAACGGCCTCTCCCCCAGCATCATAGAAACCTGGGACTGATAGCTTTGGGAAGGCTACAAGCCCCTACTGACGTCACAGTCGCCAAAATCTCATGGTATATTTTTGTTAATACAGGTCCAATGACCTGACCGGCTGTGGGTCTCCTTCATTACTACCCATGAACAGAACCCTAGACAGCCTGTATTATTGCCACCAGTTCTGTTATATAATAGATATAGATATAATACTGCTAATAGATTAGGGTATATCAGGCCAGAAGCCAGCGTGATAGCATAAAATATAATGGAGAAAACATGAACAAACTAAAGTTTGGGATCAAGATACAGAACGGCCCAACTTTAGTAGCGCACTGGACAAATATATATATATATATATATGTCTGAAAGGCAATTCCACGTGGTAAGTTACAGTCAGAATGAGCAGATACAATGTCAAATTACAGACAGATGATAAGGCAGTGATGCAGGGCAACCACAGTGGGCATGTAGAGCTTACTGGATCCTGGTAATTCTTCCACATGTCTGATGACTCTGAGGGTCTGAGCTTTAGAACTTTGGGGGCAATTTACAAAACTATTTGCTGGTAACATCCAGATGTATGCATTTACCACGTGAAATTTAGTTCTGGCGCAATGTCCATGTCTTTTGGATTTACTTTTACTTCCGTTTGGCTCAGCAAATGCTGGTGAACACGTTGCATCTTCCGCTTTTTAGTGGTAAACCCCATAGAAATCAATGTTATTTATCAGATATTGTCACTTTTTTGTTTTGCATCTTTAATTTATTATCCTAACTTATTTTTTTTTAGCGTGAGCATTAGAAAGTTAACCAGTATGTGAAAAACAACTAATTAAATTAATTAATTATAATAATAATGTTTTTACATGCCTTTATGTCACCTCGGCCGATGGTGGATGGAAGGGAGAGGGTTCTGCTATGCCCATAGATAAATCTGTTTTGACAGCGGCAGCGGCGGCACCACACATCTCACCAGGACTTGGATTTATGTATGGGCATAGCAGAACCCTCTCCCTTCCATCCACCATCGGCCGAGGTGACATTTTAATACATGCCTTTATATCTATATTTTTCAGAATGGTCAACTTCATAAGTAGAATGTAAATTGGCAGAAGGAACATCAATCATACAGTAATGCCAGCCATATCTATGCTCCAAAAGAGAGAGACTAGTATGGAGTGAGTAGGCAGCAGATAAATGTGGTTACAGGCCAGTGGATGGAATACCCCAACATTAGATTTGGTTTGCAGCTAGGTAGATAACAGTTTTTACTGTAGGTAATTTTTTTTATTAAATAATAGTGCACGTATACTGCTATGGAGTGAAATAAGGAGCAGCTAAGTGTAGGCTAACTGCAGTTCTGGATGGTATACCCAGCCTTTGCTTCATTGTGCAACTAGGTAGAAAAGTGTCCCTGGGTATACTGCAATAGAGTGAAAAGGCAGAAGCAAAATTAGGTATTGGCCACAGTGAGCCTCACAGCCATGGAAAGGTAGGCCATGACATACCACAAGATAATTGGGGCAGAACAAGACTAACCAGACACATAAAAATTGAAGAAGCGGTCCCAAAAATGTCCCATTTTTTATTGCAGAATAAAGTTGGCCCGTATCTCTGTTTTTTAAATCCTTTTTAACCCATTAAGGACACTCATGAATGTAGCCTGGAGGATCACTACACTTTTGTGTCTCTTTGAGTTCTAGTGGTCAGGCAGGTAGTTGGGAGGACAGGTAGGCAGAAGGGTGCATGGGCAGATGGATGAAGGAACAGGTAGGTTGGCGGATGGGTAGGTGGCTGGGAGGCCAGGCAGGTAAGTGGGCAGCAGGTAGGCGGGTGCACAGGTGAGTAGGTGGTTGATCAGTCAGGTAGGCAGGCAGGTACTGGGTGGGTAGATACGTAGGGGGGCAGGCAGGTAGGTGGACACGCAGGTAGGTAGGTACGTATTACAATTACATAGTTAATACGGTTGAAAAAAGTCCATCAAGTTCATTCAAGAGTTGGAGTCATGTTTTTTTTCCTTTTCTACTGATAGGTAGAATGGTGGATGGAGCGGTGGCTGGGCCTTTTGGCAGGTAAATAGGTAGGTTTGGTAGGTAGATAGGTAGGTGGATGGGTAGGTAGGTAGATGGGGTGGGTAGCTGGGGTGACCAGGCAGCAGCATCTCACCATGCCAGTCATCGTCAGTGTCTGGACCGGCTCTCTGTGGCAGGAGGACATCTTGGTGAGGTGGCAGCAGTGGAAGCAGCAGGGGAAGGTAAGGTAGTGGGCGTTAATCAGCGGGCACCTCAGTTGATATGGTAAGGAGCATTTAGAAGAGGCAGCAGGGCCAGATAGTTGATGGGCAGTCCCGTCATCAAGGCAGCAGATGAGCAGTGATAGCGGCAAGGTGGCATTCATGGCCCGTGCACTGGCAGCAGCGGCATGCAGTTGATGAGCTGACCCAGTCATAATTATGGCGGGGCATTGGTGGGAATCAGGGGCATCTTGTGGCAGGCAGGGGAGATTCGCATCAGCATCAGGTACATAAAATTTATGTAGCTGCAGTTAACAGGAGAGGCAGCTTCTATGAACACTAGAGATGAGCGAATCAAATCTGACAAATCCGAATTCGTTACGAATTTATGGAAAAATTTGATTCTGAATGAATCCAAATATCGCCGTGATTCGATCGCTCGAATCGCTTCTTTAAACTCCATTAAGTGCGGTTCAGGCCATCTAAAATCATGGATCGACATGTCAGGACATGTCCCATGGGGCAAAGAATCCTGGGTCATCACTTGCTGCCTATCAGTAGCCAGGCTCCCCGATGATGTCACAGCCCTATATAAGCAGTGGCCATCTTGCGGGCGCTCATTTCAGCGGTGTATTGTCCGAGAATGGGCCAGGGAGAGATAGAGCAAGGGAGAGAAAAAGACAGTAAAAGAAAAAGACAGGGTGAGAAAGAGAGACATAGAAAGAGACAGAGAGACAGTGACAGAGAGAGACAGTGTACAGTATGTTTGCATTTGCTTTTATGCAAGCCTAGTTAGTGTTACAGATCACACTCACCTGCCTATTTTGCTTTTGCTTTTCTACCAAAACCATGCTTTAAAGCTTTCTGTAGTGCATTTAACTCACTTTGACGAGAGGCATTCCTTTTCAGGCCACCTGGCAGAGTGTGTGCATTTGTGTTTAGCAAGAGCACCTGTCTATATTGTTCTTGCTTTTCTACCAAAACCACGTTTTAAAGCTTTCTGTAGTGCATTTAACTCACTTTGACCAGGGGCATCCCATTTCAGGCCATCTGGCAGTGTGTTTGTATTAGTTTTTATTCCAAGGCCTTGCAAGCCTAGTTAGTGTTAGAGATCACACCCACCTGCCTATTTTGCTTTTGCTTTTCTACCAAACCACGTTTTAAAGCTTTCTGTAGTGCATTTAACTCAATTTGACCAGGGGCATCCCATTTCAGGCCATCTGGCAGTGTGTTTGCATTAGCTTTTATTCCAAGGCCTTGCAAGCCTAGTTAGTGTTACAGATCACACCCACCTGCCAATTTTGCTTTTCTACCAAAACCACATTTTAAAGTTTTCTGTAGTGCATTGAACTGACTTTGACCAGAGGCATCCAATTCAGGACATCTGGCAGTGTGCTTGCATTGTTTTTAGCAAGAGCACCTGTCTATATTGCTCTTGCTTTTCTACCAAAACTATGTTTTAAAGCTTTCTGTAGTGCATTTAACTCACTTTGACCAGGGGCATCCCTTTTCAGGCCATCTGACAGGGTGTTTGCATTTGTTTTTAGCAAGAGCACATGTCTATATTGCTCTTGCTTTTCTACCAAAACCATGTTTTAGAGCTTTCTGTAGTGCATTTAACTCACTTTGACCAGGGGCATCCCATTTCAGGCCATCTGGCAGTGAATGGGTCAGGGAGAGTTAAAGCCAGGGAGAGTTAGAGCCAGGGAGAGATAGAGCAAGGGGGAGAAAAAGACAGTAAAAGAAAAAGACAGGGTGAGAAAGAGAGAGGCAGAGAAAGAGACAGAGAGAGATAGTGACAGAGAGAGACAGTGTACAGTGTGTTTGCATTTGTTTTTATGCAAGCCTAGTTAGTGTTACAGATCACACTCACCTGCCTATTTTGCTTTTCTACCAAAACCACGCTTTAAAGCTTTCTGTAGTGCATTTAACTCACTTTGATGAGAGGCATCCCATTTCAGGCCATCTGGCAGTGTGTTTGCATTTGTATTTAGCAAGAGCACCTGCCTATATTGCTCTTGCTTTTCTACCAAAACCATGTTTTAAAGCTTTCTGTAGTGCATTTAACTCACTTTGACCAGGGGCATCCCATTTCAGGGCATCTGACAGGGTGTTTGCATTTGTTTTTAGCAAGAGCCCCTGTCTATATTGCTTTTGCTTTTCTACCAAAACCATGTTTTAGAGCTTTCTGTAGTGCATTTAACTCACTTTGACCAGGGGCATCTGATTTCAGGCCATCTGGCAGTGTGTTTTGCATTAGCTTTTATTCCCAGGCCTTGCAAGCCTAGTTAGTGTTACAGATCACACCTGCCTATTTTGCTTTTCTACCAAAGCCACGTTTTAAAGCTTTCTGTTCAGCTTCACTATTCAGTGAGGACAGCAGCTACTGCCCAGCCAAGAAATGGAGGAGACATCTGATGCATCCTTCGCTAGGCGGCCAAGTACTGATGAGGAGAATGGCGTGGGAGGTGGTGTTGTGAGCGTTCTGGCTCCAGCAGCAGACACTTTTGAAACCGAAAAGGACATTAGTGATGTGCAGACACAACTCGATGATGATGAAGCCAATCGCACTTGGGAGCCGGGTGGAGAAGGGGCTTCATCATCATCAGGAGAGGAGGGTTGCTGGTTGCCCGTGAGTCAGCAGCTGAGGCAGCAAGATGGTAGCATGGTTGGCAGTCAGCATGGTGGCAGAATTGGAAAGTCTGGAGCCAAAGTTGGCCGGGGATGGGGTTGACCACCTGCTGCATGGCAGGCTACTTTCCTTGGAGGTAGTGGAACAGGGGTTACGGGAGTCGATGACATTAGCAGTGAATTAGTGCGGACTGTTGGTGGGAAAATCAGCTACTCGGCAGTGTGGCAGTTTTTCAGCAAGCCTCTGCAGGAGGGTAACATTGCCACATGCAAGAAGTGTAGGCAGAAGGTAAAGTGTGTCCAGGGACCGAATGTTGGCACCATGGCCCTGCGGCAACATATGCAGCATCACTATAAAGCGGCCTGGGAGAACTGAGGCTCCGAAGTGGTGGTCCAGCCTTCTGCATCACCCAGTGGCACGCCGCTCCCAATTTCAGCCAGCCAAGGCTCCAGCACCTCAGCCGAAGGTAGCTGTGTGTCATACCCATCCTCTGTCGCTCCAGATGCAATACATCAGCGAAGCCATGTCCAAGAAACAACATTATGCGCCCACTCATCCTATGGAGCAGAAGCATCCTACGGTGCTCCTGTCCAAGTTGTTGGTGCTGCCGTCCCTCCCTTTTTAGGTGGTGGACTCTACACCTTTCAGAGAACTGATGGCTTGTGCCGAGCCGAGGTGAAGCCATCCCAAGCCGTCATTTCTTGTTCAATAATTTTTATTGTAAGAAAAAGAGTTACAATAATATTCCGCACATTGTAGACATTTGTCTAAAAAGTACATACAACAAAAATCAGTATTCAATACTTTTAACAAACTATATCCTCCTCCGCATACAGAAAGATAATAAATGGGCTATCAATACAACAATTCTTGGACACATAAACAGAACCCTTATCAGTCTGGACATTCCCGCCGAAGCCTGGAAGTCCATATTAGAACCACTTATCATCCAAGCATGGTCACTACCTATCACAGAACATTCCTCACACAGAAAATTACTATTGTATGTCAACCGGAAGAGAAGGAGAGAGAAGGGATGGATGGACATGGGGGTACAAAGGGCAGAGAGGGCAAAAAAAACAAGGCAATAGGAAGATATTCCAGACGATTACAGCAGGCCGTCCACCGAGATTAGGCTCCGATCTCTGACACGTACTCCTAAATAGACAGAAGGGTAGTATCAATGCTTGGTGGCCTGAATTTCTGGACCCAAGGACACCACACCTCCAAATGTCCTCCGAAAATCCTCCAGGTTCCCTTCATGGAGAGCAGATATTTTTTCCATTGCCATTATGGAATTTACCTTGTTCTTAAATGCTGTGAAACTCAGATCAGGAGTCCCCACGGCTTGGGCTATTACTAATTTGCCCCCTGACAAAATATGATACATAAGATTCTTTTGGGCGATTGTGCATCGGCTAATCTTGCTATTGAGAAGCGCTACCCAGGGGTCAAGTTCCAGTGCCCTGCCAATCACTGAGCGCAAGGCATCGAATACCCTAGTCCATAATTTTTTCACTGTGGGGCAGTCCCACCAAATATGGCGGTAAGATCCAAATGTAACGCAGCCCCTGAAGCAGTACTTCTGATCCCCCCCCAGCAAGGTGCCCCATTTGCTCCGGTACTAAGTACCATCTTGACACTATCTTAATGTTAGCCTCTATGGACATAACCAAGGCCGCAGACCCAAAAGAACCAATCCATATCTTTTGCCATTCACGCCATTCATTGAGCCCTGGATGCACCCAACCAATCTCGAGGCTCCGCCCTCCCTCCACCTACTGAACCTCCCAGGGTCAGCGAAGGCTGGTAAAAACATCGGGTTATCCCATAATGAGATTAGGGGGAAGTGGGGTGACGCAAGACCTCCAGAAAATTTAAGGTCGTCCCAAACCCACAATGAATGAGCCATTATCGGGTTATGGTCCAATCTCCTATATTTCGGGGTAACCCATAGGATATGGTCAATAGCCAAGGGATGGCAAATTGTGGACTCTATTTGGACCCACCTAGGAACATCCATTATTGTGTGGTATGAAAGTAACTGAGCTACTTGGGCTGCCTGGTAGTATTTTCTAAGACAGGGAACCCCCAGCCCCCCAGATGCCTAAAAAAGGCCCTTCTCGCCACTCTAGGTCTCTTACCCTTCCAAATGAAATCAAAAATCCTACTCTGTAGGGCCTTTAGGAAGCCAGGTACAAAAATTTAGGTAATAGAGTCATTTTATTTGCCGCCACTCTAGCAAGCCAGGATGTTATATTCCTTCCACTTCATGAGTAACGCCTGTAATTTCATTCCCAAGGGGATGCAATTTGCTGCAAATAAAGAAATTGGTCAGGGTAACCCCAAGATATTTAACCTTTTCCTCCCAATGGAAATCAAATGACGTCCGAGACCGGATACTGAGACGTTAATATTCAATACCTTAGATTTTGCAGTGTTGACCTGGAGGCCAGACACAGCAGCAAACTCATTCAAAACCTTCATTAATTTGGGAAGAGAGATGAGGGGGATTAGTGACCAGCATCAGAACACCGTCTGCAAACAGACATAGTTTGTGGTGGTGTCCCCCCACCTCTATCCCCGATATATCTAGAGAGTCTCTGATAGTCTGGACCAGCGGCTCCATTACCAGGACGAACAGGAGGGGAGACAAATGGCAGCCCTGCCTCGTTCCCCTAGCTAGGGGGAAAGAGCTTGATCTAAAGCCGTTGTATTTAAGGTAGGCTACTGGGTTTGCATAAATGGCCCTCAGGATTCCCGGAAACTTTGGGCCAAACCCCCACTTGTCCAACAAGCCAAAAAGGTATTCCCATGATACAGTTTCAAATGCCTTTCTAATGTCCAAAGAAAGGAGTATGGCCTGGGTCCCCCTTTCCCTGACTATATGCATAAGCTGAATTACCCGCCTAATGTTGTCCCCCGCCTGGTGCTCCGGGATAAAGCCCACCTGGTCACTAGAGACCAACTCTGGAAGGTATTTTGACATCCTATCCGCAAGGATTTTAGTGAAAATCTTCATGTCTAAATTTATAAGGGAGATAGGCCTGAAGTTAGACCATAAGGAATGGTCAGTGTCTGGTTTAGGCACCATGCTTATCGAACCTGTAAGGGAATCTTGAGAAAAGAAGTTGCCCCCCCCCCCCCTAATCTTGTTAAGCATGGTCATTAGCTTGGGAGCCAAAATGTCAGTGAAGTATAGTAGGCTGCTATAAAGCCATCCGGTCCCGGCCTCTTGTTCACCTTCAGGTTCCCAATAACCTTCTGGACCTCTGCCACACTAAAATCCACCTCCTTGACCTCCTGAAGACCAGTAGGCAACACTGGCAGAGAGATATTCTCAAAAAATGCATTTAGCTTGCCCGCCCTCGGGGGGGCCAGGGTCGGCGTATCATTTCAGTAATTGGGATCTAAATAAAGCTGTCATTTTTTGGGGGGTTACCAGAAAGAACCCCCCTTTCATCTTTAAGCCTGATTAGACAGAAATCCTGATCTGGTGTTTTCAATTTCCTGGCTAGCAGAGTGTCGGGTTTGTTTGCCTTACAATAGAACGATAGATGTCTAACCTCTCTGCTTTTCCTGCCAGGCCTAGGTTTAGATCATGTGAAATCCTATGTAACTTAGATTGTGTGGCTGGGGACATTTGTGCCTTGGCCTCTCCTGCCGCCACCCTATATTCCTCCTCCAGTTTATTGATGCGCTCATTCCTCTCTCGTTTCTTTCTAGAGGCTAGCTGGATTAGTCTGCCCCTAATAGTGGGTTTATGTGCCTCCCAGCATATTGTTGCCAAAACCTCAGAGGACTCATTTTGTAAAAAATATTTCATCAGCATCTCTGAGACCGAGGAGATTACCTCCGGGTCTGAGAGAAGTGAGGCATTAAGGGACCATGGGAATCCTGTCGGCTTAGAAAATAAGGATTCCAATTTAAGGATTTAGACCATCATGGTCCGACCACGAGATTGGAATGATTTTGATTGACCGCATCTGGGGTAAATATCTCTGGAGAAGAAATATATGGTCAATTCTAGCGTAAGTGTTGTGTGGGGGCGAAAAATGAGTAAAGTTGCGACTGCCTGGGTGCCCCTCTCTCCAGCAATCAACTAAGGAATGTATATCTAATAGTTTCCTAAATCTTTTTGAAGCCGCTGCAGACTGGGCACCAACTATAGGATTCCTAGGGGACTGTCTGTCTAAATAGGGGGTTAGAGTGAGGTTGGAATCCCCACAAATTACATGCCCTGTTCAACCGTCTTTACTTTATTAAGAAATTTAGAAACTCACCCTGGTTAGAGTTAGGGCATAATAATTTGCTACAGTCACCCCTGTCAGGATCAAAAATCTCCCACCAGGGTCAGTTATTTCCCTCTGGCATACAAATTGAGTCCCTCTACGGAATACTATCAGGACCCCAATCTGTTTTGTTTCTGCGCAGCTCATGAATACCTGGCGGTATGATGCATCTAAGAATTTGGATCTGGAGGATTCTGAGAAGTGGGTCTCCTGTAGGCAGATCACATCCGGTCGCATTGCTCTAATCTTGCGGAAGGCCATGCTCTTTTTGTTGGGCGAGTTAAATCCCCACACAGAAGCCATTATTGCATCAATAGTCTCAACCAGCATGTAGAAGGAGATGAAGGAGCGTCATAAAAAAAAAAAAAAAAAAAATAATAGAAAATGCTAATAATAATAAAATGAAAAAAAAAAAACCTAAATGGGATGGGTGGGAGGGGAAAGGGGAACAAAGGTAAGAACGATAGGAAGGGTCGACCTTCGGTCGTGGGCCCCCTTAGCAAAGGGGATCTTAGTAAACTGTACATACACCCAGAGAGACGAGCTTCCTAAAAGTCAAGAGCAGGACACTACACTCGTGGTCACCAACCAGCTCCTTCTCTCTCGGAGTGCCTCGGGCGCTTCTAATCTCCTCAGAGGGGTGGACCCGCCGGAGTGTAGACGTTGCCCCACGTATAAAACCTTAATACTACTGAATGAACCCAAGACCAAAAAGTTGTAAATATAAGAATTAACAATTAACAGTATAACACAGGCCCTCAATAGAGCGCCCCACTCTCACCCAACGGTTAACTGAACCACAGGTAACTATCCCTCTAGTTCTCTAGGAGTGCGACATGTATTTGCCAGGGGGCACACAGGGGTGGATCAGCCTGAAACAAAAAGTCAGTTATAGCGCATATCCTGATGCAAAACCAGGTAAACAAATAAACACAGACCTACACAGGGGTGTCACTGTAAATAGGGCACCGACTTAACCTAGAAAACATATAAATGGGGGGGAACTCGTTTGGGGGCATCCCTTGGTATAGGGGTGCTTGTTTCTTCAGCCAGTTATCTCAGTCCACGTCACTGCAGAGCCTGTGCTGTCTGGATCCCAGACCAAGCCGTCATTTCTTTGCGAAGAAGGCAGTACCAGGTCTGCACAATTTTGTTGATCAGAAGGTAGGCCTG
This sequence comes from Gastrophryne carolinensis, assembly GCA_027917425.1. Classification (NCBI taxonomy): domain Eukaryota; kingdom Metazoa; phylum Chordata; class Amphibia; order Anura; family Microhylidae; genus Gastrophryne; species Gastrophryne carolinensis. The sequence continues at coordinate 315,251,425 of CM051236.1, read as the reverse complement.
TCCTTGAGTGTGTCAGTGTGCACCAAAGTGCACAGCAGCGCCGACGTCTGGAGCTGTAACTACAGTCATGGACAATACATGTCCTTTACGGCCCACTGGGTGAATTTGGTTCCTGCACAGCCACAACATCAACTTGGACAGGTCCCGCCATAGTACCCCCAAGGAGAACTCGTCTGTCCACAAAATGTGGAGAGACTCACCTTTGTGAAAATGAATCAGGCATGGATCAACCAGGATTTCCACCCACCAATGGCTGATGCATGCAAGTAGATTGATCATGGTGCCACACCAAACTTCACAAATAGTGCAAAACAGATTTTTGTGGCAGCTCTCCAGTTACAGACATTCCTCCGCATTAGACCACAAGTAATTATTGAGGAAATGCATTACATAAAATGTAACTTTTAATAAAAATCTCAGGATAACATATATGTTCCCACAATTTTTATATGTTTTCCTCATGCTGCTGCCAACTCCAGGGCATATCTTTCAGGCAATATACTGGCTCCTCATACTGCTGCCAACTCTAGGGTGTGTCTTTCAGGCAATATATGGGCTCCTCATGATGCTGCCAACTCCAAGGTGTGTCTTTCAGGCAATATATGGGCTCCTCATGCTGCTACCAACTCCAGGGTGTGTCTTTCAGGCAATATATGGGCTCCTCATGCTGCTTCCAATTCCAGGGTGTGTCTTTCAGGCAATATATGGTCTCCCCATGCTGATGCCACCTCAAGGCTCTGTAATTGTGCCGATCGCACAACAGGGACCCCGGTCCTTTTTTTAATTTGTAAGGGTTAAAACCCTTACAAATTCTGCAGGGTGCCCCCTTCCCACCATAACCAGCCCAGGCACCAGCTATGGGAGCTTGCAGAGGCCAACAGTGGCGGGCCCCAGCCCCAAAGGCTACAAGCCCGCATAGCCTATGTGGGCAATAGGCTTTCCTGCCCCTGTGCTATTAGGAGGCAGGGGGTTAATGACAATTCACCCACTAGCTAAAGGTGACTTGCCAGACCCCGAGCCATATGAACTGGTATAGGTGTCTCATGGATCCCATACAAGTTCACAAAGGTTTACCAGTGTAAAAAACACAAACCACACACAAAGAAAAAAAATGGCATTTATTAAAAGTAAAAAGGACATGAAAATACCTGGCTAATACCGGTACCTGAGGCAGTCATGTACATTCTATGTGGCTGCCTCTTGAATATTTAAGGCTCAGCTGTCACAGGTGAGAGCTAATGAGTCTGCTGGCTGGGCAGCTGCACATCACACCACCACTGCTAAAATGTGCAACTGTGGTCAATACAGTGCCACCAGCAGGCTGTAAGCAGAACTACCCAAACATGGCACCATTAGATAGACCCCACCTTTGTTTTTGGCCTGAAACTAGGTGGAATAACTTTATAAATTGAAGAATAGTATCCCCAGGTATAGTGCAATGGAGTGAAAAAAGCTGAATCAAAATTTACGTATAGGCCACTGCAGAGGCGTAGCTAGGCTTTCCTGCACCTGGATTCAGAATGGCGCCCCCCCATAAAGCACTGATTAAACTGTAACTGAAACTGTAACTTAAACTGTAACCATTAAAAAATACTACCCATGTACAGAAAATGCAATGATTTTGTTAACCGCTAACAGTGAGAGTCAACATGTTTCTTGTTAGGTGACAATCTCTAGAGACACTTTAGCTTTGGGATTCTGATGCAAGAACTGACTTCACAATAAATATTGTCGGCAGATCTACAAAGACCCCACAACTAATAATGAAAAATAACAGAAATAATGGCAGCAGATGTCCCCAGACCACAAAACAAATATAGAGAGTGCTGGCAGATACAGTTTCCTTCTCCAGTCTCTTAATCAATAGGCAAATTGCAAGCAGCCCCCCTCGTCCAACCCCAGTACCCAGAATTATTGCAGCGTGATAGCAGAAAGACCCTTAAATGTATATGCAAATTGCCAACAGCCCCCCCCCCCCCCCCGAACCCCTTATAACTACAGGCAGTACACAGGAATCGGCTTTTCCTGGAGACCATAATTATTTTACACAATGGCTAGCAGACACCCCATACCCACAATTATTAGGCAACATGTGAGTCCCACAGTTACAGTATTAGGCTCTGTGTAAGTGGATTCCTTGCCTCATGGCCTACAATGAGTTGTATCAGCCACAGAGGCTTGTTTGGGGGGTACCCAACTTTAACTGAGGGGTCCAAGTCAGGGAACAAACAATAATATATAGGGCGCCAGCCTATCCTAAGCATGTAAAGCTAGAGCAAAAGCAAATACCATCTGCAGATCCAAGTAGTAATATGTGCCAGCAGATCTCCAGACAGTGATTAAAAAATTGGAGGTCCCATTGCCCTAACATAATTGGGAATCTCCATATGGGAAGCCCCCCTGCATATATCCCCTGCAGTCTGAGAATCAGCAGACTGATACTTACCACTTCCATGTTCCTTGTCATAGACGTGTTGTTCACCCCGCAAGTGCACACTGATGTATAAATCTGCTGGGTAAACCCAGTAGGCTGTGGGCAATCACCTGAAGAGCAGCCATGAAAGTGAATGCAAGGAAGGGTAAGTAATGGGCTATATAGGGTGGTACACTTTAAAATAACCATTCAATTTAATTTGACTGGAGGGTTACTTTAAATTGGACCAAACCCTGCCTGGCAACTCTGTGCCAGGTAGGGCCCAGGTCTGCATATACCCCGATCCACCTACTTCCAATGCTGTATTTCTGTTATGCACAGTCCACTGATGTCATTTGTGGGTAGGTCAGGTTAGTTTTCTGTTCCTGTGTATCATGACCAACCATTGTTGGATGTGTTTGGATTTATAAAGAGGACCTTTAGACAAAAATCCCCGTGGGGGTCCCCCTGTTCTAATACCATAGGAGTATCCCAATTTGGGATTGTTTTTTGGGGGGGGCATAGATGGCCATTGTATGCTAGACTTTTTCCTTAACATTTAACCCATCCCTGCAGTGAGTGTACACATGTGGTCTCTGCCCTCATTAGGGCACCCAGGAAGCAGTTGGGGTTTAGGTGCTTTGCTCAAGAGCACTTTAGACATGTCCCTTGGTTGGAAATTGAATTTGCAAACCTCCGGTCACAAGGCCGCATCCTTATCTCTAGGCCATGACTACCTCACATGTCTCTGCCCCAGACACTTATTTTGTGTTATTTACCACTCACATGACTGCAACATGTCAAAAAGATTTGCCAAGTGGCTGTGCACATTACTGGAGGAGAGTATCAGGCAGCAAGGGCCCGGGCTTTGGAGGAACTGATGAACAGTGGGGCATCCTGATTGGGAATGCCCTGTGCTATTAAAGCAAGGGGAGCTTCAGCCATTTTTGTCTGGAGGTCCACTTTAATACACCCAAACACATCCAATAATGGGTTTATAGAAGGGTTCACATCCGGGTTTAGGGGTACCCCGCTGTGTGAAATCCCCCAAACTCACCTCTCCTTGAGCCCATGGCACAGGTGCAGCTGCTCATCCGACCAGCTGCTCTTGCTGCCTATATTAATGTGTGCGGCTAAAGAAGCTAAATGGAATCCTTATGAGCACCATACGGCATCACTCTGCTCCCTTCGGCTGTGTGTGGCCATGGACTGCCATTCAGTTGCCGTAGGCGGGGCCGCACACAGCCAAGAAGAGAGACGATTGATACTGGCTCCGCATGCGCTGTGGGCTCGGGGGAAAGGTAAGATATCGGATGCCCTGGGGGTTTTACACCCCCAGGGCACTTTCACACCCTGGGGGGGAGTAAGTCTGCCCTGGAGTCATATAGACTCCAGGGTGGGTTTTGATTTCACTTTAAAAAAAGCCTTCAGAGTCATCTTAATGAGACCCTATTTACTGCATTCAGTTAAACAGGTGGCCACAGGCCCAGGAAAGGGCACATCAGCATTGCAGCCCAAACTACCACATTTCTTCCAATATAGAGGGAAGTATAGAGGCAACATATGGGAACAAGTGTGGTAGTGAAGCTGCAGCCATCTCCCACAGTATACACAGTAGTCTGCCATAAGGGATGGACTTAGAATTGCACCATAGTGTGTCCAGACCAGACATGGGGGGCAGGGGGAGGGGGGCAGCAGGTTCCGCAAGAACCCAACCAAGAAAAGAAAAAACACAATTCTGTGAAACTCACCTGTAGAATTGGTTTTGTTATCCATCCATTCCAGGCCGTCCAGAAGTACTTACAGTTGGGTAACTCCGCCCCCTTGGGGGCGTTCACTGCAAGATCAAAAGATGTGGCTCCTCCCAGCCCCCTATAAAGGCAGCTGTCTGTCAATAAAAGCCCAGTCATTTAAAAGCAGTAACTTCACAACAGAAGAGACAGGCCGGGAGGCCCGCAACATAAGAGACCATGATACCTCCCATTGCCTCTACATGTATACTTATAACAGTAAACTAAATTTGTAAACTAAGTCCTAAGACATAAAGGTAAATCACCATAAGGGGATACAGGACATAATCAACCTCAAGGGCGGGTTGGACGGCCTGGAATGGATGGATAACAAAACCAATTCTACAGGTGAGTTTCACAGAATTGTGTTTTTGTCCTCCATCCATTCCAGGCCGTCGAGAAGTACTTACAGTTGGGATATCCAAAAGCAGTGTCCATATGGGCGGGATCCCCAGTGCGGAACAGCATGTAGTTCATTTCACTACCGCCTGAAGCACCTTACGGCCAAAAACAGCGTCAGCTGAGGCCCTGACGTCCACCTTGTAAAACTTTGTAAAAGTATGAACTGAAGACCAAGTGGCGGCCTTACAAACTTGTTCCACTGATGCCTGATGCTGAAAAGCCCAAGAGGCAGCAATAGCCCTAGTAGAATGAGCTGTGATCCGAAAAGGGGGTTCTTTCCCCTTGGGAGAATAGGCTTGTACCACCGCCTGTCTAATCCACCTACTGAGTGTGGACTTGGCTAGTCGAGTACCCTTCTTTGAGCCTTCTGTTAAGACAAAAAGCAAATCCGACTTTCGGAAAGATTTAGTTGCAGCCAGGTAATACTCTATGGCTCTAACCACATCCAAAACATGGAGAATTTGTTCTTTAGAATTAGCTGGTGCTGGACACAAGGAAGGTAACACGACTTCCTCATTAAGGTGAAAAGGTGACACAACCTTAGGCAAAAAATCAAATTAGGCAAAAATTAGGCTTAAAATGAAAAACCACCTTGTCCCTGTGCAACTCAAAGTAGGGTGGTTTAATACATAAGGCAGCCAGCTCTGAAACTCGACGCACAGAGGTAATAGCTACCAGAAAAACCACCTTAAGCATCAGCATAGTCAATTCAGCATCCTTTAAAGGCTCAAAGGGGGCGCCCTGGAGAGCAGATAACACCAGATTAAAGTCCCATACCGGTAAGATTGTTTTACGCGGTGGTCGGACATGAGTGACACCCTGAAAAAGGTCCTGATCAATCTATGATCTGCAGTAGACTTCTGGAAAAAAATGGATAGGGCCGAGACCTGACCCTTAAGGGTGCTTAACTGGAGTCTAGACCATCTTGTAGGAACTCCAGAACTCTGGAAACAGAGTAACTCTGGCAAGAAAGGTTCCTGGCCTCGCACCAAGCGATATAGGCTAGCCAAACTCTGTAGTATATAATGGAAGAAGACTTCTTCCGCGCCTGAATCATTGTGCGAATGACCGTGGCCGATAACCCCTTTTCCTTCAGGATTGCGGTTTCAACAGCCATGCCATCAAAGCCACCGTTCCTAAATTCGGGTGCCGAAGCGATCCTTGTGTGAGCAGTTCCGAATCGTCGCCCATTATGTAATGATCTGTTGACATCCTTACTATGTCCGCAAACCAGCTCCTCCTTGGCCAGCGAGGAGCCACCAGAATGGTTGGAACCTCCTCCTGGAGTATTTTGTGAAGTACTCGGTCCAGGAGAGGAAACGGAGGAAAAACATAAAGAAGATTTAACCCTGTCCAGGGAATGGCTAGGGCATCTGTTGCTATGGCCGGAGGATCTCTTGATAGAGATTCGAACCTTGGAAGCTTGTGATTGTGTCTGGACGCAAACAGATCCACATCCGGTTGACCCCATCGTAGGCATACCCCTCGATTCAAAGAGCAAAAGTTAATTGATTTCGGATCGAGAATCGTAAGTTTGGGTGGGTGTTAGTCATTTTTTCCTGTTTTTTTGGCCATTTCCGACTCGCACGAGCCTACGTACGAATGCGTATATGCTCTTACGATCATCGCAAGTTCGTTCCTAAATTTTAGGATCAAAACGTAAAACTTAGGATCAAATCCTAAAACTTAGGATCAAAACGTAAAACTTAGGATAATTGGATGTGTTTAGGTGTGATTCAGAGAACAGTTTTCAAACCTCTAAATACGTTTTAAAAGAAAGCCACTGCCGACACCTTTTAGCAGTCGGATTGCTGTTCTTGAACAGGTTTTTTGGCTATGTGGAGGAGTCTGCGCGTCTTGAGCTCCAATGAACTGCATGTATCAGCATGGCCGAGGCCATAAATTTTATGGCAATGCATACCTGATTCATGTATGCCTTATAAAAGCATTTTAATGTGGACCTTAATTAGTCCTTTGCATGTAAACCTTTATTTTGCAATCTATTTGCGTTAATTAAAGAAACTTATGTCCTTTGGTATTTATTTTTAAATTGATGTACTAGAATAATATTTTTAGATTGCATTTATTGGTGTAGTTGTTTACCTTTGCTTTGTTTAATTATTTAAGCACATCTTTGGTCAGATGCATCACACTTACTGAGGAGAGGAGAGCGGGATAAAGTGCAGGATGTGGGTTACTGCTGTATTTTGCACAGACACAGCAGAGCTGGGGGCACGGAAAGGTCAGAAATCAAAGAATGCAGAGCAACACAGTCACAAGGCCCTTTCTGTTTGCAGGCTGCCCGAGAATACCTGAGCCGCCATCTTGGCTGTTTCTAGGCTCATAACATGCAGAAGTTGCTGGGTGTTTTTTTATATTTGAGAGCAATCTGTATGTAGAGGGTGTGGGTAACCACACACAAAATTTTAAGTTGTACCATTTGAAGGCAAAATATTAAAATTAAATCCACAAGTAAAAAATGCAAGTTAACTAAAAATTAAACAAAGTAAGATTTACTTATGCAAATGCATTCATTAATGGTTGGTTACTACAAAATGAATGAAATAAAGAAAAATAAAAGACCAAATATTTAGAATGCACTTTAATGAGGTAAGTCTGTAGTGCGCAGCCGCAAGATCAGAAGGATTTACGTCCAGACAAAAAAGGAAAAAGGGCAAAACCAATGTTGCAACCTGAGAAATGAAACGGAAAATTCAGGATGGAAACTGACATAGGTCTGATTCCCGAACTGCCATACGAACGGACGTACATTTTAGGATAGAAACGTATTTGCTTATAGAATCACTTGCAAGTTCATACGAACGCACGAGCGGACGGCAAAAATAGGATGATCGGCACCAAAATCCAAGCTGTTACATGTTTCTTTGAATCGACCCTATAGAGTCTGAAAGACCTTCCTGTTGAGAGACCATTCCCCTAGACGTAGGGATCCCCTGCTCAGAGAATCCGCTTCCTGGTTCTCCACCCCTGGGATGTAAACTGCGGAGATGCAGGAAACATTCTCCTCTGCCCAGCTCAGAATCCGACTTACCTCCTTGAGGGATCTCTTGCTCCAAGTCCCGCCCTGGTGGTTGATGTAGGCTACAGCCTACTTGGGATCACACTGACCCTGGATTTTCTGGGTTTGCCAAAAACCTCCCTAGCCTGTAAGACTGGCATCCATGGTGACTATCTCCCATTGAGGGGTCTGAAAGGACTTGCCTACCAGCAAATTCTGAGGGTCCAACCACCACGAGAGGGATTGCTTGGCCAGGGGGGACAACACAAATTCCTGGTCCAGAGATTCCGGGAACCGATCCCAGCTGGCTAGCAGGTTCAGCTGAAGAGGCCTCATGTGGAATTGAGCAAAGGCCACTGCCTCGAAACAAGCTACCATAAGGCCCAGTAATCTCATCCTCAGACATACCGATGGCTGCTGACAATCCAGCAAAGCCTGCACCTGCGGCTGGAGGCATGAGACCTTCTGCTGTGGCAGAAAGACCTTGACTTGAACAGTGTCTAGAGTCATCCCCAGGAATGATCTCGCTGTTGCCAGTGTGATATGCGACTTGGGGTAGTTGATCACCCAACCGAAGGCTTCCAGAGTGGACAGCATGGTCAGGGTGTTGCTCTCGGCCTCCTGGAAGGACGGGGCCTGGGATCAGAAGGTTGTTTAAATAGGGCAATACACATATCCCCTGAACTCTCAAGATAGCCATGAGACCTTGGTGAACACCCTGGGAGCTGAGGATATGCCGAAGGGAAGAGCCACAATCTGGAAATGCTGACCCTCCAGTGCAAACCTCAAGAGCTGCTGATGCCCCTGTGGTCCTCCGCCCCTTTACGCGACCTTTTTTTAGCCGCAAGCTGCTTGACCTTTTTCCTTTTGTCTAGGGAAACAATTGTCGTGATGCACACAGGGCATAAACGGGAACATACAGAAGTAAAGGCATGGCAAGCCAATTGATCCATGCCTTTATCTGCTGGATTTCTTAGGGAGGCAGTGTCAGGTGATGGCATAATCGTGGTGTTAGACAGACCCGAGATTGAAGCATCCACCTCGGGAGGCTGTGTCCACAACTTAATCAACTCAGCAGGGAAGAGATACCGTTTGTCCAAGCCCTTAGGAACCAACGGTAACTTGTTAGGCCTTCCCACTCCTTAAGTATGATGTTGGAAAAGTGCGACTGTTCAGGAAAAACCTGTTGCTGTCTCTCAGGCCTAATCAGGTCATCCCTCTTTCTCTTAGCCATCTTTGGGGGAACAATGTGCAAAATGTCAAACACAGAAGAAAGCAAGCTTTCCGTATCATCCGGAAGGAAGCATTCCTCATCCGAGGAGTAATCGGAGATGCTATCCTCTCCACCAGAGAGCAAATCACCCTCCAAGAGTGGATCATCTGCCTCAGCCGAGCCAAATGAAGCATACAAATCATCGTCAGAGTAAACCCTCTCTAAGTGCCGCTTCTTAATCATGGCCTTCCTAGGCCGTTGCCTATAGTATAACACACCAACCACCCACATGAGGCCAGTCGAAAACACGGCTATGAAACAGCACAATAAAATAAACATGTGGGAGAAGGGAGGGTATGTACAAAATATACAGTGTGGATCTCAGCAGGTTCACCACAAGACCTGCGGCCGCCATGCTTCTTAAGGGAAGCCTGCGGCCCAGAGCATGTGCTCTGGTTAGCAAACGCCCCAGACCCCGGTGTTTCACCCTACTGTACGAATCCCGACAGCCAAGGCTGGAAGGCAAGAGGGGTCAGAAGGATCCGCAGATATAGAGTCCTGCAACAGACCCCGCTCTGCTGCTAAATCCTGAGAGAGTGTAAAATCGATCTGTGCAGCTTACTGCAAGAGAAGAACTGTGCTTTGATTGACAGACAGCTAGCTGCCTTTATAGGGGGCCAGGAGGAGCCACATCTTTCGATCTTGCAGTGAACGCCCTCAACTGGGTGAAGTTACCCAACTGTAAGTACTTCTGGACGGCCTGGAATGGATGGAGGAGAAAATCCAAAAGATGTTACAGAGAGAATAGCAGAGAGTCACACAGACAAGTGAATCACAGTGTCTGGGGAAGGCAAGGAGTTTGCTTTACTCACACTGCCTGCTTCTGTCCACCTGCCGATATGATGCCAGTAATGAAAGCCCAGCACTTCCTCACTGTGTGCTCCCTCCTCATGTGACATTCCATGCTCTGTATCAGCAGTGGCTGCTGTAGAAATGACAGTTTCTTCCCCTGGCTCTTCACACACTTTATTATACACTTGCTGGTTGCCGATCTCAGAGGCTGATTCATCATTAGCGGCAGGTAGCGACAGATGAGCGTCTGTAGCAGAGCGCCCGCTAGTAGTCACTGTGCTCAGCCGTGGGTCGCTACTTTATAGCGACTCAGTCGCTGTTCAGTAATGTTGTTCAAATTACCTAAATTAAGGATACAGTCCGCACCGGCTAAAAATCACAATAAGCCCTGTCTCTATGCAATTTAATAATACAGTGTGCACGCAAAGAGGACAACTACCCCCATGAGGTGGATACTCTAAGAAATACAAAAAGGAGAGGAGCCCCACAACTCCCCACGTCCCCTAGAAAATGCGCCACCACTATATACAATTTTATACAAAATAGATCTTTATTGACTACTAATCTCTACACAAAAAGACATATTAAAAAAACACATAACACATTACAATCCATATAGAAGGGAGGGAGGAGGAGGGGCAAACAATGGTCACCTGTTGTTACTATGGTCATACAATAATAATAAATAACACAAAATCAATAAAAAGATGCCCTAAGATCCCGGCCAGGTATTATTAAAGTGCAAAGTGCTACTGTAAACATATATCTATCTTAAAAAATTATTTACTAAAAGTGCAAAAAATATATATATACCCATCAATAATCAAACAGTCCTAATGAATCCATGAAAAAGCCAATAACAAACCAAGAGGCCGATTCATTAATAGCGGCAGGTAGCGACAGTTGAGTGACTGTAGCGGCATTTTCAGAGCGCCCGCTAGTAGTCGCTGTGCTTGGCCGTTGTTCGGTAGTTGATAGCCACTCAGTCGGTTTGCCATAATGTTGAATATTGGGTGAGGAGTCGATATTTGACAGGTTCCGCGCTGTATGGGAGCGCATGATAGCGACTGGCCATAGCGACCGGCTCCCACCATATTCATTAACAAATCACGCTCAAAAAATTCTCGCGCTGTAAAATGCATGTTTAAACCCCAGAGTGCTGGCGGCGATGGGTTAAAAGTAGTTTTTTTAACCCCAAACAACCATATTTTTGAAAACCAAAGTTTTTAAAATAATTTTGTAATATGAATACATTAATATCAGACCTGTAATATCAATTCTGTACATTATTTTTTTTATTTTTTTTACCTTAAAAAATTATTTAAAATGGCAGAAGTGGTCACAGAATTTTTCACATTTAAAAAAAAAAAAAAATAATAATAACAATTAATTATGAATATTTAAAGATTGTTCCATTGAAATGCATTGGAGAGCGCCAGGTAGCGAGAGGTCATACCTGTCGCTGTTCAAGGTCGGACGCTGGCGCTGTGGGCTGAGGCTGGAATAATGATGAATTAGTGGCTATCTGGCGCTATCTCAGTTGCTAAGCAGGATTGGCTTGATAAATGTGTGATTGTGGTGGGGAGCCGGCGTTCTCGTGGCGGAGCCCGTCATTACCGGCCGCTCACCAGTCGCTACCTGTCGCTATCCCTTGTTAAATAAGGGCCCAAGTGTCAGTGCTATAGTGCATACATATATATCTTCATATTCCTATCTATAACTGATAACAGGACCCGCCGGGAACAAGCAAAACAAATGTAAATACAAGTTAATAGATCTTACATGACCAGGGACCAGCACACCAGAGGAGTGGTGTGCTGGTCCCTGGTCATGTAAGATCTATTAACTTTTAGAGATTTGTAGTCAATAAAGATCTATTTTGTATAAAATTGTATATAGTGGTGCCGCATTTTCTAGGGGACGTGGGGCTCCTCTCCTTTTTGTATTTCGTTCAGTAATGTTGAATACATTGTGAGGAGTCGCTATTTGACCAGTACAGTGCTGTATGGGAGCGCATGGTAGCGACTGTTCATAGCGACCGACTCACACCATATTCAGCATAAAAACAGCCTCACAAATCTCTGGCACAGAAAAATACTTGTTTGAAGCCCAGAGCGCAGGAGGCGGTGTGTTTAAAGTCTGGGCTGCAACTAAGTGGATTTTTTTTTTTTTAGTAAATAATGTCCCCAAGTATAATGCAATGGACTGAAAAAACAAATGAAATGAAGTGAAAAAAACAGAAGCAAATTTTAGGAATAGGCCAACTGGATGGCATACCCTGCCTATGTTGGTGTGTAAACAGGAAGAATATCCTTTTTTCTTTTTTTTTTAATTAAAGAACAGTGTCACCAAATATACTGCAATGGAGTGAAAAAGCAGCAGCTAGCTGTTGGTTTAGGCCACTTGATGGTATATCTACCTTTTGTTTTGTCATGTAACGGGGTAAAATACCTTTTTTAAAATGAATTAATAGTGTGCCTAAGTACACTGCAATGGAGTTAGAAAAACAGCAGCAAACATTAGGTATAGGCCAGTAGATGGTATACCTGGTCTTTGGTGGTGGCCTGCAACCAGGTAGAATAACATTTTTTTTACTTGAAGAAGGGTATCTTTAGATATCGTACAATAGAGTAAAAGAAAGGAGAAGCAAACTCAAGGAATATTCCACTGGACAGTATACCCTGCCTTTGATTTTTACCTGCAACAAGGTGGAATAACGATTTTTCTAGTCTATGGTACTAGAGTGAAAAAAGCATCAGCAAACTTTAGCTATAGGCCACTGCATGGTATATGGCCTTTGATCTTAGGATGCAACTATATAGAATAACTTTTTTTACCTCCTATTTTTATGCTGCAGGTTTGTTTTAAATAATTTTTTGTGCAAAAAGTTCTAAGTTCTGCTGATTTGTTTTATAAGCTGGCTATAGTACCCAGGGCAATGGAGCGCATACATTGCCATTTAAATAAAAAAAGTGAGTCATTACAGAAGCCTGGATCCCACAATCCACCCTCAGCAGTGATGTTAGTTCTTTTTTTTTTTTTTTACTCCCAATCCGCAGCTTAATGTGCTGCGACTAACAACTAGTGCATAACTGGGGCTTGAGAAGTTCAAAGTGAAAAGGGGAGCCCACTCCCCTCTCCAGGCCTATATTGATCTTTACATGATAGTAACAATAGAGCTGGTATAGTGGGGACTGAGAAATAACTCACATGGCTAATCTGATCAGTAGGCCAAATAGGGGGTCTTATATTTTGGGGATATAATATTTTGCAGCTTATATTTGTCTTTGAATGTGATTTTGGGACTTTTGCCAAATTTGATACAGTTTACATATAGGACACTAAATGTCGCTGTTACCAATGCTTAACTGTAGTCTCGATATGCATGTTTCTGTTGTGTTGTATTTCCTGTACATTGAGCTGTCATCTCTATGACAGGATAAAGTCCAGTGACCAAGCCCGGCCCAGGCAGAGCAAAGTCCAGAATGGGAGGCAGCGCAGTTGGTGCAGAGATCGTCATAAAGAAGCTTTCCAGAGACATCTCCCGTATACAAGTAAGACTGTTCATATATGTATATGAGAATGAGCAGCAGCTCAGAGCTTAAACACGCAGTGGCTAAGCTGAACAATGACAATAATCAGCTATTGAAGTATAAAGTAAAAATGTTATTATCCAGAGATGACTTGTGGGAGGTTATCACTACAGAGAGGGCACAGGACTGGGGACTGAGGACATGGGCCACCATAAGATTACTATTTGAAGACAATAAACTTATTCACATACACAGTGGGAATACAGTGAAAGGCATGTGGGATGTGCTGAAAATACTGCATGAGAGATCCAGATTAAACAGCAAGTTGTTTCTGCTGAGGAAACATTACAAAATGAGGCTTAGCATAGAGCAGGACATGCAGGAACATATAAATGCTATGCTGGAAGTGATCTCACTGACTGATCTGATTTGTGTGAATATAACAGACAATTCATCCTGCCACCAGGTTGTTGTGCAGTTTACCCAATACAGATACTTGGCCTGATGCAGAGCCACCCCGTTCAGCTATCCCGTACGTTTTCCCGTTGGTTTTGGGCTGTGATCGGGTCCTGAAAGGGTGCTACGTTGCTTTTTGTGTGCGTTTATGTGCTCAGGTGTGTCGGCATGCGCCTTTCCGATTGACGGCTCGCAAGCAAGCGTTTTTTTAATTGATTCAGAGCCTTGATTTCCGATTGAAACCAGCCCAATTTAACAAGGGCCTCGACGCTTCACTTACGGCCACTCTTAGCACCCATATTTGAGCTCCGTATCATGATTTCCTCTGTGCGCGAGCATCAAAGGCGTCAGCTACCCGGTCTTGTACTTTTGAGCATGGCAGAAACCAGGCTGCACCGAACACGTTTGGACATCGATGGCATGCATGACGTTGAGCAATTCGAGCTCACCCGCCTTAACCGTGTTTCTCTCCAGGACTTGTATAGCCAGCTGCGGCCATGGTTAGACCCCACCACAAGTTTTTGGCGAACGGCTCGTTCCAGAGACTGGGTGCCTTCTCCGTGGGGATGTCCCAGTCTACGCTGAGCTGCAGCCTAACCAAGTTTTTGGATGGCATGGCTACCATGGCACCCAAATTTATATTTTTCCCCAGACACAGGGGAAGCCTGGAATGCGGTTAAGCTGGGCTTTTATAACATAGCCGACATGCCTAACGTCATGGGTGCCATTGATTGTACCCACGTATCGATCATTCCGCCCGCTGATCAGGAATATCTGTTCAGGTATGTGGTTTAGGTCTGCTTGTTTTTTTTTTGGGGGGGGGGGGTTCAAGCAGACCTACACCCTGTGTATCACTAGCATCCATTGTTTAGTAATGTTGTTGATGTTTAAGAATATTTGTGTGCATCTTGACACTTATGGTCACACTAATTACAGTTATGTTGGGTTTGTGCAGGAACAGGAAGATGGGCCATTCGATTAATGTCCAGGCAGTGTCCGGCCCTGATCTGCAACTTTTTAGTATCTTTGCAGCTTCCCTGGTTCCACGCATGATGCCCACATTTTGAGGAACTCCTGCCTCTTTGAACGTTTTCAATCTGGAGATCTGTCTGGCGGATGGCTACTGGGTATGTGTCTCAAACGTGTTGTTGCTGTGAAATTTTTTTTAACTTTTTGGGTGCCTGTCCCCCACTAATCTGTGATAGATAGCAATGAAACAGTACAAGTTGGCAATCACTTACTTACCACTATTTGATCATCTTAATTCTTGTATGTCTTCTCCACTATTGCGTCCTGTCCTGGCCCTCTTAGCTATGTAGCATAACACAGTCATTGTATAGGAGTGTACTGGTTGGATGTGCATGTTGGCTCATCAGAACTGTGCTTTGCTCTGACACTGCACAGCGCACCTATTTGTCCCTGTTCAATAATGCTTTAATGCACACCTAAACATTATTGAGGTTATTCCCCTTAGGGCTCTGTCTGTTGTTCCATGTTGTTAGGCTTTTAAAGTTACCTAACATGCCATTTTTGTTTAATGCATGTAAGGTACTTGTGGATATTGTTTAGTTATTAGATTTAGAGTTATTTGATATTTTTGGTTGGCCTTATAGTTATGTGTTGATTAGTTATGGTGCCAGACACTACATATGTTTACAATAGGCACATTTGTCATGTGTGTTGGTGTTATTGTTAGTGCTTATTTTTGGTTGTTTTTTTTGCAGGTGATTCTGGCTATCCTTTGCTACCATGGCTACTCACACCCATCCTGCACCCATCTTCCCAGGCCCAGGAGCAGTATAACACTGCCCATAGGAGGACTCGCTCAGTGGTGGAACGTGCCTTTGGCTTGCTCAAGATGCGCTTCCGATGTCTGGATCAGACTGGGGGTGCACTATAGTATCAGCCTGCCAAGGTCATCAAAATCATTCTTGCTTGTGGTGTCCTGCACAACCTTGCCATTCCAGGCCAAATATCCAGATACACTGACCTGCCTGAGGACACTTTAGAGATTTCTGAAGATCACACCCCTCCATACTCCGGATCACCCAGTGGCACAGCACAGGCAATACGTGCTCAACTAGTGGACAATGTTTTTGCATAAAACACACGCCTTTGAAATGTATTTCTTTTAAATGTATTAGTGAATCAACCAAAAATTATTTTCAATCCTTTTTTTGGATTTTTTGTGAAACTGAAACGTGGGGTCATATACATTAACACAACCATTTAGTGGTAGGTAGAGTATGATGTTGCAGCTGATGGTTGGGGTGGGTGAATGTGTGCAGCAATATGTGCCAGGCTTTGGTTAATGTGCTGCCATCGATGTTATTTGGGTGCACACCATGTCATTAAATTGTTGTGTGGTTTGTGAGAATGCTATATTCTCCTGGTACCACGCTTCCTCCATAATCTGAAGCTGTCTTGTCTGGCTTATATGTCGCCTTGGCTGTGTTCTTGCACTGGCACGGGTGGGTGGTTCGGCACCAGATTGAGTTGGTGCTGGTGGTTGGGTTGGCACCGAGTGTGTGGTGTGTTCTCTTTCCTGGCACTGTACGTTCTCACAACATAAACATACAGTTACATGTCCCAGAAGGTAAGTATATGGGACAAGGAATAGGAAGAAGAAGAAAAAGAGATTCACATAAGCATGAAAGACAAGGAAGAAGAAGAAAAAGAGATTCAGGTAAGCATGAAAGACAAGGAAGATGAAGAAAAAGAGATTCAGGTAAGCATGAAAGACAAGGAAGAAGAAGAAAAAGAGATTCAGGTAAGCATGAAAGACAAGAAAGAAGAAGAAAAAGAGATTCAGGTAAGCATGAAAGACAAGGAAGAAGAAGAAAAAGAGATTCAGGTAAGCATGAAAGACAAGGAAGAAGAAGAAAAAGAGATTCAGGAAAGCATGAAAGACAAGGAAAAAGAAGAAAAAGAGATTCAGGTAAGCATGCCCCCCGAGAGGGGGGAAAAAACCCTTCCCGATTGAAGACACAGAAACGGAGTATTAACGGAGTTCCCCCCAACGGCGACTCTGCATCCCATTTTAACCCCGGGACAAATGTAAGCAAAACGTCCCATAGGAAAAACGGAACAAAATAAGCTCAGATGGGGGAGGCTCTGCATCAGGCCAACTGCTCTGATTAAAACCCCGGAGACAAGCCTGAGACATATCTGACGCTAGCATTTGAGGCCGATTCATTAATAGCGCCAGGTAGCGACAGATGAGCGACTGTAGCGTGATTTTTTCAGCGCCAGCCAGTATTCGCTGTGCTTGGCCGGCGTTAGCTTGATGACAGCGACTCAGTCGGTGTGCGGTAATGTTGAATACGGGCTGGGGGGTCGCTGTTTCACAGGTCCAGCGCTGTATGTGTGCGCCTGACAACGAATGGCCAGAGCGAACGGCTAGCTTCATATTCATCAACAAATCACGCTCCGAATGTGCTGTCGCTGTCCATTCCTTGTTTAAACCCCAGAGCGCTGGCGGCGATGTGTATTAACTAGTTTTTAACCCCTAAACAACCATATTTTTTGAATTTAACATTATACATGTTTTTAGAATCATTTTGTAATATGAATACATTAATCTCAGACCTGTTAGATCAATTCTGCACATATTTTTTTTTTTTTTTTGACTTAAAAATAAATCCTAACATTGCAGAAGTGGTCTCCGAATTTTTGACATTAAAAAAATATTTAAAAAAAATAATACCAAATAATTATGATTAATTATAGATTGCTCCATTGAAATGCATTGGACATCGCCAGGGAGCGACAGCTCATACCTGGCACTGTGAGGGAATTTGCAGCGGTGCTGTTCGGTCCAGGCGGCTTCATGATGAATGCCGCGCTAGTCGTCGCTCTCGCCGGCGCTAGCCTCATTTTGCTTGATAAATGCGTCATTGTGACCGCCGCCAGGCGTACTTGAGTCGGTAGTCGCCGTTAGCTGCCGCTACCTGGCGCTCGTCAGACACTACCTGGCGCTATCGCTTGATGAATAAGGGCCTTTGTAAGGACCAGGCTCATAGAGGAGTATCAGCAAAGAAAGGAGCTTGCAAATGACTCCACAGACACCAGAACCACTCTTAAAGCTACAGACACAAGGTTACACACGAAGGAAACTAGGGTGTGCTTTACAGGGACACATAAAGATAGACTGTACTATATGGAAAGCAGAGCAAATAAGACAGCGTCCCTCTAATACTAAACAGAAAGTCAAAGACACAATCTCTGATCCATGTGAAGGGAACTGGAATCCCACATTTAGCGTTACAGGCAATTATACAAGGCTGGTGCATTGACTCAAGAGTAACCAGTCACATGACAAATGATAGAAGCTTTTTCACAGAACTTGATCTGAATAACAAAATCTATTTAGAGTTTTTGTATGCAATGCAATCATCTACATTCCAGAGGAAAAACACACCAAACTCCAAAACAAAGCATTTGAAGGAATCTGTGTTTTGCCAATTAGATCAGTCAGAACCAGAACCGGAAATAGCCGAAACCGGACATGACGTTCCTAATTGGTAAGGGGCCCCATAGCCGGTACTAGAGATGAGCGAAGTTTTGAAAAATTTGATTCGGCTGATTCGCTGAATTTTCTGACAAAAATCGGTTCGATCCGAATTTATTCGCGGCGAATTGCTATTAACCACCCTTGACTTTCCCCCCTGCTAGTAAAAAAATAACTGTACAAAAATACTCACCTGACCCCTCTATCGAATTGGCCGGGTATCCTCTTTCATTTGGTGCCATCCGATCCCCCCTAGGGGCTCGGATGGCCCCAGGAAAGCCCCCGGAAAAGCCCCCCCGATTTTCTGTCATTTGAAAAAAAAAAGCCCAGCCGCAAAGTTGGGCGGGCGGGAGGGAGGTAATGACAGCTTGGAAAGAAAGTGGGCGGGAGGGAGGTACTGACAGCGGGCGGGGAGGTAATGACAGCTTGGAAAGAAAGTGGGCGGGAGGGAGGAGTTACAGTGGGCAGGGAGGTTATGACAGTTTGGAAAGAAAGTGGGCGGGGTGGGAGGGAGGAATGACAGCTTGGAAAGAAAGTGGGCGGGGCGGGAGGGAGGTACTGACAGCGGGCGGGGAGGTAATGACAGCTTGGAAAGAAAGTGGGCGGGGTGGGAGGGAACAATGACAGCTTGGAAAGAAAGTGGGCGGGGCGAGAGGGAGGAATGACAGCTTGGAAAGAAAGTGGGCGGGGTGGGAGGGAGGAATGACAGCTTGGAAAGAAAGTGGGCGGGGCGGGAGGGAGGTACTGACAGCGGGCGGGGAGGTAATGACAGCTTGGAAAGAAAGTGGGCGGGGTGGGAGGGAACAATGACAGCTTGGAAAGAAAGTGGGCGGGGCGAGAGGGAGGAATGACAGCTTGGAAAAAAGTGGGCGGGAGGGAGGAGTTACAGTGGGCAGGGAGGTAATGACAGTTTGGAAAGAAAGTGGGCGGGTGGGAGGGAGGAATGACAGCTTGGAAAGAAAGTGGGCGGGGTGGGAGGGAGGAATGACAGCTTGGAAAGAAAGTGGGCGGGGCGAGAGGGAGGTACTGACAGTGGGCGGGGAGGTAATGACAGCTTGGAAAGAAAGTGGGCGGGGCGGGAGGAATGACAGCTTGGAAAGAACGTGGGCGGGGTGGGAGGGAGGAATGACAGCTTGGAAAGAAAGTGGGTGGGGCAAGAGGGATGTACTGACAGCGGGCGGGGAGGTAATGACAGATTGGAAAGAAAGTGGGCGGGGCGGGAGGAATGACAGCTTGGAAAGAAAGTGGGCGGGGCGGGAGGGAGGAATGACAGCTTGGAAAGAAAGTGGGCGGGGTGGGATGGAGGAATGACAGCTTGGAAAGAAAGTGGGCGGGGCGAGAGGGAGGTACTGACAGCGGGCGGGGAGGTAATGACAGCTTGGAAAGAAAGTGGGCGGGGCGGGAGGAATGACAGCTTGGAAAGAAAGTGGGCGGGGCGGGAGGAATGACAGCTTGGAAAGAAAGTGGGCGGGGTGGGAGGGAGGAATGACAGCTTGGAAAGAAAGTGGGCAGGGTGGGAGGGAGGAATGACAGCTTGGAAAGAAAGTGGGCAGGGTGGGAGGGAGGAATGACAGCTTGGAAAGAAAGTGGGCGGGGCGAGAGGGAGGTACTGACAGCGGGCGGGGAGGTAATGACAGATTGGAAAGAAAGTGGGCGGGGCGGGAGGAATGACAGCTTGGAAAGAAAGTGGGCGGGGCGGGAGGGAGGAATGACAGCTTGGAAAGAAAGTGGGCGAGGCGGGAGGGAGGAATGACAGCTTGGAAAGAAAGTGGGCGAGGCGGGAGGGAGGAGTTACAGCGGGCGAGGAGGTAATGACAGCTTGGAAAGAAAGTGAGCGGGAGGAATGACAGCTTGGAAAGAAAGTGGGCGGGGTGGGAGGGAGGAATGACAGCTTGGAAAGAAAGTGGGCGGGGCGGGAGGGAGGAATGACAGCTTGGAAAGAAAGTGGGCGGGGCGAGAGGGAGGTACTGACAGCGGGCGGGGAGGTAATGACAGATTGGAAAGAAAGTGGGCGGGGCGGGAGGAATGACAGCTTGGAAAGAAAGTGGGCGGGTGGGCGGGAGGGAGGAATGACAGCTTGGAAAGAAAGTGGGCGGGGTGGGAGGGAGGAATGACAGCTTGGAAAGAAAGTGGGCGGGAGGAATGACAGCTTGGAAAGAAAGTGGGCGGGGTGGGAGGGAGGAATGACAGCTTGGAAAGAAAGTGGGCGGGGTGGGAGGGAGGTACTGACAGCGTGGAAAGAAAGTGGGCGGGGCGAGAGGGAGGTACTGACAGCGGACGGGGAGGTAATGACAGATTGGAAAGAAAGTGGGCGGGGCGGGAGGAATGACAGCTTGGAAAGAAAGTGGGCGGGGCGGGAGGGAGGAATGACAGCTTGGAAAGAAAGTGGGTGGGGCGAGAGGGAGGTACTGACAGCGGGCGGGGAGGTAATGACAGATTGGAAAGAAAGTGGGCGGGGCGGGAGGAATGACAGCTTGGAAAGAAAGTGGGCGGGAGGGAGGAATGACAGCTTGGAAAGAAAGTGGGCAAGGCGGGAGGGAGGAGTTACAGAGGGCAGGGAGGTAATGACAGCTTGGAAAGTAAGTGGGCGGGAGGGAGGAATGACAGCTTGGAAAGAAAGTGGGCGGGGCGAGAGGGAGGTACTTACAGCGGGTGGGAAGGTAATGACAGCTTGGAAAGAAAGTGGGCAAGAGGGAGGTAATGACAGCTTGGAAAGAAAGTGGGCGGGGCGGGAGGGAGGAGTTACAGCGGGCGGGGAGGTAATGACAGCTTGGAAAGAAAGTGAGCGGGAGGAATGACAGCTTGGAAAGAAAGTGGGCGGGGCGAGAGGGAGGAATGACAGCTTGGAAAGAAAGTGGGTGGGGCGGGAGGGAGGAATGACAGTTTGGAAAGAAGGTGGGCGAAGCGGGAGGGAGGAATGACAGCTTGGAAAGAAAGTGGGCAAGGCGGGAGGGAGGAGTTACAGCGGGCAGGGAGGTAATGACAGCTTGGAAAGTAAGTGGGCGGGAGGGAGGAATGACAGCTTGGAAAGAAAGTGGGCGGGGCGAGAGGGAGGTACTGACAGCGGGCGGGAAGGTAATGACAGCTTGGAAAGAAAGTGGGCGGGAGGGAGGTAATGACAGCTTGGAAAGAAAGTGGGCGGGCGGGAGGGAGGAGTTGCAGCGGGCAGGGAGGTAATGACAGCTTGGAAAGAAAGTGAGTGGGAGGGAGGAGTTACAGCGGGCAGGGAGGTAATGACAGTTTGGAAAGAAAGTGGGCGGGGCGGGAGATAATGACAGTTTGGAAAGAAAGTGGGCGGGGCGGGAGGTAATGACAGCTTGGAAAGAAAGTGGGCGAGGCGGGAGGGAGGAGTTACAGCGGGCGGGGAGGTAATGATAGCGGACGGGGCCGGCAGGCAGAAGCCCACTTTCTTTCCAAGCTGTCATTCACAAAAATCATCCTCCAAATTCATACTCTATTATCATCCGCCAAATTAATTCTCTATTATCATCCATTAAATTCATACTCTATCAATTAACTAAACAAAACGAATTCCCGCTAATCAACTAAATAAATCAGACCACAATCAAGTCCCCGAAACTTATATTCCTTTCCATTTGACTTTCATTTTATTTTCAATCATCAATTTAATTTAAATCATCAGTTAATTAAGTAATAAATACATAAGGTTTGTCCAATTTCCACTACAAAACATTACGGGGAGGCCGATTCATCAATAGCGCCAGGTAGCGACAGATGAGCGACTGTAGCGTGATTTTTTCAGCGCCAGCCAGTATTCGCTGTGCTTGGCCGGCATTAGCTTGATGACAGCGACTCAGTCGGTGTGCGGTAATGTTGAATACGGGCTGGGGAGTCGCTGTTTCACAGGTCCAGCGTTGTATGTGAGCGCCTGACAACGAATGGCCAGAGCGAACGGCTAGCTTCATATTCATCAAAAAATCACGCTCCGAATGTGCTGTCGCTGTCCATTCCTTGTTTAAACCCCAGAGCGCTGGTGGCGATCTGTATTAACTAGTTTTTAACCCCTAAACAACCATATTTTTTTAATGTAACATTATACATGTTTTTAGAATCATTTTGTTATATGAATACATTAATCTCAGACCTGTTAGATCAATTCTGCACATATTTTTTTTTTTTTTTTTTTTTTACTTAAAAATAAATCCTAACATTGCAGAAGTGGTCTCCGATTTTTTGACATTAAAAAAATTTTAAAAAAAATTATTACCAATTAATCATGAATTATTATAGATTGCTCCATTGAAATGCATTGGACATCGCCAGGGAGCGACAGCTCATACCTGGCGCTGTGAGGGAATTTCATGATGAATGCCGCGCCAGCCGTCGCTCTCGCCGGCGCTAGCCTCATTTTGCTTGATAAATGCGTCATTGTGACCGCCGCCGGGCGTACTTGAGTCGGTAGTCGCCGTTAGCTGCCGCTACCTGGCGCTCATCGGACACTACCTGGCGCTGTCGCTTGATGAATAAGGGCACAAGTTTTTTTATGCTTTTAATAAGGAAAAGCCGACAATTGAACTAATAAAGAAAAGCCGACAATAGAACTACTGCTTACAACTACATTTCCCAGCAAGCACTGGAAAACACCTGGTTCAAAAAGATAGCAAGGGCATTCCCGCCCCTACCTTGAAATAGTTTTATGAAATTGATTTAAGATTGATTTAAAATTAATTAGTTTGAGAATATGAATATGCCAGAAAATCGATGGAGTGAGAGGTTTTATATATATATATATATATATATATATATATATATATATATATATATGACTTATATAAAGTGAATTTAAACTATTACCTCTAGACTCATCAATTTATTGCTACCTTTCTATGAGCATTACCATCAATGATATCACCGGAACAATTATATACACATATGTCTCTTTCATATCAATTTAATATAACTCCATCTACTGACCACTGTTTATATTAATTTTTATATACCGTATTTTTCGCCCTATAAGACGCGCTTATTTTTCCCCAAAAGTGGGGGGAAAATGTCAGTGCGCCTTATCGGGCGAATGTAAAAAAAAAAAAAAAAAAAAATAAAAAAAAATTAAAAAAAAAAAAAACCTCACCCGTCCCCGGCGCTCCCGCGTTGTCTGGCACACTGCGAGAGGCCAGAGGAGCAGCGGGGGCTCTGTCCCGGCCCCGCCGCTGCGATCGCTGTCTTTTCAGGCAGCGATGACAGCGGCGGGGCCAGAGACAGAGCCCCTGCCGCTCCTCCATCTGCTCCTCCACACGCGAGCACGAAGGTCCCGGCAGTGGGTGGGCGTGGCCTGCACCGGCGCAGGCCACGCCCACCCGCTGCCCGGACCTTCGTGAAATACTTAATTGTATTACTAGTTATTACTATTGAATGCCGATTTTATACTCATATATATATATTTTTGAATTTTTGAATTAAACACACTCTCACCACATGGACAAAATATAGATTTGGATTTTAATTGCTTTTTAGAAAACAACTAACTAGATTGGTTCCCCTTCAATATTGATCTGTTCCTTAGAAAATATTTGTCTGGACTTTCCCCCTACTCATCAAACTTATTAATTTACTCCTTTACCGCAATGTTCAACTACACTATTTCCATTAACATTAACATTACTATTCAATCATAATTAATTAACTTTTACATTTTTACACCCTTACATCCTTAATGTCACCACCTTTTTATCATTTTCATATCATATCAAATCATTTTGTATCAATTACTTTTTACTAATCCTCTAATAATTTATTCCTCATCAACCATGATCTATATATTTATACTCTTATCTAGTGAAAAGCCGGTTACCGGCTTTTTTTCTGCTGTACTTGAGTATTTCAGTTCACCGACGCTTTCAAGGTGAAGGCGGGGTCTTCTTTGGTGGTATTATAGTTATAATTATATTATGATTATATGGTTAATCAAAAATGAATTGAATGAAATAATCAATTGTTTAAATAGAGGACTGTGAATTGTGACAGTTAATTGTACTATTGATTCAAATAAATAAATGATTATCATAATTATGATTATATAATAAATAAATGATTATCATAATAAATAATTGGGAAAAAAATAGTTGACGCAATTAACAAATTGGTTATAATGATTAAGTGTTTAAATAATTCAATAAATAAATACATTATTAAATAACTGGATGAATTAGATCTGGATGAATGGAACTGATAAGAATGAATAAATAAATGAAAGTGAATAAAATTGATATGATTAAAAATTGAATAGAAGTTGGATAAAAAATGAGGAAGTGATCAAAGAAATTGTTTAGAAAAGATTGTTTATGCACTAGAGGATGTATATAATGAAAAAAAAAAAAATAATAATAACAACACTAATATTAATATCATTATTATTTTTATCATCACTATTAATAATATTAGGAGAATAATATAATATCATGATCCAAGTAAAATGTATGTGGTAATTTGTGAGTGGGACATGAAAGAGATGTCTGGATTAATTTATATTCTTATTAGTCTATGGAATTATTAGTAAAATATAATATTTATATATATATATATATATATATATATATATATATATATATATATATATATTATATATTATTAAAATATGGACTTTATATGGCTGTGGAGGTAATTTGAATAAAATAAGTGAAAATTATGTAGGAATGTGTGAACAGTGGATATAAAATAAGTTATTTATAGGTACATTGATTATTTATAGGTAAAAAAATAATAATAGATAAAATAATGAGACAATGATAACCTATTAATAGGATTTTGTTCAAAAAACGTTCTGGATTTTTGAATTAAACACACTCTCACCACATGGACAAAATATAGATTTGGATTTTAATTGCTTTTTAGAAAACAACTAACTAGATTGGTTCCCCTTCAATATTGATCTGTTCCTTAGAAAATATTTGTCTGGACTTTCCCCCTACTCATCAAACTTATTATTTTACTCCTTTACCGCAATGTTCAACTACACTATTTCCATTAACATTAACATTACTATTCAATCATAATTAATTAACTTTTACATTTTTACACCCTTACATCCTTAATGTCACCACCTTTTTATCATTTTCATATCATATCAAATCATTTTGTATCAATTACTTTTTACTAATCCTCTAATAATTTATTCCTCATCAACCATGATCTATATATTTATACTCTTATCTAGTGAAAAGCCGGTTACCGGCTTTTTTTCTGCTGTACTTGAGTATTTCAGTTCACCAACGCTTTCAAGGTGAAGGCGGGGTCTTCTTTGGTGGTATTATAGTTATAATTATATTATAATTATATGGTTAATCAAAAATGAATTGAATGAAATAATCAATTGTTTAAATAGAGGACTGTGAATTGTGACAGTTAATTGTACTATTGATTCAAATAAATAAATGATTGATTATCATAATTATGATTATATAATAAATAAATGATTATCATAATAGATAATTGGGAAAAAAAATAGTTGACGCAATTAACAAATTGGTTATAATGATTTAGGCCCTTATTCATCAAGCGATAGCACCAGGTAGTGTCTGACGAGCGCCAGGTAGCGGCAGCTAACGGCGACTACCGACTCAAGTACGCCCGGCGGCGGTCACAATGACGCATTTATCAAGCAAAATGAGGCTAGCGCCGGCGAGAGCGACGGCTAGCGCGGCATTCATCATGAAGCCGCCTGGACCGAACAGCGCCGCTGCAAATTCCCTCACAGCGCCAGGTATGAGCTGTCGCTCCCTGGCGATGTCCAATGCATTTCAATGGAGCAATCTATAATTATTCATAATTAATTGGTAATAATTTTTTTTTTTTTTTTTTTTTAATGTCAAAAAATCGGAGAACACTTCTGCAATGTTAGGATTTATTTTTAAGTAAAAAAAAAAATTAAAAAAAATATGTGCATAATTGAGCTAACAGGTCTGAGAATAATGTATTTATATTACAAAGTGATTCTAAAAACATGTATAATGTTACATTCAAAAAATATGGTTGTTTAGGGGTTAAAAACTAGTTAATACACATCGCCGCCAGCGCTCTGGGGTTTAAACAAGGAATGGACAGCGACAGCACATTTGGAGCGTGATTTGTTGATGAATATGAAGCTAACCGTTCGCTCTGGCCATTCGTTGTCAGGCGCTCACATACAACGCTGGACCTGTGAAACAGCGACCCCCCAGCCCGTATTCAACATTACCGCACACCGACTGAGTCGCTGTCATCAAGCTAATGCCGGCCAAGCACAGCGAATACTGGCTGGCGCTGAAAAAATCACGCTACAGTCGCTCATCTGTCGCTACCTGGCGCTATTAATGAATCGGCCTCCCCGTGTTTAAATAATTCAATAAATAAATACATTATTAAATAACTGGATGAATTAGATCTGGATGAATGGAACTGATAAGAATGAATAAATTAATGAAAGTGAATAAAATTGATATGATTAAAAATTGAATAGAAGTTGGATAAAAAATGAGAAAGTGATCAAAGAAATTGTTTAGAAAAGATTGTTTATGCACTAGAGGATGTATATAATGAAAAAAAAAATAATAATAACAACACTAATATTAATATCATTATTATTTTTATCATCACTATTAATAATATTTGGAGAATAATAAAATATCATGATCCAAGTAAAATGTATGTGGTAATTTGTGAGTGGGACATGAAAGAGATGTCTGGATTAATTTATATTCTTATTAGTCTATGGAATTATTAGTAAAATATAATATATATATATATATATATATATATATATATATATATATATATATATATATATATTATATATTATTAAAATATGGACTTTATATGGCTGTGGATGTAATTTGAATAAAATAAGTGAAAATTATGTAAGAATGTGTGAACAGTGGATATAAAATAAGTTATTTATAGGTAAATTGATTATTTATAGGTAAAAAAAATAATAATAGATAAAATAATGAGACAATGATAACCTATTAATAGGATTTTATTCAAAAAACGTTCTGGATTTTTGAATTAAGCACACTCTCACCACATGGACAAAATATAGATTTGGATTTTATTTGCTTTTTAGAAAACAACTAACTAGATTGGTTCCCCTTCAATATTGATCTGTTCCTTAGAAAATATTTGTCTGGACTTTCCCCCTACTCATCAAACTTATTAATTTACTCCTTTACCGCAATGTTCGACTACACTATTTCCATTAACATTAACATTACTATTCAATCATAATTAATTAACTTTTACATTTTTACCCCCTTACATCCTTAATGTCACCACCTTTTTATCATTTTCATATGATATCAAATCATTTTGTATCAATTACTTTTTACTAATCCTCTAATAATTTATTCCTCATCAACCATGATCTATATATTTATACTCTTATCTAGTGAAAAGCCGGTTACCGGCTTTTTTTCTGCTGTACTTGAGTATTTCAGTTCACCGACGATTTCAAGGTGAAGGCGGGGTCTTCTTTGGTGGTATTATAGTTATAATTATATTATAATTATATGGTTAATCAAAAATGAATTGAATGAAATAATCAATTGTTTAAATAGAGGACTGTGAATTGTGACAGTTAATTGTACTATTGATTCAAATAAATAAATGATTGATTATCATAATTATGATTATATAATAAATAAATGATTATCATAATAGATAATTGTTAAAAAAATAGTTGAGGCAATTAACAAATTGGTTATAATGATTAAGTGTTTAAATAATTCAATAAATAAATACATTATTAAATAACTGGATGAATTAGATCTGGATGAATGGAACTGATAAGAATGAATACTTTAATGAAAGTGAATAAAATTGATATGATTAAAAATTGAATAGAAGTTGGATAAAAAATGAGAAAGTGATCAAAGAAATTGTTTAGAAAAGATGGTTTATGCACTAGAGGATGTATATAATGAAAAAAAAAAATAATAATAACAACACTAATATTAATATCATTATTATTTTTATCATCACTATTAATAATATTAGGAGAATAATATAATATCATGATCCAAGTAAAATATATGTGGTAATTTGTGAGTGGGACATGAAAGAGATGTCTGGATTAATTTATATTCTTATTAGTCTATGGAATTATTAGTAAAATATAATATATATATATATATATATATATATATATATATATATATATATATATATATATATATTATATATTATTAAAATATGGACTTTATATGGCTGCGGAGGTACTTTGAATAAAATAAGTGAAAATTATGTAAGAATGTGTGAACAGTGGATATAAAATAAGTTATTTATAGGTAAATTGATTATTTATAGGTAAAAAAATAATAATAGATAAAATAATGAGACAATGATAACCTATTAATAGGATTTTATTCAAAAAAACGTTCTGGATTTTTGAATTAAACTCACTCTCACCACATGGATAAAATATAGATTTGGATTTTAATTGCTTTTTAGAAAGCAACTAACTAGATTGGTTCCCCTTCAATATTGATCTGTTCCTTAGAAAATATTTGTCTGAACTTTCCCCCTACTCATCAAACTTATTAATTTACTCCTTTACCGCAATGTTCGACTACACTATTTCCATTAACATTAACATCACTATTCAATCATAATTAATTAACTTTTACATTTTTACACCCTTACATCCTTAATGTCACCACCTTTTTATCATTTTCATATGATATCAAATCATTTTGTATCAATTACTTTTTACTAATCCTCTAATAATTTATTCCTCATCTTATATATATATATATATATATATATATATATATATATTATATATTATTAAAATATGGACTTTATATGGCTGTGGAGGTAATTTGAATAAAATAAGTGAAAATTATGTAAGAATGTGTGAACAGTGGATATAAAATAAGTTATTTAAAAATAATAATAACAACACTAATATTAATATCATTATTATTTTTATCATCACTATTAATAATATTTGGAGAATAATATAATATCATGATCCAAGTAAAATGTATGTGGTAATTTGGGAGTGGGACATGAAAGAGATGTCTGGATTAATTTATATTCTTATTAGTCTATGGAATTATTAGTAAAATATAATATATATATATATATATATATATTATATATTATTAAAATATGGACTTTATATGGCTGTGGATGTAATTTGAATAAAATAAGTGAAAATTATGTAAGAATGTGTGAACAGTGGATATAAAATAAGTTATTTATAGGTAAATTGATTATTTATAGGTAAAAAAATAATAATAGATAAAATAATGAGACAATGATAACCTATTAATAGGATTTTATTCAAAAAACGTTCTGGATTTTTGAATTAAACACACTCTCACCACATGGACAAAATATAGATTTGGATTTTATTTGCTTTTTAGAAAACAACTTACTAGATTGGTTCCCCTTCAATATTGATCTGTTCCTTAGAAAATATTTGTCTGGACTTTCCCCCTACTCATCAAACTTATTAATTTACTCCTTTACCGCAATGTTCGACTACACTATTTCCATTAACATTAACATTACTATTCAATCATAATTAATTAACTTTTACATTTTTACCCCCTTACATCCTTAATGTCACCACCTTTTTATCATTTTCATATGATATCAAATCATTTTGTATCAACTACTTTTTACTAATCCTCTAATAATTTATTCCTCATCAACCATGATCTATATATTTATACTCTTATCTAGTGAAAAGCCGGTTACCGGCTTTTTTTCTGCTGTACTTGAGTATTTCAGTTCACCGACGATTTCAAGGTGAAGGCGGGGTCTTCTTTGGTGGTATTATAGTTATAATTATATTATAATTATATGGTTAATCAAAAATGAATTGAATGAAATAATCAATTGTTTAAATAGAGGACTGTGAATTGTGACAGTTAATTGTACTATTGATTCAAATAAATAAATGATTGATTATCATAATTATGATTATATAATAAATAAATGATTATCATAATAGATAATTGTTAAAAAAATAGTTGACGCAATTAACAAATTGGTTATAATGATTAAGTGTTTAAATAATTCAATAAATAAATACATTATTAAATAACTGGATGAATTAGATCTGGATGAATGGAACTGATAAGAATGAATACATTAATGAAAGTGAATAAAATTGATATGATTAAAAATTGAATAGAAGTTGGATAAAAAATGAGGAAGTGATCAAAGAAATTGTTTAGAAAAGATTGTTTATGCACTAGAGGATGTATATAATGAAAAAAAAAAAAAAACACCAATATTAATATCATTATTATTTTTATCATCACTATTAATAATATTAGGAGAATAATATAATATCATGATCCAAGTAAAATGTATGTGGTAATTTGTGAGTGGGACATGAAAGAGATGTCTGGATTAATTTATATTCTTATTAGTCTATGGAATTATTAGTAAAATATATATATATATATATATATATATATATATATATATATATATATATATATATATATATATATATATATATATATATATATTATTAAAATATGGACTTTATATGGCTGTGGAGGTAATTTGAATAAAATAAGTGAAAATTATGTAAGAATGTGTGAACAGTGGATATAAAATAAGTTATTTATAGGTAAATTGATTATTTATAGGTAAAAAAATAATAATAGATAAAATAATGAGACAATGATAACCTATTAATAGGATTTTATTCAAAAAAACGTTCTGGATTTTTGAATTAAACACACTCTCACCACATGGATAAAATATAGATTTGGATTTTAATTGCTTTTTAGAAAGCAACTAACTAGATTGGTTCCCCTTCAATATTGATCTGTTCCTTAGAAAATATTTGTCTGGACTTTCCCCCTACTCATCAAACTTATTAATTTACTCCTTTACCGCAATGTTCGACTACACTATTTCCATTAACATTAACATCACTATTCAATCATAATTAATTAACTTTTACATTTTTACACCCTTACATCCTTAATGTCACCACCTTTTTATCATTTTCATATGATATCAAATCATTTTGTATCAATTACTTTTTACTAATCTTCTAATAATTTATTCCTCATCATATATATATATATATATATATATATATATATATATATATATATATATATATATATATATATATATTATATATTATTAAAATATGGACTTTATATGGCTGTGGAGGTAATTTGAATAAAATAAGTGAAAATTATGTAAGAATGTGTGAACAGTGGATATAAAATAAGTTATTTAAAAATAATAATAACAACACTAATATTAATATCATTATTATTTTTATCATCACTATTAATAATATTTGGAGAATAATATAATATCATGATCCAAGTAAAATGTATGTGGTAATTTGGGAGTGGGACATGAAAGAGATGTCTGGATTAATTTATATTCTTATTAGTCTATGGAATTATTAGTAAAATATAATATATATATATATATATATATATATTATATATTATTAAAATATGGACTTTATATGGCTGTGGATGTAATTTGAATAAAATAAGTGAAAATTATGTAAGAATGTGTGAACAGTGGATATAAAATAAGTTATTTATAGGTAAATTGATTATTTATAGGTAAAAAAATAATAATATATAAAATAATGAGACAATGATAACCTATTAATAGGATTTTATTCAAAAAACGTTCTGGATTTTTGAATTAAACACACTCTCACCACATGGACAAAATATAGATTTGGATTTTATTTGCTTTTTAGAAAACAACTTACTAGATTGGTTCCCCTTCAATATTGATCTGTTCCTTAGAAAATATTTGTCTGGACTTTCCCCCTACTCATCAAACTTATTAATTTACTCCTTTACCGCAATGTTCGACTACACTATTTCCATTAACATTAACATTACTATTCAATCATAATTAATTAACTTTTACATTTTTACCCCCTTACATCCTTAATGTCACCACCTTTTTATCATTTTCATATGATATCAAATCATTTTGTATCAACTACTTTTTACTAATCCTCTAATAATTTATTCCTCATCAACCATGATCTATATATTTATACTCTTATCTAGTGAAAAGCCGGTTACCGGCTTTTTTTCTGCTGTACTTGAGTATTTCAGTTCACCGACGATTTCAAGGTGAAGGCGGGGTCTTCTTTGGTGGTATTATAGTTATAATTATATTATAATTATATGGTTAATCAAAAATGAATTGAATGAAATAATCAATTGTTTAAATAGAGGACTGTGAATTGTGACAGTTAATTGTACTATTGATTCAAATAAATAAATGATTGATTATCATAATTATGATTATATAATAAATAAATGATTATCATAATAGATAATTGTTAAAAAAATAGTTGACGCAATTAACAAATTGGTTATAATGATTAAGTGTTTAAATAATTCAATAAATAAATACATTATTAAATAACTGGATGAATTAGATCTGGATGAATGGAACTGATAAGAATGAATACATTAATGAAAGTGAATAAAATTGATATGATTAAAAATTGAATAGAAGTTGGATAAAAAATGAGGAAGTGATAAAAGAAATTGTTTAGAAAAGATTGTTTATGCACTAGAGGATGTATATAATGAAAAAAAAAAAAAAACACCAATATTAATATCATTATTATTTTTATCATCACTATTAATAATATTAGGAGAATAATATAATATCATGATCCAAGTAAAATGTATGTGGTAATTTGTGAGTGGGACATGAAAGAGATGTCTGGATTAATTTATATTCTTATTAGTCTATGGAATTATTAGTAAAATATAATATATATATATATATATATATATATATTATTAAAATATGGACTTTATATGGCTGTGGAGGTAATTTGAATAAAATAAGTGAAAATTATGTAAGAATGTGTGAACAGTGGATATAAAATAAGTTATTTATAGGTAAATTGATTATTTATAGGTAAAAAAATAATAATAGATAAAATAATGAGACAATGATAACCTATTAATAGGATTTTATTCAAAAAAACGTTCTGGATTTTTGAATTAAACACACTCTCACCACATGGATAAAATATAGATTTGGATTTTAATTGCTTTTTAGAAAGCAACTAACTAGATTGGTTCCCCTTCAATATTGATCTGTTCCTTAGAAAATATTTGTCTGGACTTTCCCCCTACTCATCAAACTTATTAATTTACTCCTTTACCGCAATGTTCGACTACACTATTTCCATTAACATTAACATCACTATTCAATCATAATTAATTAACTTTTACATTTTTACACCCTTACATCCTTAATGTCACCACCTTTTTATCATTTTCATATGATATCAAATCATTTTGTATCAATTACTTTTTACTAATCTTCTAATAATTTATTCCTCATCATATATATATATATATATATATATATATATATATATATATATATATATATATATTATATATTATTAAAATATGGACTTTATATGGCTGTGGAGGTAATTTGAATAAAATAAGTGAAAATTATGTAAGAATGTGTGAACAGTGGATATAAAATAAGTTATTTAAAAATAATAATAACAACACTAATATTAATATCATTATTATTTTTATCATCACTATTAATAATATTTGGAGAATAATATAATATCATGATCCAAGTAAAATGTATGTGGTAATTTGGGAGTGGGACATGAAAGAGATGTCTGGATTAATTTATATTCTTATTAGTCTATGGAATTATTAGTAAAATATAATATATATATATATATATATATATATATATATATATATATATATATATATATATATATGTTATATATTATTAAAATATGGACTTTATATGGCTGTGGATGTAATTTGAATAAAATAAGTGAAAATTATGTAAGAATGTGTGAACAGTGGATATAAAATAAGTTATTTATAGGTAAATTGATTATTTATAGGTAAAAAAATAATAATAGATAAAATAATGAGACAATGATAACCTATTAATAGGATTTTATTCAAAAAACGTTCTGGATTTTTGAATTAAACACACTCTCACCACATGGACAAAATATAGATTTGGATTTTAATTGCTTTTTAGAAAACAACTAACTAGATTGGTTCCCCTTCAATATTGATCTGTTCCTTAGAAAATATTTGTCTGGACTTTCCCCCTACTCATCAAACTTATTAATTTACTCCTTTACCGCAATGTTCGACTACACTATTTCCATTAACATTAACATTACTATTCAATCATAATTAATTAACTTTTACATTTTTACCCCCTTACATCCTTAATGTCACCACCTTTTTATCATTTTCATATGATATCAAATCATTTTGTATCAACTACTTTTTACTAATCCTCTAATAATTTATTCCTCATCAACCATGATCTATATATTTATACTCTTATCTAGTGAAAAGCCGGTTACCGGCTTTTTTTCTGCTGTACTTGAGTATTTCAGTTCACCGACGATTTCAAGGTGAAGGCGGGGTCTTCTTTGGTGGTATTATAGTTATAATTATATTATAATTATATGGTTAATCAAAAATGAATTGAATGAAATAATCAATTGTTTAAATAGAGGACTGTGAATTGTGACAGTTAATTGTACTATTGATTCAAATAAATAAATGATTGATTATCATAATTATGATTATATAATAAATAAATGATTATCATAATAGATAATTGTTAAAAAAATAGTTGACGCAATTAACAAATTGGTTATAATGATTAAGTGTTTAAATAATTCAATAAATAAATACATTATTAAATAACTGGATGAATTAGATCTGGATGAATGGAACTGATAAGAATGAATACTTTAATGAAAGTGAATAAAATTGATATGATTAAAAATTGAATAGAAGTTGGATAAAAAATGAGAAAGTGATCAAAGAAATTGTTTAGAAAAGATTGTTTATGCACTAGAGGATGTATATAATGAAAAAAAAATAATAATAACAACACTAATATTAATATCATTATTATTTTTATCATCACTATTAATAATATTAGGAGAATAATATAATATCATGATCCAAGTAAAATGTATGTGGTAATTTGTGAGTGGGACATGAAAGAGATGTCTGGATTAATTTTATTCTTATTAGTCTATGGAATTATTAGTAAAATATATATATATATATATATATATATATATATATATATATATTATATATTATTAAAATATGGACTTTATATGGCTGTGGAGGTACTTTGAATAAAATAAGTGAAAATTATGTAAGAATGTGTGAACAGTGGATATAAAATAAGTTATTTATAGGTAAATTGATTATTTATAGGTAAAAAAATAATAATAGATAAAATAATGAGACAATGATAACCTATTAATAGGATTTTATTCAAAAAAACGTTCTGGATTTTTGAATTAAACACACTCTCACCACATGGATAAAATATAGATTTGGATTTTAATTGCTTTTTAGAAAGCAACTAACTAGATTGGTTCCCCTTCAATATTGATCTGTTCCTTAGAAAATATTTGTCTGAACTTTCCCCCTACTCATCAAACTTATTAATTTACTCCTTTACCGCAATGTTCGACTACACTATTTCCATTAACATTAACATCACTATTCAATCATAATTAATTAACTTTTACATTTTTACACCCTTACATCCTTAATGTCACCACCTTTTTATCATTTTCATATGATATCAAATCATTTTGTATCAATTACTTTTTACTAATCCTCTAATAATTTATTCCTCATCATATATATATATATATATATATATATATATATATATATATATATATATTATATATTATTAAAATATGGACTTTATATGGCTGTGGAGGTAATTTGAATAAAATAAGTGAAAATTATGTAAGAATGTGTGAACAGTGGATATAAAATAAGTTATTTAAAAAATAATAATAACAACACTAATATTAATATCATTATTATTTTTATCATCACTATTAATAATATTTGGAGAATAATATAATATCATGATCCAAGTAAAATGTATGTGGTAATTTGGGAGTGGGACATGAAAGAGATGTCTGGATTAATTTATATTCTTATTAGTCTATGGAAATATTAGTAAAATATTTTATATATATATATATATATATATATATATATATATATATATATATATATATATATATATATTATATATTATTAAAATATGGACTTTATATGGCTGTGGATGTAATTTGAATAAAATAAGTGAAAATTATGTAAGAATGTGTGAACAGTGGATATAAAATAAGTTATTTATAGGTAAATTGATTTTTTATAGGTAAAAAAATAATAATATATAAAATAATGAGACAATGATAACCTATTAATAGGATTTTATTCAAAAAACGTTCTGGATTTTTGAATTAAACACACTCTCACCACATGGACAAAATATAGATTTGGATTTTAATTGCTTTTTAGAAAACAACTAACTAGATTGGTTCCCCTTCAATATTGATCTGTTCCTTAGAAAATATTTGTCTGGACTTTCCCCCTACTCATCAAACTTATTAATTTACTCCTTTACCGCAATGTTCGACTACACTATTTCCATTAATATTAACATTACTATTCAATCATAATTAATTAACTTTTACATTTTTACTCCCTTACATCCTTAATGTCACCACCTTTTTATCATTTTCATATGATATCAAATCATTTTGTATCAACTACTTTTTACTAATCCTCTAATAATTTATTCCTCATCAACCATGATCTATATATTTATACTCTTATCTAGTGAAAAGCCGGTTACCGGCTTTTTTTCTGCTGTACTCGAGTATTTCAGTTCACCGACGATTTCAAGGTGAAGGCGGGGTCTTCTTTGGTGGTATTATAGTTATAATTATATTATAATTATATGGTTAATCAAAAATGAATTGAATGAAATAATCAATTGTTTAAATAGAGGACTGTGAATTGTGACAGTTAATTGTACTATTGATTCAAATAAATAAATGATTGATTATCATAATTATGATTATATAATAAATAAATGATTATCATAATAGATAATTGTTAAAAAAATAGTTGACGCAATTAACAAATTGGTTATAATGATTAAGTGTTTAAATAATTCAATAAATAAATACATTATTAAATAACTGGATGAATTAGATCTGGATGAATGGAACTGATAAGAATGAATACATTAATGAAAGTG
Organism: Gastrophryne carolinensis; assembly: GCA_027917425.1. Classification (NCBI taxonomy): domain Eukaryota; kingdom Metazoa; phylum Chordata; class Amphibia; order Anura; family Microhylidae; genus Gastrophryne; species Gastrophryne carolinensis. The sequence goes on along the minus strand of CM051236.1, from coordinate 315,214,157 downwards.
AATAAAATTGATATGATTAAAAATTGAATAGAAGTTGGATAAAAAATGAGGAAGTGATCAAAGAAATTGTTTAGAAAAGATTGTTTATGCACTAGAGGATGTATATAATGAAAAAAAAAAAAAAAACACCAATATTAATATCATTATTATTTTTATCATCACTATTAATAATATTAGGAGAATAATATAATATCATGATCCAAGTAAAATGTATGTGGTAATTTGTGAGTGGGACATGAAAGAGATGTCTGGATTAATTTATATTCTTATTAGTCTATGGAATTATTAGTAAAATATAATATATATATATATATATATATATATATATATATATATATATATATATATATTATTAAAATATGGACTTTATATGGCTGTGGAGGTAATTTGAATAAAATAAGTGAAAATTGGAGAGAGCGCATGCGCGCAGGAGTTAAATGGCGGCGGCTTGAAACTCTCTGTGCCCGCTGATCAGAGCTGAGGTAAAACAGAGGCAGCAAGTCTCCAGGGAGACATACAAATCACGGGTAGCAGTTTATCTACCTGTCAGGCATCTTGCGAGGACGTTATTGTGAGTGAAGAGGCAGGAAGAAGCTGGCCAGATCGAGTGCTGTCAAAAGTAAGAGAAGATACAAGATGGCGGATTCTATCTCCTCAGCTGAAATGGAAGAAGTGGCCTGCAGTGAGGCGTCATTTCTGTCAGCTGAAACAGAGCTCCTTCCTAACAGCCATTTAACAGCAACTACAGAGGTGGGTGATGACTTTCTTCAGAAGTTTGAAGGGCTATTACACAGAGCCCTGTCCTCTAATAATGCTGTTATAATGGATCACCTTTCTAGGGAGATAGATAAGATCTCCTCCAATATGGTAAATATGGATATTAAATTAAAGGAAGTCTCTGCAGCACAAGAAGCTCTGGAGGCAGAGGTATCCCAACTTAGGAATGACAACACCATATTAAACACCAAGCTAGAAGACCTGGAAAATAGAGATCGCCGGGCTAATTTAAGATTTAAAGGTCTTCCAGAACACATGGAGGACGTTAAGTCCACTATTATTGCACTATGCCAAGAATTGACACCGGGCATTCCTTTGGAGCGGTTAGAGCTTGATAGGGCTCATAGAGCGTTGGGGCCTAGGAGAAATCCAGAGGAAATGCCACGGGACATCATAGTGAAATTTCACTTCTATAATACAAAAGTATTGGTGCAACAGGCTGCGCGGGAGCGTGAGAAGCTGACATTTCAAGGTTATAATTATCAGGTTTTCTCGGACTTGTCTGCGGTAACGTTGGCCAAGAGAAGAGAACTGAGACCTTTCCTTACATGCCTTAGAGATCATAAGATAAATTATAAGTGGGGCTTTCCTTTCCGCCTTCTCTACACATATAAAGGCAACCCCTATTCGGCCATCTCAGCGGATGAGCTACAACAGCAATTAACATCTATCGGTTTGTTTAGGTCCCCCACTTCTAAGTTTTCCAGATCTGCAGATGAATCCCCAAAAGCACCACGAATGGGGAAACGACCCAGGCATGGCCCGCATTCATCTTTCAAGAACACTCGGCTGACCTCCGCGGATACTTGAACTAGACCAGGTGTTAATGCGTCCTTTTTCTCTTTTTAGCAGGAGGTGTTACTTCCGGATGCCGCATCATTTGTCTTATTACGGACATTATAGACGTTTCCACAAGCTGTTTCATGGTTGGAACTTTATGTTCCCTGTTTTAGTATGCAATAATGATTATTGTTTTTTTTCTCTTTTTCTCTCTCTCTGTCTTCTCTTTAGAATGATATTAATAAGGTGATAATATAAGAGTTGTAGTCCTTGGAGAACCCTGTTGCATTTAGATGGTTGTTAATATTCGCACCTCACCTGATCGGCGGCATTCTCATGTCGCTCTCCTGAGAAACCGGGATCGGAACCTTCGGGTGGTTCTGGTTTGATTCTTATCTTTGATACCCAATAAGTTGAAATTATTAAGTTCCTTGTTTACTTTTATAAATACTTAAATGTTCTTATTGTTATTTTTGTTGAGCACTAGATACTAGGAATCCCCCCCAACTTTTAATTATTTATTAATTTAATTTTTTTTTTTTTTTTTTTTTTTTATTTCATTCTATCTTTTCTCCACCCCCCTGGTTTGTGTTTGTCCCTTGTCATAGTGGGAAATTTTTTTTTTTTTTTTTTTTTTGTTTTTGTTTTTTTTTTTTATTTATTTTTTTTTTTTTATTTTTTTAGAGACAATGACATCTGTCCTTTCCTTAAACGTACAAGGCTTTAACTCTCCACAGAAAAGGAGTATAGCCTTTCAAAAATTTAGATCTCTACGTCCAGACATTTTATGTCTGCAGGAGACCCATTTCTCGACTACCTCCAAACCCAGATACTTACATCACCAATACCCACAAGTTTTCATGTCCTGCGGAGACTCTAAACGAAAAGGGGTCTTAGTAGCCTTTCGTAGACACACTCAATTTGACTGTAAAAAAGAGATCATAGATCCAGAAGGACGCTTTATAATTTTGTTGGGGACTCTGCAGGACATAGAAATAACGGTCGCCAATTACTATACCCCAAATTCTAGCCAAATACCCTTTTTAACGGCATTTCTTGAGGAAGTGATGTCGGTTGCAGTGGGGACTACAATTATCTGTGGTGATTCTAATTTAGTGCTTAACCCACATATTGATAGGCAATCACCTTCACATCCTATAACTCCAACATCTACAATGGCGTCATCTAGGGCTTTTCGGAAATTAATAGATTCCCACTCTCTGGTAGATAGCTGGAGAGAAATACATCCAGGCACGCAGAGTTTCACCCATTATTCTCATCCGCATGATGTACACACTCGTATTGATCATATCTTGATTCCGGTCCATACTCTGTCGTTGTTACAGTCAGCCAAGATTATTCCCATTGCTTGGTCAGACCATGATGGGATGCTCCTCAAATTCCATTCCATCATTAATAGGCCATCTGAATTCACTTGGACACTTAATACCTCCCTTTTATCTCAAGAAGATGTAGTATTATCGGTTACAGATGCTTTAAATCAATATTTTGAATTAAATGGGCCTTCAGGAGTTTCACCCACTATTTGTTGGGAAGCCCACAAGCCCACCATTAGAGGCAAATTAATTCAGATCGCCTCTAGAAAAAAGCGGGAGAGAAACGCATATGTAGATAAACTAGAAAAAAGATACTCGGAACTAGCAGAAGCTGCAAAAACGGATTTTACACCTGTAATTAGGGCAGAATTACATAAAGTTTCTCAAGATCTGAACCTTGCTCTTGCAGGTAGGGCCGAGAGGGAACTCCGCACTCTTAAGCACAAATTTTATTGCAAAGCCAACAAACCAGATGCTATGTTAGCTAGGAGGTTGAGAACTCCAGATCAGCAGTATAAACCAATTAAACTTAAGGATGCAAGGGGCTCATTAACGTCAAATCCCAGCAAGATTACCAACCTGTTCAGGGAGCAACTTCAAAAATTGTATTCGAGCCAGTCTTCTATAGAAGAGAATGAAGTTTATAATTTTCTAGATAAGTTATCCCTACCCGCCTTGCCTGAACAGGTTCATGATCTCTTGGAAGAGGATTTTGGCATAGAGGAAATTCAGCGAGTAATTACAAACCTTAAAGTGAATAAAAGACCCGGTCCAGATGGGTTCTCGGCATCATACTATAAGATATTTTCTGCTGTGTTGGCTCCGAGACTAGCAGCATTTTTTAATGATATAAGGAAGGGGGGTTCTTTCTCACAAGAATCTTTAATGGCCTCAATTTCGATGATACCGAAACCCGATACTGATCAAACAATCTGGTCAAATTTTAGACCAATCTCCCTAATAAACGTAGATTTGAAAATATTAACTAAGATTTTAGCTTCCAGATTGTCCCAATATTTGCCACATCTTATACACGGAGATCAGACAGGATTTATCCCAGGGAGGCAAGCAGGAGATAGCATTAGGAGAATGACACAGCTTTTATTTCTGGCTAAAGAGTCTCGATCCCCATCTATGCTTTTGTCACTGGACATCAAAAAGGCTTTTGATTCCGTTTCATGGAAGTATCTTTTCTGTCTTTTACATAGATGGGGATTTGGACCTAACTTCATTGGCATATTAAAAGCTATATATAAATCCCCGGAGGCTTTTGTAAAATATTGTGGACATAAATCTGCCAGATTTCCCCTCTCACGTGGTACTAGACAAGGTTGCCCCCTGTCTCCACTTTTGTTTGCCTTAGTAATGGAGCCCTTAGCTCAACTAGTAAGGGAGTCTCCCAATATTTCAGGAGTAAAAGTGGGTGTGGAGGAGTATAAAATTAGTCTCTTTGCAGATGATGTAATGTTATCTGTTACAAATCCTCTTATTTCGATACCGAATATACTTCAATTATTTCAACAACTTGCAGAAGTGTCTGGTCTCGCAGTCAACACAGCTAAATCTAAGGCCTTGAATATTAATGTTCCGGAGGAAACTTGGGATCATTTATGTAAGATATATGCCTTCCAGTGGAACCTTAAATCTATTAAATACCTGGGAGTGAATCTGACTAGTAGATATGAGGACCTTTATACAGGTAATTTTCTGCCCTTACAGCGAAATTTGTTTAAGCTTCTCACAACCTGGAAAAGTTACAGTTTATCCTGGTTAGGTAGAATAGCGGCAATAAAAATGATACTACTTCCTAAATTTTTGTATCTGGTCAGATCCCTACCGATTAGAATCCCATCTCATTATTTGCAAAATTTGCAGAGCAAAACTTTGAGGTTCATCTGGAATGATGGTAAACAAAGAATATCAAGGAAAACCTTACTTACCCCTAAAGCCATGGGAGGTTTGGGAGTTCCAAATTTCACTACATATTACCGGGCAGCCCAAATCGCTCAATTGATTTCGTACCACATCAGGGAAAATATTCCAATTTGGGTTAAGATAGAGTCGGACTTAGCTGCACCACTTCCTATCGATAATTTACTGTGGATCACCCCGAAATTCAGAAAAGACATAAGGAACCCGATTATGGTCCATTCACTTCAAATATGGGATGATGTAAAATTTTCAGGGAGTCTGGCATCCTCACATCTTCCCTTGCTTAAGCTATGGAACAATCCGATGTTTCCCCCAGCTGTTTTGACGTTAGGAAAATTTAGTAAATGGAAAACAGCGGGAATAAATATTGTGGCTGATTGTTATTTAGGCACGGGAGTGGCTACGTTCTCACAACTTAGGGCCAAATATCCACAACTTCCTAATGATGTGTTTGGCTATTTGCAGGTCGCCCATTTTCTTAACTCTCTTAATAAGAATGCCATACCCGCTGATAGCATGTCCAGTTTGGAAATTCGATGCAGTCGTGATCCTAGGGCGCGGGGAGCGATTACGGAATTATATTGTTTGTTATATAAATCCTCAGGAAGGGCGATATTGACTCATAAAAAAAAATGGCAGGAAGACCTGCAGATAACAATTTCCCAGGATGATTGGCAAAAGATGTGGTTGGCTTCATTTGGGTCGGCGGCCTCTGTCATGGCTGTTGAAGCCAATGTCAAAGTCTTCCTAAGATGGTATCTGGTCCCTGAGCAGATGAGACATTTTAAGGGGGATAATGGAGGTTTGTGTTTTAGAGGTTGTTCAATGAGGGGATCCTTTATGCACACCTGGTGGGACTGCCCTGTAGTCCAGGAATTTTGGGATGAGATCTTTGTGATTGTTAGCAAAATGTTGGGCAGGAAAATAGCATCTGACCCCCAGTTGGCTTTACTTAATAAACCTCTACAGGGGGTCCCGAAATTATTCCGAAAGCTACTGTTTCATATTTTCACGGGGGCCAAAATGGTGATTGCAAAGGCGTGGCAACAGAAGGTGTTGAATATAGGTGAATTCTGGGATAGGGTCAATCACATCTTAGCAATGGAAAAAATGTCGGCAATACATGAGAATGGGTTAGAGAGATATAGAGAGATATGGGATCCATGGATTCGGGAGTTTGCTCCTGATAATTTTGATCTTAATCTACTGACGTTGTGACGAGAGATAAACCAGTGGGTTGGAGAAATCTGGGGTAGTTCCCCCCAATATTCTTTCTCTTTTTTTTTTTTCTTTTAATATCCTTATTCTTATTATTATATATATATATATTTTTTTTTTTTTATATATTTTTTATGTATATGTATGTGTGTATGTATGTATGTATGTATATGTGTATGTATGTGTATGTATGTGTGTATATATATATATATATGTGTGTGTATATATGTATATATATATATATATATATATATATATAATTTTTTTTTTTTTTTTTTTTTTTTTTTATTTATTTATTTATTTATTTTTATTTTTTTTTATGTATTTCCCCCCTTGATGCTTCCCCCTATTATGCTCTTTTTGTATAATGCCTCTGAGTTGTTCAATGGAAATGGTTTTAGGATATTGCCTGACCTTATATTCTGACCTACTATTATACTGAGGCGGTTGGACTTCCATATCCTATTTTATGTTAAATTGTATTTCTTATATTGCGATGGTATTACATGCAATATCTAGAATAATTGTATGAAGCAATTTTATTGAGATATTCAAACTGTTCTGAATGATTATCCAGTCGTTTTGTATTAAGCTGATGCGCTTTATTCAATAAAAATTTATTGACAAAAAAAATAAGTGAAAATTATGTAAGAATGTGTGAACAGTGGATATAAAATAAGTTATTTATAGGTAAATTGATTATTTATAGGTAAAAAAATAATAATAGATAAAATAATGAGACAATGATAACCTATTAATAGGATTTTATTCAAAAAACGTTCTGGATTTTTGAATTAAACACACTCTCACCACATGGACAAAATATAGATTTGGATTTTAATTGCTTTTTAGAAAACAACTAACTAGATTGGTTCCCCTTCAATATTGATCAGTTCCTTAGAAAATATTTGTCTGGACTTTGCCCCTACTCATCAAACTTATTAATTTACTCCTTTACCGCAATGTTCGACTACACTATTTCCATTAACATTAACATCACTATTCAATCATAATTAATTAACTTTTACATTTTTACACCCTTACATCCTTAATGTCACCACCTTTTTATCATTTTCATATGACATCAAATCATTTTGTATCAATTACTTTTTACTAATCCTCTAATAATTTATTCCTCATCATATATATATATATATATATATTATATATTATTAAAATATGGACTTTATATGGCTGTGGAGGTAATTTGAATAAAATAAGTGAAAATTATGTAAGAATGTGTGAACAGTGGATATAAAATAAGTTATTTAAAAATAATAATAACAACACTAATATTAATATCATTATTATTTTTATCATCACTATTAATAATATTTGGAGAATAATATAATATCATGATCCAAGTAAAATGTATGTGGTAATTTGTGAGTGGGACATGAAAGAGATGTCTGGATTAATTTATATTCTTATTAGTCTATGGAATTATTAGTAAAATATAATATATATATATATATATATATATATATATATATATATATATTATATATTATTAAAATATGGACTTTATATGGCTGTGGAGGTAATTTGAATAAAATAAGTGAAAATTATGTAAGAATGTGTGAACAGTGGATATAAAATAAGTTATTTATAGGTAAATTGATTATTTATAGGTAAAAAAATAATAATAGATAAAATAATGAGACAATGATAACCTATTAATAGGATTTTATTCAAAAAACGTTCTGGATTTTTGAATTAAACACACTCTCACCACATGGACAAAATATAGATTTGGATTTTAATTGCTTTTTAGAAAACAACTAACTAGATTGGTTCCCCTTCAATATTGATCTGTTCCTTAGAAAATATTTGTCTGGACTTTCCCCCTACTCATCAAACTTATTAATTTACTCCTTTACCGCAATGTTCGACTACACTATTTCCATTAACATTAACATTACTATTCAATCATAATTAATTAACTTTTACATTTTTACCCCCTTACATCCTTAATGTCACCACCTTTTTATCATTTTCATATGATATCAAATCATTTTGTATCAATTACTTTTTACTAATCCTCTAATAATTTATTCCTCATCAACCATGATCTATATATTTATACTCTTATCTAGTGAAAAGCCGGTTACCGGCTTTTTTTCTGCTGTACTTGAGTATTTCAGTTCACCAACGCTTTCAAGGTGAAGGCGGGGTCTTCTTTGGTGGTATTATAGTTATAATTATATTATAATTATATGGTTAATCAAAAATGAATTGAATGAAATAATCAATTGTTTAAATAGAGGACTGTGAATTGTGACAGTTAATTGTACTATTGATTCAAATAAATAAATGATTGATTATCATAATTATGATTATATAATAAATAAATGATTATCATAATAGATAATTGGGAAAAAATAGTTGACACAATTAACAAATTGGTTATAATGATTAAGTGTTTAAATAATTCAATAAATAAATACATTATTAAATAACTGGATGAATTAGATCTGGATGAATGGAACTGATAAGAATGAATAAATTAATGAAAGTGAATAAAATTGATATGATTAAAAATTGAATAGAAGTTGGATAAAAAATGAGAAAGTGATCAAAGAAATTGTTTAGAAAAGATTGTTTATGCACTAGAGGATGTATATAATGAAAAAAAAAATAATAATAACAACACTAATATTAATATCATTATTATTTTTATCATCACTATTAATAATATTAGGAGAATAATATAATATCATGATCCAAGTAAAATGTATGTGGTAATTTGTGAGTGGGACATGAAAGAGATGTCTGGATTAATTTATATTCTTATTAGTCTATGGAATTATTAGTAAAATATAATATATATATATATATATATATATATATATATATATATATATATATATATATTATTAAAATATGGACTTTATATGGCTGTGGAGGTAATTTGAATAAAATAAGTGAAAATTATGTAAGAATGTGTGAACAGTGGATATAAAATAAGTTATTTATAGGTAAATTGATTATTTATAGGTAAAAAAATAATAATAGATAAAATAATGAGACAATGATAACCTATTAATAGGATTTTATTCAAAAAAACGTTCTGGATTTTTGAATTAAACACACTCTCACCACATGGATAAAATATAGATTTGGATTTTATTTGCTTTTTAGAAAGCAACTAACTAGATTGATTCCCCTTCAATATTGATCTGTTCCTTAGAAAATATTTGTCTGGACTTTCCCCCTACTCATCAAACTTATTAATTTACTCCTTTACCGCAATGTTCGACTACACTATTTCCATTAACATTAACATCACTATTCAATCATAATTAATTAACTTTTACATTTTTACACCCTTACATCCTTAATGTCACCACCTTTTTATCATTTTCATATGATATCAAATCATTTTGTATCAATTACTTTTTACTAATCTTCTAATAATTTATTCCTCATCATATATATATATATATATATATATATATATATATATATATATATATATATATATATATTATATATTATTAAAATATGGACTTTATATGGCTGTGGAGGTAATTTGAATAAAATAAGTGAAAATTATGTAAGAATGTGTGAACAGTGGATATAAAATAAGTTATTTAAAAATAATAATAACAACACTAATATTAATATCATTATTATTTTTATCATCACTATTAATAATATTTGGAGAATAATATAATATCATGATCCAAGTAAAATGTATGTGGTAATTTGGGAGTGGGACATGAAAGAGATGTCTGGATTAATTTATATTCTTATTAGTCTATGGAATTATTAGTAAAATATAATATATATATATATATATATATATATATATATATATATATATATATATATATATGTTATATATTATTAAAATATGGACTTTATATGGCTGTGGATGTAATTTGAATAAAATAAGTGAAAATTATGTAAGAATGTGTGAACAGTGGATATAAAATAAGTTATTTATAGGTAAATTGATTATTTATAGGTAAAAAAGTAATAATAGATAAAATAATGAGACAATGATAACCTATTAATAGGATTTTATTCAAAAAACGTTCTGGATTTTTGAATTAAACACACTCTCACCACATGGACAAAATATAGATTTGGATTTTAATTGCTTTTTAGAAAACAACTAACTAGATTGGTTCCCCTTCAATATTGATCTGTTCCTTAGAAAATATTTGTCTGGACTTTCCCCCTACTCATCAAACTTATTAATTTACTCCTTTACCGCAATGTTCGACTACACTATTTCCATTAACATTAACATTACTATTCAATCATAATTAATTAACTTTTACATTTTTACCCCCTTACATCCTTAATGTCACCACCTTTTTATCATTTTCATATGATATCAAATCATTTTGTATCAACTACTTTTTACTAATCCTCTAATAATTTATTCCTCATCAACCATGATCTATATATTTATACTCTTATCTAGTGAAAAGCCGGTTACCGGCTTTTTTTCTGCTGTACTTGAGTATTTCAGTTCACCGACGATTTCAAGGTGAAGGCGGGGTCTTCTTTGGTGGTATTATAGTTATAATTATATTATAATTATATGGTTAATCAAAAATGAATTGAATGAAATAATCAATTGTTTAAATAGAGGACTGTGAATTGTGACAGTTAATTGTACTATTGATTCAAATAAATAAATGATTGATTATCATAATTATGATTATATAATAAATAAATGATTATCATAATAGATAATTGTTAAAAAAATAGTTGACGCAATTAACAAATTGGTTATAATGATTAAGTGTTTAAATAATTCAATAAATAAATACATTATTAAATAACTGGATGAATTAGATCTGGATGAATGGAACTGATAAGAATGAATACTTTAATGAAAGTGAATAAAATTGATATGATTAAAAATTGAATAGAAGTTGGATAAAAAATGAGAAAGTGATCAAAGAAATTGTTTAGAAAAGATTGTTTATGCACTAGAGGATGTATATAATGAAAAAAAAATAATAATAACAACACTAATATTAATATCATTATTATTTTTATCATCACTATTAATAATATTAGGAGAATAATATAATATCATGATCCAAGTAAAATGTATGTGGTAATTTGTGAGTGGGACATGAAAGAGATGTCTGGATTAATTTTATTCTTATTAGTCTATGGAATTATTAGTAAAATATATATATATATATATATATATATATATATATATATATATATATATATATATATTATATATTATTAAAATATGGACTTTATATGGCTGTGGAGGTACTTTGAATAAAATAAGTGAAAATTATGTAAGAATGTGTGAACAGTGGATATAAAATAAGTTATTTATAGGTAAATTGATTATTTATAGGTAAAAAAATAATAATAGATAAAATAATGAGACAATGATAACCTATTAATAGGATTTTATTCAAAAAAACGTTCTGGATTTTTGAATTAAACACACTCTCACCACATGGATAAAATATAGATTTGGATTTTAATTGCTTTTTAGAAAGCAACTAACTAGATTGGTTCCCCTTCAATATTGATCTGTTCCTTAGAAAATATTTGTCTGAACTTTCCCCCTACTCATCAAACTTATTAATTTACTCCTTTACCGCAATGTTCGACTACACTATTTCCATTAACATTAACATCACTATTCAATCATAATTAATTAACTTTTACATTTTTACACCCTTACATCCTTAATGTCACCACCTTTTTATCATTTTCATATGATATCAAATCATTTTGTATCAATTACTTTTTACTAATCCTCTAATAATTTATTCCTCATCATATATATATATATATATATATATATATATATATATATATATATTATATATTATTAAAATATGGACTTTATATGGCTGTGGAGGTAATTTGAATAAAATAAGTGAAAATTATGTAAGAATGTGTGAACAGTGGATATAAAATAAGTTATTTAAAAAATAATAATAACAACACTAATATTAATATCATTATTATTTTTATCATCACTATTAATAATATTTGGAGAATAATATAATATCATGATCCAAGTAAAATGTATGTGGTAATTTGGGAGTGGGACATGAAAGAGATGTCTGGATTAATTTATATTCTTATTAGTCTATGGAAATATTAGTAAAATATTTTATATATATATATATATATATATATATATATATATATATATATATATATATTATATATTATTAAAATATGGACTTTATATGGCTGTGGATGTAATTTGAATAAAATAAGTGAAAATTATGTAAGAATGTGTGAACAGTGGATATAAAATAAGTTATTTATAGGTAAATTGATTATTTATAGGTAAAAAAATAATAATATATAAAATAATGAGACAATGATAACCTATTAATAGGATTTTATTCAAAAAACGTTCTGGATTTTTGAATTAAACACACTCTCACCACATGGACAAAATATAGATTTGGATTTTAATTGCTTTTTAGAAAACAACTAACTAGATTGGTTCCCCTTCAATATTGATCTGTTCCTTAGAAAATATTTGTCTGGACTTTCCCCCTACTCATCAAACTTATTAATTTACTCCTTTACCGCAATGTTCGACTACACTATTTCCATTAACATTAACATTACTATTCAATCATAATTAATTAACTTTTACATTTTTACCCCCTTACATCCTTAATGTCACCACCTTTTTATCATTTTCATATGATATCAAATCATTTTGTATCAACTTCTTTTTACTAATCCTCTAATAATTTATTCCTCATCAACCATGATCTATATATTTATACTCTTATCTAGTGAAAAGCCGGTTACCGGCTTTTTTTCTGCTGTACTCGAGTATTTCAGTTCACCGACGATTTCAAGGTGAAGGCGGGGTCTTCTTTGGTGGTATTATAGTTATAATTATATTATAATTATATGGTTAATCAAAAATGAATTGAATGAAATAATCAATTGTTTAAATAGAGGACTGTGAATTGTGACAGTTAATTGTACTATTGATTCAAATAAATAAATGATTGATTATCATAATGATGATTATATAATAAATAAATGATTATCATAATAGATAATTGTTAAAAAAATAGTTGACGCAATTAACAAATTGGTTATAATGATTAAGTGTTTAAATAATTCAATAAATAAATACATTATTAAATAACTGGATGAATTAGATCTGGATGAATGGAACTGATAAGAATGAATACATTAATGAAAGTGAATAAAATTGATATGATTAAAAATTGAATAGAAGTTGGATAAAAAATGAGGAAGTGATCAAAGAAATTGTTTAGAAAAGATTGTTTATGCACTAGAGGATGTATATAATGAAAAAAAAAAAAAAAAAAAAAACACCAATATTAATATCATTATTATTTTTATCATCACTATTAATAATATTAGGAGAATAATATAATATCATGATCCAAGTAAAATGTATGTGGTAATTTGTGAGTGGGACATGAAAGAGATGTCTGGATTAATTTATATTCTTATTAGTCTATGGAATTATTAGTAAAATATAATATATATATATATATATATATATATATATATATATATATATATATATATATATATATATATATATATATATATTATTAAAATATGGACTTTATATGGCTGTGGAGGTAATTTGAATAAAATAAGTGAAAATTATGTAAGAATGTGTGAACAGTGGATATAAAATAAGTTATTTATAGGTAAATTGATTATTTATAGGTAAAAAAATAATAATAGATAAAATAATGAGACAATGATAACCTATTAATAGGATTTTATTCAAAAAACGTTCTGGATTTTTGAATTAAACACACTCTCACCACATGGACAAAATATAGATTTGGATTTTAATTGCTTTTTAGAAAACAACTAACTAGATTGGTTCCCCTTCAATATTGATCAGTTCCTTAGAAAATATTTGTCTGGACTTTGCCCCTACTCATCAAACTTATTAATTTACTCCTTTACCGCAATGTTCGACTACACTATTTCCATTAACATTAACATCACTATTCAATCATAATTAATTAACTTTTACATTTTTACACCCTTACATCCTTAATGTCACCACCTTTTTATCATTTTCATATGACATCAAATCATTTTGTATCAATTACTTTTTACTAATCCTCTAATAATTTATTCCTCATCATATATATATATATATATATATTATATATTATTAAAATATGGACTTTATATGGCTGTGGAGGTAATTTGAATAAAATAAGTGAAAATTATGTAAGAATGTGTGAACAGTGGATATAAAATAAGTTATTTAAAAATAATAATAACAACACTAATATTAATATCATTATTATTTTTATCATCACTATTAATAATATTTGGAGAATAATATAATATCATGATCCAAGTAAAATGTATGTGGTAATTTGTGAGTGGGACATGAAAGAGATGTCTGGATTAATTTATATTCTTATTAGTCTATGGAATTATTAGTAAAATATAATATATATATATATATATATATATATATATATATATATATATATATATATATATATATATATATATTATATATTATTAAAATATGGACTTTATATGGCTGTGGAGGTAATTTGAATAAAATAAGTGAAAATTATGTAAGAATGTGTGAACAGTGGATATAAAATAAGTTATTTATAGGTAAATTGATTATTTATAGGTAAAAAAATAATAATAGATAAAATAATGAGACAATGATAACCTATTAATAGGATTTTATTCAAAAAACGTTCTGGATTTTTGAATTAAACACACTCTCACCACATGGACAAAATATAGATTTGGATTTTAATTGCTTTTTAGAAAACAACTAACTAGATTGGTTCCCCTTCAATATTGATCTGTTCCTTAGAAAATATTTGTCTGGACTTTCCCCCTACTCATCAAACTTATTAATTTACTCCTTTACCGCAATGTTCGACTACACTATTTCCATTAACATTAACATTACTATTCAATCATAATTAATTAACTTTTACATTTTTACCCCCTTACATCCTTAATGTCACCACCTTTTTATCATTTTCATATGATATCAAATCATTTTGTATCAATTACTTTTTACTAATCCTCTAATAATTTATTCCTCATCAACCATGATCTATATATTTATACTCTTATCTAGTGAAAAGCCGGTTACCGGCTTTTTTTCTGCTGTACTTGAGTATTTCAGTTCACCAACGCTTTCAAGGTGAAGGCGGGGTCTTCTTTGGTGGTATTATAGTTATAATTATATTATAATTATATGGTTAATCAAAAATGAATTGAATGAAATAATCAATTGTTTAAATAGAGGACTGTGAATTGTGACAGTTAATTGTACTATTGATTCAAATAAATAAATGATTGATTATCATAATTATGATTATATAATAAATAAATGATTATCATAATAGATAATTGGGAAAAAATAGTTGACACAATTAACAAATTGGTTATAATGATTAAGGCCCTTATTCATCAAGCGATAGCGCCAGGTAGTGTCTGACGAGCGCCAGGTAGCGGCAGCTAACGGCGACTACCGACTCCAGTACGCCCGGCGGCGGTCACAATGACGCATTTATCAAGCAAAATGAGGCTAGCGCCGGCGAGAGCGACGGCTAGCGCGGCATTCATCATGAAGCCGGCTGGACCGAACAGCGCCGCTGCAAATTCCTTCACAGCGACACGTATTACCTGGCGCTACCTGCCGCTCTCCCATACATTTCAATGGCAGACGCTGCAATGATTGTTTTTAGTGGTTTTGGGGTTTTTTGCTTTGGGACAAAATTCCACACATGTTTATATTGATATGTTTTATGAATCTAGCTGGTTATTTTGTTTTTTTTTTTTTTTTTTTTTGATTTTTCACAATGTAATGTTGTGAGTGACATGGGAATTGCATCTCCTCCACCCAAACTCATTGGCCTCAAAAGCGCTGGTTTTCCACACAAACGGGGCTTGTAAAGCTATTTTGTAGCCTGTCAGGTTGGGCGGTCACGTTCGCTCTTAGAAATTGTCAGCGCCCAAGCTATTCGGCAGCCCTGTCCTTGATGAATCTGTGTTGGTCAGTGTTTGTGCAGTCGCTGTTTGAATTCGCTATGTGGCGGCGCGAGCGTCGCTGTGCCTCGGTGCGCTGCGTTGTGCGGCGCTGTGCTGTTCATACATGTGCCCTTCTGCCATTTGCAAGGAATTCACTTCCCGCGACCCCAGTCGTTGTTAATGAATACACTGTAGTTGTGAGCGTGCCTGGCCCCATATTGCAGGATTAACATTCAGTCGTACCAGCTCATAACAACCCGTTATGCATTCTCATGTGTGCCACATTTTCAGGTAGTTGTCTAGTTAGATTGTGTGATGACTTTGTGAAGCAATAATCTCTGTATATTTAAGCACAACGGTGTATGCTTTAGAAGGACCTATGCATTACAGTATGTAGAATCCCCAGCTAAATCAAGCTAATAGTTCGTTGCGCCTTTGCCCCTAGCTTGTTTTTCAGCGTCATTTTAATGTTTTTCCGCCACTTAGCTTGCACATAGCTGATATTAGCTTGTCCCTGCTGCGCGCATGTTTTTTTGGGAATTTGGAAGCACAGTTGCTTGCGTCATATCCGGTTCCGGGATCCTCCTTTGCGTTTCAACGTCACCTTAAGGTAAAACTGTCTTGCGCTTATGCCAATAGCTTGTTTTTCAGCGTCATTTTAATGTGTTTCCGCCACTTAGCTTGCACATAGCTGATATTAGCTTGTCCCTGCTGCGTGCATGTTTTTTTGGGAATTTGGAAGCACAGTTGCTTGCGTCATATCCGGTTCCGGGATCCTCCTTTGCGTTTCAACGCCACCTTAAGGTAAAACTGTCTTGCGCTTATGCCAATAGCTTGTTTTTCAGCGTCATTTTAATGTGTTTCCGCCACTTAGCTTGCACATAGCTGATATTAGCTTGTCCCTGCTGCACGCATGTTTTTTTTTTTTGGTTTTGCAGCACAGTTGCTTGCGTCATATCCGGTTCCGGGATCCTCCTTTGCGTTTCAACGCCACCTTAAGGTAAAACTGTCTTTCGCTTATGCCACTAGCTTGTTTTCAAGCGTCATTTTAGTTTTTCCGCCACTTAGCTTGCACATAGCTGAGAATAGCTTGTTGCTGGGGCGCGGTGCGTATTTTTGTTTTGTTTTGTTTTTTATTTGTCTCATGTCGCTAGCGTCATTTCCGGTTCCTGTTTCCTCCTTAGCGTTTCCAATATGGCTCCCAAACGGCGAGTAATGCGCCTCCCCAGCTCCTCCTCAGATTCCGGACCCACCACCCCTCCCCCACATCCCCCACCTACCTCACCTTCCCCAAATACCACCCCTCCCACCCATTCCCCTCCTGGGCCCCAAAAACAAAGGCGCACCCGGGTGGATAGCCGGGTAAATGGCCAGGTTGTGAAAGTGAGTATTTTAGTTATGTATTTTTAGCTTTAAAATTTATAAACACACAGGGTGGCTAGGGGCAGAATTTTTAATTGTTTTTAGGCCAAAATTTAACACTCCACATGGGGCATCCCCATTGTGGATGTCCTGCTTGGATGGCCCCCCCCCCCTGGAGGGCCCTAAAAATTACCTCTGCCCCGTCCCATCTGTGCATGCGTGAGTTGCGGATGCCTATTGCGCTTACCTCTAGCAGGGTGTACCCCTGCGCCATACATATTTTCATTTGGTGTGCAGGCGCACTCCCTGTTAGAGTCAAACGCCACATGCGTACTTTGCCGTGCAGACACAGCTGAGCTGGTATGCACCTCCCAAGGCCCTTGGATGCGCTTACCACACCGGCGTGGAGCGCTGTGTTTGGCTTGCGGAGTGACGTGGGAGTGTCCTCAGCGGTGTATTTGGGCCCTTCAAAGGGGGTTGCAGACAGTGGGCCACCCACAATAGTTGTGGCCCAAAAAAGTGCACCCAAACCCAGAATAATGTAAATCCTGGGTGTGGGTCCACTTTGATCTTGTCTCTGTATAACTGTTTATGACATTGTTCTGAGGTCATGTATTTAAGTTTTTTTAATTTTTGTTTTTTTTTTTTCCTAGGACTTCTGCCTGGCCGAATACGACTATGCCCGAGGAGCGAAAAAACGCCTTGCCATGGAGGTGAAGGCCACTGTGTCCCGGCGCTTCAAGACCGACCTGACCATCCGGGCAATTCAACAAAAATGGTCAGATTTTAAGCGCCGGGACCCAGAAGGCGTGTACCGCCTATATGATGCCTACGCATCAGGTAAGTTAAAGCTTATGTTCTTTTTTGCCTTTGTGCAGAATCATCTGCTAAGCTGTG
Source organism: Gastrophryne carolinensis (assembly GCA_027917425.1). Classification (NCBI taxonomy): domain Eukaryota; kingdom Metazoa; phylum Chordata; class Amphibia; order Anura; family Microhylidae; genus Gastrophryne; species Gastrophryne carolinensis. Next base: position 315,195,861 of record CM051236.1, on the reverse strand, counting down.
TCCTTTTTTGCGCTTTATATTAATTATTTGTTTTCACCCCCTCCACACAGATAAGCGTCCTCCCCTGGGGAAACGTGGGAAGGGATTCCTCCCCCGAACCAGGCAGGCGGACTCGGGGGAGTCATCGGGGGAGGGTCCCTCCCGCGGGTCCTATTTAGAGGACCCAGGGGAGGAAGGGGATGACGCCCCAGAGGAGTGTGCTGCTGGGGGGCAGGCTGGATCAAGCCTCAGCTCCTCACACTCTGAGTCTGAGGACTCTCACCAGGCAAGGGGCCACTCTCAAGCAGGGAGTGAGAGGGAGGAGGGTGGCCCTTTGCCTGGTGGATCTTCTGAGCAGAGTGTGAGGAGCCGAGGCTCCCCGCCTCCTCCTCAGAGCCCTCCCTGGGCTTCAAGTGGCGCTTCATCCCCTGGTGAGTTTACATGTTTTAATTGTTAGTCTGTGACAGGTTTCATCTGACCATTTGTGCTTAGCCCTTGCCATTCCTCTGTAATTTGCAGGGCATCATATAGGCGGCACCTCCATGGATTTTTGGCGTCAAATCCTCCTCGGGCATAGTCGTGGTAAGTGTATGTTTTTAGCCAGCTCATTTTTGAATTTATGTCATTCCTTAAAGTGGACCCACAAACATTGATGATATTGCTTGGATTCTGGCGCCTTCCCTGCCCAATCACATCCCTCACCCAGGGCCACCCCCCAACCAAACACCACAAACTACTTCCCTCTTTGGGGGTGGCAGAAGCCATTGTCCCTGCCTCCTGTGTGGCACTCGAGATGTGTGTGCGCCTGCGCTCTGTTTCATACTGGCATGCGCGTGCGCACACACTGGAGGAGTGATGTGCGGAAGGCAGGGGCGGTGGCGGTCTAAAATTGTGTTGCTCTGCCAAAGTAGACTAAAACAATGAATATTCACAATCCTGGTTCTTGGACCACTTTTAACAGACACGTTTCCTGGTCCATTGTCTCAGCTGGTTTGCTAATGTACATTAACATCACAAACCACACTACAGTGCTAGCCAACTGGCAACCACCCCTATGTTTCTGGCCACACCATGATGTGTGCTAGCAATAGTTAATTTACGTGAAGTAGTTAGGGCAAACACATGTTGCACACTGGTAACATTAGCCATTAAATTGGTAATGAGTCATTTACATTGCAATGTAAAGGTTAGTGCAAGATTTTCATAATGGATACATGTGGCAACCATAAACACTTCACATTAACTAATGGACCAGGAATAAAGCAAATATCGTTTAACATGTATGTAAACATTTTTGTTTTTTTGGGAGGTAAGACTCCATAACCAGATTGATGTCCAAACTTCGGGTGTCATAGCTCCACTAAATGTTGTTTTGTATTTGGTTTTTTTATGGACAGATGTCGCTACGCAGACGGAGGCAGAATACCTCCTCCCCACACCAGCTCCAGGGACGGCCAGCAGCATGGGCCACCGCCACAGCTGCGATGGTGAGTACATCCAAATTCATATGGGTAAATACTTTTGAAACATTTCTCTTCTAGTTACATAAGTAGAAATTTAAAATTTACAAATGTGTGATTTTCACACACATCTAGGTTAAATGTGTTTGGACAATAATCAAACATGCCAGTCACCATCCTTGATAGTTGCCTCACATTCTTGTTACGGACACATACGGACTATTTGTGGCGTATAGACTACCAAATGGGGCTGATTAGGTGTTTACCCATAACATTATAGGGCAAACTTCCATCATCCTTAGGCACTGATGTTTGGCTGGGACTAAAGACATAAATGTCCTTACTTGGCCCTAAACATTATTACATTTGCAAGAGTTAACCTGGGCCAACACCAAGGGTGTTTAATGTGCATTAAACATTTAATTTGCCAACAACTAACAACTAACACCCCGCGGAACATACGATAAGTGCAGGTACCGCGGGTCCAACCCACCAAGCAAACCCCTAATTATCGGAACTTATCTTCCGCTGGCTCCCGCGCACCACTCCAGACGTGCATTTTTCCCCCCTGGGCCGCTGTGAATGGCCGCCAGGTCCCCATGAGCAGCCAGAGAGTGACATGCGTGAAGAGGCGGCGGAAGAGGAGTGTACATTCCTGTTCCCTGCATAGACGTTAGCGTGCGTTTTTTGTGCCAATCACGTTGGAGCATGGAGAGGTGAGTGGCTATGGATTACTGTGTGTATACACACATCAGGGGAAAAACAGATCTGTGAGCAACAACAAAGTGGGCCAAAACCCATGACAAACTATATTGTGGGTGTTGGTCCACTTTAAGAGTAAAGGTATGTGGTCCTAACATGTTTTCCAGCCAATATTAAAACTTTAATTTAAAATGTTAGGGGCACATTGTTCACCAATGTTAATGTGAGTGTTAGCAAGTTAGAAACACTGACATTACATTGCTACATCTGTGTATGTTGAGTTCCCAATCCAATTCTAATATATTATTTTTATTCACATCTCTACAGCTTGTATACGCCAGCATCGCAGACTGTGGCGGGCCTTCCGCCAGATGAAAGGGATGCTGCTGGCCATGAAGAGGCGTCGGAGACGTTAGGGTGGGGGGGATGGCTGCCATGTTCAATTTTCCTGGCTTTGTTGGCCTATGTTGGCCGTGTTTGGCCAATTTATTGGATTAAAATTTTTTTTACAAATAACTGTGTTGTTCCTTGACCAACATAGGTTTTGATTAAAAAAAACCATTATGTCTAAAATTAGGCAGCCATTTGTAGCCAGTACATGTTTACACCATAGTAAGCAATGTTAACTAATGTGGCACATAAATGGTGGCATAATATTAGAGATGATTGAGCAAATCATCCATGACTGTGTATTTAGCTTTCACATGTATGGATAAACACAAATTAGAGGTGGTTTTCACAAATATATTTACATAAATCATAAGCAAAAGGTTTACAAATTAATATTCTTGGCTGGGTGGCCGGGGAGGTTGGGAGTCATTGCTAGGGGCGGTGTTGGGGGACAACAGTGCAGTAAAAAATATAGACTGCTGTTGTATGAGCTGTTGTAGCAACAACAAAGTTTGGTCCTGCCGCTGTATTGCCTCTGCCTGGCGCTGTATTGCTTCTTCCTGGCGCTGTACAGATTGCTCGATAACATTGGCAAGGCGACCAAGGTCCTGGTTCTGTTGTAGGTTTTGCCTTAACTGGTCCACCTGGCGCTGCAGGCCCTCATTTTGTTGCTGACACATCAGCACCTGATTTTCCAACGCCGCAATGCGCTCATTAGTTCCATCACGCGGCTGTTGGCGACTGTAGTCCTCCAGCATCCGGACCCCTAGTTGGTAGAAATCGGCACTGGTTGGTGCCACACCTCCTCTTGCTGTGGTTGGAGGCTAAACAAATAGTAAACCACATTTTAGTGAAACGGAACAAATGCAGTTATGCCCCTCCCAAAAGTTAACATAAACACTCACTAGACAACTTACCCTTGTCTGAGCCTCTGAAGCTTGGCCACATGGGACTTGGGAAGAGGTCCCAGCTTGGGGTTCTGGTTCCGCCTCCTGCCAAAACAACAATGAAAGGAAATGTTACATGTTGCTTCTTCCACTACCCACGAATATGCCAATGGGTTTCGAGGTCGTCTACATCAGCCATGTTACCTGCGTGTCCTCCAGCCCAGGTAGGCTCGAGGTATCGCTGCCAGAGAGTCGCAAATCAACATCAGGGATGTCGGGCAAGTTGGCATATGCTAAACAGGAAAATCAGGTTAGTAGGTCTGTGGGCCAAACTCTAATGTAACCTGGTTAGGCTATCGAGGCCATACCTCTAAAAAGTTTAAAAATACACACTAGAACAAAGTTCTCGGTTAAAATCAGATTGTTAACATGTATGTTACAGGACTAAGACGCACTAATTTCTGCAAATCACATCATAAACATTGATTAAATTAAACATACCCCCAATATCCCAGATGTCTGGAGTGGGGTCCTCACTCGAGCTTGGACCTTGAAAATAGATGTGGACACACAAGTTGCCAGAAGCAAGTGGCACAACATTAGAGCCAAAATACAGACTAGAGCAAGGCAAAAACACTTACCCTCATCTCTGGCAGCTGGAACTTGAGGGGCCCTTTCTGGACAGCCACTTCCGATATTCGGGTCAACTAAAACAAAATAAAAATTTGTCTAAATAATCACCAAACTACTACAGGGAATGTTTGGCTAAAAATATGTCCTCAAATATACATTGCTATCACTAAAATAACTAAGAGACTGACCCTGGGGAGGCAACCAGCACTCCCAAGAGGCATCTTCAAGTTTACCAAGCAAACATGTAGCTTAGTAGACTAACAAAATTGAACCAGCGTAACCTAAACAGCAGAAAGGATACATTATGTATTGCTCTACACACCAACAGGGTCCTGTTGACCGGCAACATCGGAAGTGGGGTCCAAAGATGAACCAGTCACTTGGCCTACCAAGAAAAAAGACAAATGAGACACATGCACTTGAGTCAAAGTGGATCAAGAAAGGTGAACACATGCACTTACCAACATCCAAAGAGTAGGTGGGATCCGGAGGAGATGCTGGGGCCAAGGGCATGGGAGCTAGGCCAAAATAAATCCAACATTGAGCCATAGCTAATGTGCGTAGCAAAATACAACATGCATTAAGGTGTGTGAGCAGCTCTTTCACTAATATTGACTAATCAAGCCAAGTGTGGCTCACACATTGATATGCCGATATATGGCTACACATCTCTGGCATCCTACATATCTACACATGTTAGGGCCTTGTTATTTACTGCCTGTGAGTGTTACAGTGGGCGTGCAATTAGGGCGCACGCACATATTATTAATAGTCAACAGGGCCAACCTTTATTGCTTGAGCTGCTCCCACACCCATTTGTTTAGAAAAAAACCAGCAAAAAAATAATGGCTAAATACCTTCAATGGCAGACTGGGGTAGCCTTGAGGTTGCTGGAAGGGCAGGAGCTTGGGTGTCCGGAGCCACATCCCGGACAGCAGCATGTGCACCTATGCATAAAGCAACAGACAGAAAAGTTACAAATGTTTTAGCTATAATGTAATACTTCACAGGTCCTACAGTTAGTTGGTCAGAATGTAAAAATGCTAATCACAGACATTAACATTAGGTTATTGTAAAAGCCAGAAAATATGTACCTTCAGCCCAACCGGTGGTGTCATCCCCAGGATCCACACCCTGCAGCCGAGCCAGTGGGATTTTGGCCTTCAGCATCTCCTCATACGGCCTGTAGGTACTCTTTGGAGCCTGGATGAACCCACTGTCCACATCAAGATCGTGATTCATCTTTTTCATAAGGGCCCCTCGCAAAGTGTAGAAGCGTTTCCTGCAGGATGGGCCACTACGTGGGTGTTGAGCTGTGCTACTAAGCTCCACACCAATGGCATCCCACAGTTTGCTTCTTTCTTGTTTGCCTATGGACTTGCTTTGGGAGCCAAATAGCAGCTCCCATTTCGCAAGTGTCAGGCGCACAAGATGATTATTCTCAGCCAAATTAAATTCAGGCTCCCTCTTGGCACCTGGGCGCTTAGCCTGGGGTGCTGCCCCATCTTCAGGCTGTGCCCTTTTCCGTAAGGGAGGTCTGCGCACAGCACCCACCAAACTCCTACTCGGGCCTGCTGTGGCCGGCAGATGTCCTGTATTTGGCTCCATCCTGTAGCTGCACACACACACAAATCAACACCCCACAAGCACGCATGCACACTACAGAATGGCATCGCAATCTCTTAGGCTTGGGCAGGTTTTATGTGCTCTAACAGCCAATCCAAAAGCAGCCCACTTAATTGATTCACACATACAGCCCAGTTCCTTCTAGGCACACCTCCACTGCACTGACAGAAGCATGTGTGTTAGCCAATTAACTCATTACAGACCTCATTAAACAAACAACACACACCCAAATCCAACAATGGCCTGATGTATCTGCAACCCTTGTGACATGTGCTTAGCCTAACGGCTATATAAAAAATCAACAGCTTCACTTTCATTGGTCCCCACCTGATTTTTGGCCCATGTCCGTTAATGCACGCACGTTACGGCTCAAGTACGCTAGTAGCGCTACTAGCGTGCGCGTGCGCACTCTGTTTTACGCACACCTGGGTCGGCTAATTGGCGCCCGGAAATAGCAGAGCGACGCAAAAGGCGGCAAAGCGGACCTGTCACTTTTGAAAATGAAGTATAAAAGGAAGGAATGAACTAGGTTCTGCTATTCTTACACTGTGGCAAAGGCTGTGGTGTGGTGCTGTGCTCGCTTCCCTTAGCTCATTTGAGCCTCTGTCTGGTTTCTGTCCTCACTCTCTGTGGCTTGTTGGGTGATTTCTGACATCAGTGCTGTTTCTTTAGGAGCTTGGTTTGGGTGGCATCTGCAAATATTGTGTAGCATACAGCAAGTGAGGCTTGATTTTTGGGCCTTTTGTGGGCTGTGCAGCAACTCCCCTCTTGGTTGTGCTTAACTTAGAAAGCTGGTTTTCAGCAGGCTGGTGGTTTGGACCACTATAGTTCTGGTTTTGTGGTGAGCTGCATTGTAGCGGGTGTGTGTGTAGTGTGATTGTTTGTGTGTGTGTTGTGTGTTAGTGTTTTTTGTTGTTTATTTTTGTTTTTGTATATATCTTTAGTGTGTGTGATGGATAAGAGGGTGATGTATGGTGTCTGGGTGGATGGATGTATGTGTATGCTGAAAGAGCAGGAGGAAAGGGAGCGGGGTGTTGTGAGGCTTAGGGCACCCCGCTCCTTTGCAATCCGCCTTTCAGTATGGGACTTAAGTGACGAGCAGATCAGGAGCCGCTTCCGTCTGAATCGTGCTGCACTACAGTCCCTATATGATCAGATTAAGACCAAAATCGAGCCATCCACCAAACGCACTCACTCCATTCCAGGCATAGTACGCCTGTGTGCCACTCTTAATGTGTTGGCACGAGGGACCTTCCAGGCAACCTCAGCCCTCCTCAGCGGGATAAGCCAGGCTACTATGAGCCGCATCCTAATCCAGGTAGTTCTGGCAATTTGTGATTTAATCCCAATTTACATCAAGTTTCCTGAGGATGAGGAAGAGGTTGCCAAAATAAAACATGCTTTCTATCTGATGGGAGGGATCCCGAATGTGCTAGGGTGCGTTGATGGTACACATATCCCTTTCCGCCCTCCCCGTGCACAGGAGCTGTCCTACAGAAACAGGAAGCAGTTCCATTCATTTAATATCATGGTGGTCTGTGACCATGAGATGAAGCTGCGGGCGGTGAGATCGGGGTTCCCCGGCTCATGCCACGATTCTTACGTCTTGCAGCGGACAGTCCTGTGCCGGAAGTTTGATAACAACGAAATGCCAGCTGGCTGGCTACTGGGTAATAAATTAACCATGTCTATGTATTTTGCTAATATGTGGCCTAGTAAGGCAATTTTAAACAAACTACCACCCAAAAACATGTACTAGTACTAATTGCTGTCTCTCTCCTTGTGTTTTTTCTACAGCGGACAAGGGATATGGGCAGAGAACGTGGGTCATGACTCCGGTCAGGAACCCACGGACCTCTGCCCATGAACGCTACAATGCAGCGCATCGCAAGACCAGAAGCATTGTGGAAAGAACCATCGGCCTGCTGAAAGCACGCTTTCTCTGTTTGGCACGGCCAGGAGGAGAGATGCTCTACAGCCCACAGAAGGTTTCCAAAATCATCCTTGCCTGCTGTGTGTTACACAATATCTGTATATGTCACCGAATCCAAGCCCCCGAGGAGACAGCACTGGTGCCAGAAATCCCCAACCTGCCCGCAGATAGAAGTGAGGACACCCAGACTGGCGATGAGCTAAGGGAAAGGCTGATCACTTCTTATTTTGCGGTAAGCTAACTACCCTTCACTCTAATGCAAGTACTGCACTCCTGTTTAAATGTCTTTGACCTCCCATCCAAAAGAGCAAACAAACGCACTAAGGGGGGTTTAAGATGACCCAAACCACTCTAAGGGGGGTTTAAGATGACCCAAACCACTCTAAGGGGGGTTTAAGATGACCCAAACCACTCTAAGGGGGGTTTAAGATGACCCAAACCACTCTAAGGGGGGTTTAAGATGACCCAAACCACTCTAAGGGGGGGTGTAAGATGACCCAAACCACTCTAAGGGGGGTTTAAGATGACCCAAACCACTCTAAGGGGGGGTGTAAGATGACCCAAACCACTCTAAGGGGGGTTTAAGATGACCCAAACCACTCTAAGGGGGGTTTAAGATGACCCAAACCACTCTAAGGGGGGGTGTAAGACGCCAATGTTGGTTATCAAGTTATGCATTTTTTTAAAAGAAAACACAAAACAACTATAAAGAAATATACTAACTGCACTTTTCTTAATTTTTCAGGCACAAAGAGATGCACCATGATCTCTACATTCCTTTCACAACCCTTTCCTGGACTTTACTTTTCTTTTGCATTTCTGCTGGACTTTTCATTTTCTATTTCATTTATGTTTTATTATTAATTTTTTGTTATTGAAAAAATTAAAAAAAAAAAAGATATATACATGTGGCTATGTGTTTAATTCTGTTGTAAGTTTCCTTTTCATTCTAATTCCTATTTTCATTTTCCTTTTCTTTCTCTGTTCTGTTTTTATTTTCCTTTTCTTTCTCTGTTCTGTTTTTATTTTCCTTTTCTTTCTCTGTCCTGTTTTTATTTTCCTTTTCTTTCTCTGTTCTGTTTTTATTTTCCTTTTCTTTCTCTGTTCTGTTTTTATTTTCCTTTTCTTTCTCTGTCCTGTTTTTATTTTCCTTTTCTTTCTCTGTCCTGTTTTTATTTTCCTTTTCTTTCTCTGTTCTGTTTTTATTTTCCTTTTCTTTCTCTGTTCTGTTTTTAGTTTCCTTTTCTTTCTCTGTCCTGTTTTTAGTTTCCTTTTCTTTCTCTGTTCTGTTTTTATTTTCCTTTTCTTTCTCTGTTCTGTTTTTATTTTCCTTTTCTTTCTCTGTTCTGTTTTTATTTTCCTTTTCTTTCTCTGTTCTGTTTTTATTTTCCTTTTCTTTCTCTGTTCTGTTTTTATTTTCCTTTTCTTTCTCTGTTCTGTTTTTTTTTACCTTTTCTTTCTCTGTTCTGTTTTTTTTTTCCTTTTCTTTCTCTGTTCTGTTTTTTTTTTCCTTTTCTTTCTCTGTCCTGTTTTTATTTTCCTTTTCTTTCTCATTGGTGATTTAATTGTATTTCCTTTTTAGGTAACAAAAAAAAAAAAAAAATTGTGGCTATGTGTTTAATTATGTTTTTTTTTCCATTTATATTCGAAGATCTGGTAGAATTTAATTTCCTTTTACACACAAAATAAAAAAATTTTTACATTTCAAAACAAATGTGGCAATGTGTTTTATTCAGAAGGTACTGGATGGGCAGGACACAGCAAAGCTAACAGGCGCTGTGTAGAATAGCGTGGTCACACTGACTGACAGCGCCAACAAAGCTGAGGGCCAACATCATATTCAGCAATGTAGGCGTTGTTCGCAACAACGCCAGGTAGCGACTGAGGAGGCCTGCTATAGCGAATCGCTAACGCCCGCGGCTGACGCTAGCGGCGCTCATAGCGCCATACTTCAGTCGCTCATCTGTCGCTACCTGGCGCTATTGATGAATCGGCCTCCCCGTGTTTAAATAATTCAATAAATAAATACATTATTAAATAACTGGATGAATTAGATCTGGATGAATGGAACTGATAAGAATGAATAAATTAATGAAAGTGAATAAAATTGATATGATTAAAAATTGAATAGAAGTTGGATAAAAAATGAGAAAGTGATCAAAGAAATTGTTTAGAAAAGATTGTTTATGCACTAGAGGATGTATATAATGAAAAAAAAAATAATAATAACAACACTAATATTAATATCATTATTATTTTTATCATCACTATTAATAATATTAGGAGAATAATATAATATCATGATCCAAGTAAAATGTATGTGGTAATTTGTGAGTGGGACATGAAAGAGATGTCTGGATTAATTTATATTCTTATTAGTCTATGGAATTATTAGTAAAATATAATATATATATATATATATATATATATATATATATATATATATATAATTAAAATATGGACTTTATATGGCTGTGGAGGTAATTTGAATAAAATAAGTGAAAATTATGTAAGAATGTGTGAACAGTGGATATAAAATAAGTTATTTATAGGTAAATTGATTATTTATAGGTAAAAAAATAATAATAGATAAAATAATGAAACAATGATAACCTATTAATAGGATTTTATTCAAAAAACGTTCTTGATTTTTGAATTAAACACACTCTCACCACATGGACAAAATATAGATTTGGATTTTAATTGCTTTTTAGAAAACAACTAACTAGATTGGTTCCCCTTCAATATTGATCTGTTCCTTAGAAAATATTTGTCTGGACTTTCCCCCTACTCATCAAACTTATTAATTTACTCCTTTACCGCAATGTTCGACTACACTATTTCCATTAACATTAACATTACTATTCAATCATAATTAATTAATTTTTACATTTTTACACCCTTACATCCTTAATGTCACCACCTTTTTATCATTTTCATATCATATCAAATCATTTTGTATCAATTACTTTTTACTAATCCTCTAATAATTTATTCCTCATCAACCATGATCTATATATTTATACTCTTATCATATTTTTATAATATCATTACTTTATATATCCATCAAATCGTTTTTTATCAATTACTTCTTACTAATCCTCTAGTAATTTATTCCTCATCCACCATGACCTATATATTTATATATTTATACTCTTATCATATTTTTATCATATCCTTAGTTTATATATCCATTCTATCTATTCACGTGTATCCAGTTTCAATTTTACATCCCTCCATCTAATTATTTAATGAATTGTCCCTCAACTAAAGATTTAATCATTTTCTATTTTTTTTTTTTTTATTTTATCAACCAATAACTAATTATTTAATTATGAACTTACAGTACCCACTATTAATATACACTAATTTATAGTATCTAACTTTCTAATGAATTGCCCCCCTACCAAAATTTTAATAAAATTATTGTTTATTTATTAGATCAATCAATAATTTATTATTTAATCATTAATTTATACTATCCACTATTAATTTATATTATCTACAATTATTTAAGATGTTCCACTATATTCAGTATATCATATTGGTACTTCTTTATTTTTTTTTCCATGATAAGTTATCATCCTACTACTTTTAATCTGTGATAATACATTCTACCACATGTAATGATTCAACCAACCTTTGTGTATCCACAGCGCTCCTACACCAATCTTTTTCCTTCTAGGGCTACACCTAAATTGAAATTGATTAACATACTATAATTTTTCCTGGGAATCACAGGTTTTCCTGCTGTAGGAGCCGCTCATATTATCCAATTGCGCTTTATCCTCAAAACCAACTTGTACTATATATATATATATATATATATATATATATATATATATATATATATATATATATATATATATATATATAATTAATCTATCTATATATATAATTAATGGATATATCTTTCTAATTATAATAAATAATATTTATATTATATTTATATTTATCCTATGCTTGTAACTATATATTTTTATATTTAAAAAAAAAAAAAAAAAATATATATATATATATATATATATATATATATATAAAATATATAACATTTACCTATATATAGGTATATATATATATATATATATATATATATATATATTTAAATCTAAGTTCCCTCACACAAATATAACACTTCTATTTATATACGGCGGAATTTATAAACATGATTCCCCTTTTTCCACACACAAGCAGGATCCAAAATAGAGTACAAACACAATACTTTTATATGCGCAGAATCTCTGCAGAAGAGTCGGGTGCACAGCTGAACACTTAATTACAATACCTTGTGACATTTGTATAATAATCTGTTACATATACATACTGCCTTTTCCCAGGTAAATACATTGTAACAAACAAGCCTGAGGAGCTCTGTGCAACAGCACAGCCTCCTGGCACCATCTTGAAACCCTTTACAATGCTCATTCATTCTTTCAATGTTTGATTTTTTATATATGTGAATACATTTTTAACTGTTCATTCATTCTTTAAATGTTTATCTATTTATTTTATGCTCCAGGTATTTTAGTTTATTTTCTAGTGTTTTTATAGTGTGTACATGCCGGCATGGTGGGAGCGGGGAAGCCGGCCACACTGTCAGCTGTGCAACCCGGCTTCTGCCGCCCGCTGACAGTGCGGCCAGCTTCCTCCGCTCCCACCATACCGGCATGTAGGTAAGTGTGTGCTACATGCCGGTATTGGTGGGAGCCGGGGAGGCCGGCTGCACTGTCAGCGGGAGGCGGAAGCTGGTTTGCACAGCTGACAGTGTAGCCGGCCTCCTCGGCTCCCACCAGGCCGGCCTTTTTTTTAAATTTCAGGAAAACTTCGATCGATCGAATCGCGGGGAAATTCGGATTTGTTCCGAATCGAATTTTTCATGAAATTCGGATCGAATCCGGGTTCGTCCGGATCGATTCGCTCATCCCTAGCGGGTACCCTTGTTCAGATTCCTGCCCTGAAGGAAGCACTACAACTCCAAAATGTTGCATAAAATATAACTTTAATAATAGCAAAGATTTAATTACAGCTTAAAGCACAAAAATAGCATAAAACTTATACAATAGGACAGAACATGAAAACACATAGGCCCTTATTCATCAAGCGATAGCGCCAGGTAGTGTCTGACGAGCGCCAGGTAGCGGCAGCTAACGGCGACTACCGACTCCAGTACGCCCGGCGGCGGTCACAATGACGCATTTATCAAGCAAAATGAGGCTAGCGCCGGCGAGAGCGACGGCTAGCGCAGCATTCATCATGAAGCCGCCTGGCCCGAACAGCGCCGCTGCAAATTCCTTCACAGCGACAGGTATGACCTGGCGCTACCTGCCGCTCTCCCATACATTTCAATGGCAGACGCTGCAATGATTGTTTTTAGTGGTTTTTGGGTTCTTTTCTTTGGTACAAAATTCAACACATGTTTATATTGATATGTTTTATTAATCTGGCTGGTTATTTCTATGTTTTTGAAGTTTTTATTATTTTTCACAATGTAATGTTGTGAGTGACATGGGAATTGCATCTCCTCCACCAAAACTCATAGGCATCAAAATCGCTTGTTTTCACCACAAACGGGGCTTGTAAAGCTATTTTGTAGCCTGTCAGGTTGGGCGGTCACGTTCGCTCTTCGAAATTGTCAGCGCCCAAGCTATTCGGCAGCCCTGTCCTTGATGAATCTGTGTTGGTCAGTGTTTGTGCAGTCGCTGTTTTAATTCGCTATGTGGCGGCGCGAGCGTCGCTGTGCCTCGCTGTGCTGCGTTGTGCGGCGCTGTGCTGTTCATACATGTGCCCTTCTGCCATTTGAAAGGAATTCACTTCCCGCGACCCCAGTCGTTGTTAATGAATACACTGTAGTTGTGAGCGTGCCTGGCCACATATTGCAGGATTAACATTCAGTCGTACCAGCTCATAACAACCCGTTATGCATTCTCATGTGTGCCACATTTTCATGTAGTTGTCTAGTTTGATTGTGTGATGACTTTGGGAAGGAATAAGATTTGTATATTTAAGCACAACGGTGTATGCTTTATAAGGAACTATGCATTACAGTATGTAGAACCCCCTGCTAAATCAAGCTAATAATTCGTTGCGCCTTGGGCCCTAGCTTGTTTTCAAGCGTCATTTTAATTTTTTTGCCGCCACTTAGCTTGCACATAGCTGATATTAGCTTGTCCCTGTTGCGCGCATGTTTGTTTTTGAATTTTGAAGCACAGTTGCTTGCGTCATATCCGGTTCCGGTATCCTCCTTTGCGTTTCAACGCCACCTTAAGGTAAAAATGTCTAGCGCTTATGCCAATAGCTTGTTTTCAAGCGTCATTTTAATTTTTGGCCGCCACTTAGCTTGCACATAGCTGATATTAGCTTGTCCCTGTTGCGCGCATGTTTGTTTTTGAATTTGGAATCACAGTTGCTTGTGTCATATCCGGTTCCGGTATCCTCCTTTGCGTTTCAACGCCACCTTAAGGTAAAAATGTCTAGCGCTTATGCCAATAGCTTGTTTTCAAGCGTCATTTTAGTTTTTCCGCCACTTAGCTTGCACATAGCTGAGAATAGCTTGTTGCTGGTGCGCGGAGCGTTTTTTTTTTTTTTAACATTTTTCCAATGTCGCTTTGGTCATTTCCGGTTCCTGTTTCCTCCTTAGCGTTTCCACAATGCTGCCCAGACGGCGAGTTATGCGCCTCCCCAGCTCCTCCTCCGACTCTGACCCCACCACCCCTCCCCCACCTCCCCCACCTACCTCACCTTCCCCAACTAGCACCCCTCCCACCCCTTCCCCTCCTGGGCCGCCAAAGAAAAGGCGCAACCGGGTGGATAGCCGCGTTAATGGCCAGGTGGTCAAAGTGAGTATTTGGTTTGTGTATTTTTAGCTTTAAAGTTGCAGAACACACAGGGGGGATTGGCCCTGAAATTTCTTAGTTTTCTGGCAAAATTGGATCACTCCCCGTGGGGCATCCCCATTCTGGATGTCCTGCGGGGATGCCCCCCCCTGGAGGGCCCTAAAAATTACCTCAGCCCCGTCCCATCTGTGCATGCTTGAGCTGCGGATGCCTATTGCGCTTACCTCTAGCAGGGTGTACCCCTGCGCCAGACATATTTTAATTTTGTGTGCAGGCGCACTCCCTGTTAGAGTCAAACGCCACATGCGTACTTTGCCGTGCAGACCCAGCTGAGCTGGTATGCACGTCCAAACGGCCTTGTATGCGCATACCACAGCGGCGCAGAGCGCTGTGCTCGGCTGGCGCAGTCACGTGGGAGCGTCCTCAGTGGTGTATTTGTGGCCTTCCAAGGGGGTTGCAGACAGCGGACCACCCACAATTGGTGTGGCCCACCAAAGTGCACACAAACCCAGAATAGTGATAATCCTGGGTGTGGGTCCACTTTGATCTGGTCTCTGTATAACTGTTTATGCCATTGTTCTGATGTCATGTATTGATTTGTGTTTGTTTTATCATTTTTCATAGGACTTCTGCGTGGCCGAATACGACTATGCCCGTGGAGGAAAAAAACGCATTGCCATGGAGGTGAAGGCCACAGTGTCCCGGCGCTTCCACACCGAGCTGTCAATCAGAGCCATTCAGCAGAAGTGGTCAGATTTCAAGCGCCGGGACCCTGAAGGCGCGTACCGCCTATATGATGCCTACGCATCAGGTAAGTTAAAGCTTATGCTCTGTTTATACTTTTTGCAGAATCATCTGCTAAGCTGTGTCCATTTGTGCTCTTTATATTATTTTCTTTCACCCCCTCCGCACAGATAAGCGTCCTCCCCTGGGGAAACGTGGGAAGGGATTCCTCCCCCGAACCAGGCAGGCGGACTCGGGGGAGTCATCGGGGGAGGGTCCCTCCCGCGGGTCCTATTTAGAGGACCCAGGGGAGGAAGGGGATGACGCTCCAGAGGAGTGTGCTGCTGGGGGGCTGGCAGGATCAAGCCTCAGCTCCTCACACTCTGAGTCGCTGTGAGTGTTACAGTGGGCGTGAAATTAGGCCGCAGGCCCATATTATTAATACTCAACAGTGCAACACTCGATTGTTTGAGCTGCTCCCACACCCATTTGTTCCCCAAACAACCAGCACCAAAATTAGGGGTAAATACCTTCAATGGCAGACTGGGGTAGCCTTGAGGTTGCTGGAAGGGCAGGAGTTTGGGTGTCCTGAGGCACATCCCAGACAGCAGCATGTGCACCTATGCAGAAAGCAACAGACAGAAAAGTAAAAAATGTTTGAGCTCTAATGTACTACTTCACAGGTCCTACTGTTAGTTGGTCAGAAAGAAAAAATGCTAATCACATACATTAACAGTAGCTTTTGAAAAAAGGCAGAAAATATGTACCTTCAGTCCAACCTGTGGTGTCATCCCCAGGATCCACACCCTGCAGCCGAGCCAGTGGAATTTTGGCCTTCAGCATCTCCTCATACGGCCTGTAGGTACTCTTTGGAGCCTGGATGGTCCCACTGTCCACATCAAGATCGTGATTCATCTTTTTCATAAGGGCCCCTCTCAAAGTGTAGAAGCGTTTCCTGCAGGATGGGCCACTACGTGGGTGTTGAGCAGTGCTACTAAGCTCCACACCAATGGCATCCCACAGTTTGCTTCTTTCTTGTTTGCCTATGGACTTGCTTTGGGAGCCAAATATCAGCTCCCATTTAGCAAGTGTAAGGCGCACAAGATGATTATTCTCCGCCAAATTAAATTCAGGCTCCCTCTTGGCACCTGGGCGCTTAGCCTGGGGTGCTGCCCCACCTTCAGGCTGGGCCCTTTTCCGTAAGGGAGGTCTGCGCACAGCACCCACCAAACTCCTACTTGGGCCTGCTGTGGCCGGCAGATGTCCTGAATTTGGCTCCATCCTGTAGCTGCACACACACACAAATACACACCCAACAAGCACGCATGCAGACTACAGAATGGCATCGCAATCTGTTAGGGTTGGGCAGGTTTTATGTGCTCTAACAGCCAATCAAAAACCAGGCCAATTAATTGATTCACACATACAGCCCAGTTCCTTCTAGCCACACCTCGACTGCACTGACTGAAGCATGTGTGTTAGCCAATTAACTCATTACAGACCTCATTAACCAAACAACACACACCCAAATACAACAATGGACTGATGTATCTCAACCCCTTGTGACATGTGGCTAGCCTAACGGCTATTTAAATAAACAGCAGCTTACCTTTCATTGGGCCACCACTGATTTTTCGGCCATGTCCGTTAATTCACGCAAGTTTCGGCTCACGTGCGCTAGTAGCGCTACTAGCGTGCGCGTGCGCACTCCGTTTTACGCACACCTGGGTCGGCTAATTGGCGCCCGGAAATAGCAGAGCAACGCAAAAGGCGGCAAAGCGGACCTGTCCGTTTTGAAAGAGAAGTATAAATGGAAGGAATTTTCAAGCTTCTGGTATTCTTACACTGTGGCAAAGGCTGTGGTGTGGTGCGGTGCTCGCTTGCTTCCCTTAGCTCATTTGAGCCTCTGTCTGGTTTCTGTCCTCACTCTCTGTGGCTTGTTGGGTGATTTCTGACATCAGTGCTGTTTCTTTAGGAGCTTGTTTTTGGTGGCATCTGCAAATATTGTGTAGCATACAGCAAGTGAGGCTTGATTTTGGGGCCTTTGGTGGGCTGTGCAGCAACTCCCCTCTTGGTTGTGCCTAACTTAGAAAGCTGGTTTTCAGCAGGCTGGTGGTTTGGACCACTATAGTTCTGGTTTTGTGGTGAGCTGCATTGTAGCGGGTGTGTGTGGAGTGTGATTGTTTGTGTGTGTGTGGTGTGTTTGTGGTTTTTTTTTTTTTTGTTTATTTTGTATATATCTTGAGTGTGTGTGATGGATAAGAGGGTGATGTATGGTGTCTGGGTGGATGGATGTATGTGTATGCTGAAAGAGCAGGAGGAAAGGGAGCGGGGTGTTGTGAGGCTTAGGGCACCCCGCTCCTTTGCAATCCGCCTTTCAGTATGGGACTTAAGTGACGAGCAGATCAGGAGCCGCTTCCGTCTGAATCGTGCTGCACTACAGTCCCTATATGATCAGATTAAGCACAAAATCGAGCCATCCACCAAACGCACTCAATCCATTCCAGGCATAGTACGCCTCTGTGCTACTCTTAATATTTTGGCACGAGGGACCTTCCAGGCAACCTCCGCCCTCCTCAGCGGGATAAGCCAGGCTACTATGAGCCGCATACTAATCCAGGTAGTTCTGGCGATTTGTGATTTAATCCCAATTTACATCAAGTTTCCTGAGGATGAGGAAGAGGTTGCCAAAATAAAACATGCTTTCTATCTGATGGGAGGGATCCCGAATGTGCTAGGGTGCGTTGATGGTACACATATCCCTTTCCGCCCTCCCCGTGCACAGGAGCTGTCTTACAGAAACCGGAAGCATTTCCATTCGCTCAATATAATGGTTGTCTGTGACCCAGACATGAGGCTGCGGGCGGTGAGATCGGGGTTCCCCGGCTCATGCCACGATTCTTACGTCTTGCAGCGGACAGTCCTGTGCCGGAAGTTTGATAACAACGAAATGCCAGCTGGCTGGCTACTGGGTAATAAATTAACCATGTCAATGTATTTAGCAAATATGTGGCCTAGTAAGCCAAATTTATCAAAACCCCCAAAAAAACATGTACTAGTACTAATTGCTGTCTCTCTCCTTGTGTTTTTTCTACAGCGGACAAGGGATATGGGCAGAGAACGTGGGTCATGACTCCGGTCAGGAACCCACGGACCTCTGCCCATGAACGCTACAATGCAGCGCATCGCAAGACCAGAAGCATTGTGGAAGGAACCATCGGCCTGCTGAAAGCACGCTTTCTCTGTTTGGCACGGCCAGGAGGAGAGATGCTCTACAGCCCACAGAAGGTCTCCAAGATCATCCTTGCCTGCTGTGTGCTACACAACATTTGCATTTGCCACCGAATTCAAGCCCCCGAGGAGACAGCACTGGTGCCAGAAATCCCCAACATGCTCGCAGAAAGAAGTGAGGACACCCAGACTGGCGATGAGCTAAGGGAAAGGATGATCACTTCTTTTTTTGCGGTAAACTAACTACCCTTCACTCTAATGCAAGTACTGCACTACTGGCTAAATGTATTTGACCTCCCATCAAAATGAGCCAAAAAAAACACTAAGGGGGGTGTAAGATGACCCAAACCACTCTAAGGGGGGTGTAAGATGACCCAAACCACTCTAAGGGGGGTGTAAGATGACCAAAACCACTCTAAGGGGGGTGTAAGATGACCAAAACCACTCTAAGGGGGGTGTAAGATGACCAAAACCACTCTAAGGGGGGTGTAAGATGACCAAAACCACTCTAAGAGGGGTGTAAGATGACCAAAACCACTCTAAGGGGGGGTGTAAGATGACCCAAACCACTCTAAGGGGAGTGTAAGATGACCAAAACCACTCTAAGGGGGGTGTAAGATGACCAAAACCACTCTAAGGGGGGTGTAAGATGACCAAAACCACTCTAAGGGGGGGTGTAAGATGACCCAAACCACTCTAAGGGGAGTGTAAGATGACCAAAACCACTCTAAGGGGGGTGTAAGATGACCCAAACCACTCTAAGGGGGGTGTAAGATGACCAAAACCACTCTAAGGGGGGGTGTAAGATGACCAAAACCACTCTAAGGGGGGTGTAAGATGACCAAAACCACTCTAAGGGGGGTGTAAGATGACCAAAACCACTCTAAGGGGGGGTGTAAGATGACCAAAACCACTCTAAGGGGGGTGTAAGATGACCAAAACCACTCTAAGGGGGGTGTAAGATGACCAAAACCACTCTAAGGGGGGTGTAAGATGACCAAAACCACTCTAAGGGGGGTGTAAGATGACCAAAACCACTCTAAGGGGGGTGTAAGATGACCAAAACCACTCTAAGGGGGGTGTAAGATGACCAAAACCACTTTAAGGGGGGGTGTAAGATGACCCAAACCACTCTAAGGGGAGTGTAAGATGACCAAAACCACTCTAAGGGGGGTGTAAGATGACCCAAACCACTCTAAGGGGGGTGTAAGATGACCAAAACCACTCTAAAGGGGGGTGTAAGATGACCAAAACCACTCTAAGGGGGGTGTAAGATGACCAAAACCACTCTAAGGGGGGTGTAAGATGACCAAAACCACTCTAAGGGGGGTGTAAGATGACCAAAACCACTCTAAGGGGGGTGTAAGATGACCCAAACCACTCTAAGGGGGGTGTAAGATGACCAAAACCACTCTAAGGGGGGGTGTAAGATGACCAAAACCACTCTAAGGGGGGTGTAAGATGACCAAAACCACTCTAAGGGGGGTGTAAGATGACCAAAACCACTCTAAGGGGGGTGTAAGATGACCCAAACCACTCTAAGGGGGGTGTAAGATGACCCAAACCACTCTAAGGGGGGGTGTAAGATGACCAAAACCACTCTAAGGGGGGGTGTAAGATGACCAAAACCACTCTAAGGGGGGTGTAAGATGACCAAAACCACTTTAAGGGGGGGGTGTAAGACGCCAATGTTGGTTATCAAGTAATGCATTTTTTTATTTTCTACAACAAAACTACTTTAAAGATATATACTAACTGCACATTTCTTATTTTTTCAGGCACCAAGAGATGCACCCTGATCCCTATTTTCCATTTTCCTAACTTTCCTGCACTTTACTTTGCTTTATAATTTCTGTTGGACTTTTGAATTTCAATTTCATTTCTGTTATTTGTTTTATTTTTTTTTAGTGTAAAAATAAAAACAACAATATATAGATACATGTGGCTATGTGTTTAATTCTGTTGTAAGTTTCCTTTGCATTCTAATTCCTATTTTAATTTTCCTCTTCTTTCTCAGTTCTGTTTTTATTTTCCTTTTCTTTCTCATTTCTGTTTTTATTTTCCTTTTCTATTTTCCTTTTCTTTCTCAGTTCTGTTTTTATTTTCCTTTTCTTTCTCATTTCTGTTTTTATTTTCCTTTTCTATTTTCCTTTTCTTTCTGAGTTCTGTTTTTATTTTCCTTTTCTTTCTCATTTCTGTTTTTATTTTCCTTTTCTATTTTCCTTTTCTTTCTCAGTTCTGTTTTTATTTTCCTTTTCTTTCTCATTTCTGTTTTTATTTTCCTTTTCTATTTTCCTTTTCTTTCTCAGTTCTGTTTTTATTTTCCTTTTCTTTCTCATTTCTGTTTTTATTTTCCTTTTCTATTTTCCTTTTCTTTCTCAGTTCTGTTTTTATTTTCATTTTCTTTCTCATTTCTGTTTTTATTTTCCTTTTCTATTTTCCTTTTCTTTCTCAGTTCTGTTTTTATTTTCATTTTCTTTCTCATTTCTGTTTTTATTTTCCTTTTCTATTTTCCTTTTCTTTCTCAGTTCTGTTTTTATTTTCATTTTCTTTCTCATTTCTGTTTTTATTTTCCTTTTCTATTTTCCTTTTCTTTCTCAGTTCTGTTTTTATTTTCATTTTCTTTCTCATTTCTGTTTTTATTTTCCTTTTCTATTTTCCTTTTCTTTCTCAGTTCTGTTTTTATTTTCCTTTTCTTTCTCAGTTCTGTTTTTATTTTCCTTTGCTTTCTCATTTCTGTTTTTATTTTCCTTTTCTTTCTCAGTTCTGTTTTTATTTTCATTTTCTTTCTCATTGGTGGTTTAATTGTATTTCCTTTTTCTTTAAAAAAAAAAAAAAAATGTGGCTATGTGTTTAATTATGTTTTATTTTGCATTTACATTCTAATATCTGTTTTAATTTAATTTCTTTTTCAACAAAAAATAAAAACTAAAAATAGTAAAGAAACATGTTGCAATGTGTTTTCTTCTGAAGGTACTTGATTCCCAGCCCACGGCAAAGCAAAGCGCAGGCGCTGTGTTGAATAGCGTGGTCAAACTGACTGACAGCGCCTACAAAGCTGAGGGCCAACATCATATTCAGCAATGTAGGCGTTGTTCCCAACAACGCCAGGTAGCGACTGAGGAGGCCTGCTATAGCGAATCGCTACCGCCCGCGGCTGACGCTAGCGGCGCTCATAGTGCCATACTTCAGTCGCTCATCTGTCGCTACCTGGCGTTATTGATGAATCGGCCTCCCCATTATAGTTTAAATCAACACTGCTTAATGGTACCTCTCATTTATTCAAACTGTATCCTTTATTCTTCAGATACAACTAAACATAATCAACAGCTATTCCATGGAATGTTTGGCTTACCTACCTAGCATGCATATGGGTCCTGGTTGCTGAGGAGCTCCATGGCCGTTGCGGCACAGCAAGATCAGGATGAGCTTGGGAGGTCAGTGGGTTAACAGCCCCACAGATCACTGTCCATGACAGGCGTCCCTCGTCAATGGCTCTCGAGTCTCCTGATTTCACATTGGCATGCCCCTCATATTTATGTTGCTGTCACCCCCAAAAGCTGTCCAAACTCCAAGGGGTGCAAGTAACCTGTTTCTTGATAAGAGTTTATCTTCCATACCTATCTCACCCAAGAATTGGCCAAATTCCCCGGTAAGATAAGCAAGGAACATACATCACAAATCCATACTGATAAGCCCCCCATGCCACATCATAGCTGTACATTTTGAAAAACATGTTTTTGACTTTTTTTGGTAAACATGTTTTTCAACTTTATCTCCAGAAAACACATCCTAAACTCAATTTTGCAAATCTTTATTCTTGACAAACATGTTTTTCATTTAAATTTGCTACATCATATTTGTTTTTCACATCCTGGAAATGTCAGGACATATTCCTGATTTGCTATGCTATAACACCATGATCACAAAATGTCTGCCAGTGGCATCCATCTCAGAACACAGAATGGCAGATGATAATAACATTTAGACAAGATGGTGGATAAAATCCAGGCAAAATGGAGAACAAGATGATGACCAGGTTGCCATTTTACCTATTATTATCACAATCTGTCATGTACCTGGTGAAGTTCTGAATTTGGAGGTGGCACCACCCTCGGGTCACACATACATTTATACAAATATATATATAAAATAACAAAGTAGTGAGAGAAATGAACCCTAAACAAAAAAGCTCAGAATTAAAACAAGCAACACTTTCAGCCTATAACCAGCGCATTTCAGGTCAACACCATTGCTGATACAAAACTGCCTCATAATATTAACATTAGAATGGATTCCCCTGTCCAGAATGTCTGTACCCCAATGCGGCAAATAACAGGACTTTCCATAACAGAGTCTCACACTCCAGCGGATAAAATATCAATCTGGAGCAAATCAATAAAGCCCATAAAATATCTCTTTAATAGAGCAAGCTGCTGAATCTACTGCAGGCGCATTTAATACCCGTACCCTGGCAAACCTGAAGGACAGAATAAAAAAAACGTAGTGCAACTACTGGAAACAACGCCACTGACTGTCTGCTACAAAATAACCAGACACAGTGCTTAATACTATAGGATCCCAGGAGATATTTCAGCTAATCCAAAATTTTACAGCCAAATTCAAAAACCCAAAAACAGTTTCTGAAGTTAAAACCTCACAACTAGCATTTGAATCACAAATGACAGAGATGAGGGAAACCCTAGTTCAATAAGTAAAGTAACAGTTAAAGAGACTATAGTGGAAGAGATGGCAGAGCCTAAGGAGGCACTCCATAGCATCACACAAAGAACTGACACCCTGGAGGCAGATGTGATCAGCCTCGCAAGAGTCAGAAAGACAAATCATGAGCTAATCCAAACACAGAATAGGGCAATCAGTAACTTGGGAAAAAAATGGATGATCTGGAAAACAGATCCAGGTGCCACAACATCAAAATAAAAGGTTTTAAAAGTAGATCTTATAGTGGAAGGGGAACAGCATAAGAACTCTCAATTTGGGTACACCTCTGCATATACTTGCTCATGGGCCCATAAATTTGATAAAGAATAATATAACATAATATAAAAAATATATATTTAAAGTAATAGACTTACAGACACACAGAAAAAAAAACAAAGTAAGTAATAGACTTATAGGGGAAAAAAGGGTACACAGTGAGCAGGTATATGCATCATGGGCTGGCGGTAACGGTTTAGACTCTCACAGTGGAAAGAGTCAACAAAAAAGTTGTCATACAACCCCCGTATGGCCTAAATCAGAAAAGTGGAAGGGAGAAGGGGAAGAATAGGGGATATTAGAGGAGAAATTGGACCAAATAGTAAAGGGATAAGACACTACCGTAAAAATGCGATCTTTAGAGGCATAGTAACGATACAAAGCGGCTGTGACACAAAAAACAATTTAGATATATAAAGACGGGAATATACGGCTAGAAAACAAGACAGACTGGAAACAAACTCAATAATGTGTGACAAGAATATTTTAAGATTTTGTACATATAACGTATGTGGTGCAAATTCCCCATGTAAGAGAAGCTGGATAACAAGGAATTACAACGATCCAAAATAGATATGTGTTTTTTCCAAGAAATGCATTTTAAAATTAATAAGATTTCACCCTTTGTATTTAGGGAGTTTGGGACAACAATATCTAAGCACTATAAAAAAAGAAGAGGGGTATCAATTATGATCAACTGACATTACCACTTTGACATTGCCAAAATATATGGACAATGACAGACAAATTATAATTATTGTCGGTAAACTAAAGGACACTACTGGTCCCCAACGGAAAAAAAAAACAAATCGGAAACAATCCAGCCCGAATTGACTATCTCTTTATTGAGTAGCCTATACTTACTGATGTAGTGAACTGTGATCATGGAAATATAACACTCATCGTGCCCCAGTAATATTTCCCAGGTATGGACCAATAGGAGTAGAGAAGCTAACAAATGGTCATTAGATCCAAATAACTTAAATGACTTACAATTAAGGAGAAGCTGGCGATAGCTATTATTATTTATAATAGCTATTATTTTGAATTTAACGACAACTCAGATGTTTCAATCCAATCTTTGTGGGAGTGTCATAAAAGCTACATCCGAGGCATTGCTATATGCATTAAAGCTAGGAAAAGGAAACAGCGTCAACAGCAAATCAATTACACTTTAGAAAGAATAACAACTCTAGAAACAGAACATAAGGCCGCCGTGACGATAAATACAGAGAACTATGCAAAGTGAGACAAGAGACCTAAATAAAATCCTATTAGCTGAAAACAAGAACATTCTTAGGAAACACCTTAAAGAAAATCTTAATTTAGATAAATGTGGCAAAACATTAGCAAACTACCTAAGCAATCACAGAGCATCTATCTTCATTGAAACAATTGTTAGTGAAATGGGAGAAATCAAATACCTTCCCAAATAGATTAGATATGAATTTGTGACCTTCTCTAAAAAAAATATAGTATCGAGAAAGCATAAAAACAAACTATGATACCGTTTTCAGAAAGAAAAAACACCACAGACTTCAGAAAGAAATTGTAGAAGACCTGGAAAAGCCTTTCTCAGCAAAAGAAGCGTGAATCATCGGGTATAGACGGTTTCCCAAATGAATATTATAATACCTTCCAAACGTACCTTATCCCTTATGTACGTTTGTTAACACCACAGATTCTCAGAATCCCTTCTCGCCAAATTTAAACACTGCAATAATTAGATTAATCCCAAAACAGGAAAGGACCCATCTCACTGCGCAAATTACCACCCAGTATCCCTAATTAATATTGACATGAAGATCTTCTCCTCCCTGACTGCCAGTAGAGTGCAACACATTTCTCATCTCAGGATATCACAATACCAAGCGGATTCATGCCACATAGAGAAGTATACCAAAATATATCAACTGCAATATCAGCAATAAACCACATTAAGAAACAACAAATAAAAGCCACAGTGGTGGCCTTAGATGCGAAAATGCCTTTGATCAAGTTTTGTGGTCCTGCCTCCCAGAATGCTTAAAACATGCCTAAATCTGGCAAAATAATGTCACTGTACAAAAACCTAATATAAACATAAATGAAAGCCTGACAGCTCCCATAAAATGATCCAATGGAAACCGACAAAGGGGAACAGTCAGGCTTCTTGCCTATACTATTTAATATATATTCTGAGATGCTGCTTACCCTTTTAACCACAGATCCCAGTGTTAAAGGAATTACATTGGGAAGCAACGAGATAACTATCTCACATTTTTCTAATTCTTCAAGACCTGATAGAAACTCTTCCAAGAGCATTGCAAATAATAGAGGAATTTGGTGCACAAACAAATTTTAAATGAAAACTATAAAAAAAATCGGTAGTTCTTCCCTTTGCCCTCTCTCACAAGTGTGACATATTAAAACAAGGCCATATTTAGGAAAATATATTTCTAGATCTCTTGATCAACTGCTGAAACTAAACTACACCCCATAAAAGGATTTTGTTACAAAATGGATAAACTTCCACTTAACTATATTAGGGAAAATAGCAGCAATCAAGATGTTCTTCCCACCGCACTGCATGTATTACAGAATATCTATCCCGAATGGATGCTCTACGCAACTATCTAGCAAACTAGCCGTTTTTTAGTTTAATCAGCTTTTATTGATTTTGAAACACAACAGGAGAAAAGGGAGGGTAAGGGTACAGAAGGGAAGGGGAGGGGGGAGGCATAACTATTACATCAAGCGGGGAGTAGATTTGCAATAAGAGGTGGCCATTCTTTTACAACCATACACAGACACGGCAAACTTGTATTAGAAGATATCCATTAATTCAAATAATTCAATTTTACGGCCTACACCAGAGCACCGACCCTTCAACAGAGCGCTTGGATAAATAATGGCCCTCTATACGCAAATACGACTTTCAATGTGAGGGAAGTCCGTACGGTGTTTAAGAGTGTGAGGAGAAAGAAGGTACGTGTCTGTTGAGCGGTTAATAGTGAGCAGGTCTGTCTGTCTGTGTGTATGTATCTTTCTCTCTCTTTTCTATCTGCTGGCCAGCAAATCTTCATCTCTGTCCACTATCCTTTTACAGATAAACTAGTTCACTATTCCCCACCAACACACACACAGCATGACCAGCTACTTACCTGCAGAGATCAAACCAGAGAAGAGGGTGTGCTGGGTTTATATAGGATGCTGCTAATTACTGCCAGGTGAGGCAAAGCTGCAGCCAAACCTAGTGTGTTTATGTTCCTGTGTATAATTTGTTAATATGTATATAGATTATAAGCTCCTTTTTATTTTTAAAGGAGACAGCTGGATGCTTTGTTTCATGTGGTTTAATGTATGATTTATATGTAATATTTCTGTTTAAAAACCAGATGTATATTCCTTTAAGAATAAAGGGCTGTTGGAAACTGGTAATTGGTAGATAAGTGCACCTGTATGTAGGTGGAGGGTTTTTTTTTCTTTCAGTTCAGTCAGGACGAGCTGAGAGCTGGGGTGCTACTTGGTCCTACGGTAGCTATAACTTAACCCCTTATTTTCATGAATTTTGTTTTTTGTTTATTTGTTTTTTTGTTTTTGCTCAAAATAAACCTAAGCCTATTTTTGCCAAGACATGAGTGAGGACTGTTTTTACCGGCAACGACTCCCACGCCCCAACATATGGTGTCAGAAGCGGGACGCTTGCTGTCTGTACTGGACTCATAAGCGCAGCTGTCAAACTCAGTCCATGGCCGGAAGAGGTCATGCCAGGAGATTTATAACAACTTCTTCTCCAAGGCGATCTCAGCGAACCAAGGGATCTATACAACCACCCAGACCTGCAGAAAGACGCCAACCAGTGGTCCCTAAATCCAAAATGGAAGGCACCCAGATTGAATCTAAAGCTAAGATTCCAGAGGAGGGCGCTGCAGCTGGGAGCGGTACGGATCCACCGGGTAGTGTAACTACTCAAAAAAATATAGAGGAGCTCCTTGTGTGGTTGGTTCACCGCCAAGAGCTAAGTGACCAGCGTAGAAAAGAGGAGGAAAAGTATGCTTATGAGCGTGAGCAATGGAGGAGAGAAAAAGAGGAGGAGCAGCGTAAAATTGAGCTGCAGCAACAAGAAAAGGAAAGGGTAAGGAGAGATGAACAGTTCTTACAGGTGCTGCAAGCCATGCAGCGCAATATACCTCCTACTACAAATTTAAAGCTTACTAAGCTATCAGAGACTGATGATATAGAGTCATTTCTTAAAGTGTTTGAAAGAGTGGCTCAAGCAAATAAGTGGCCTGAGGATCAGTGGGTTCTTCATCTTGCACCATTCCTCACCAGCAAAGCTTTGCAGGCCTATAGCTAAATGCGCACTGAGGATGCAGGAAACTACCAAAAAGTTAAAGCTGCAATTCTGAGACGCTACAATATACATGGAAAGACATTTCGCCAAAAATTCCGGACCTACAGATACCAGGACAGGGAAGGACCAAGAGAGGCCTATACCCAGCTGGCGGAATTGTGCACCAAGTGGATGGCTCCGGAGGGCAAGACGGTTCAACAGGTGATGGAGACTATCATTATGGAGCAATTCTTGGATGTTCTACCTGCACCTATGCAAATCTGGGTCAAGGAACATCAGCCTGATGATGGTGAGCAAGCAGTGACACTCGCTGAAAACTTTTTGCTTGCAAGGAAAGGACTGATCCAGAAACCAAGTGTGGTAAGACCTATTCCTTTTACTACTGTTACTGATAAGCAAAGGGCTGAGACTGTTAAGTATAAAGGCCAGCATAAGGAGATTACTTGTTTTTCCTGTGGTAAAACTGGACATTATGCTAAGGACTGTGTCATGGTAACCAGTAGAAAAGTAAAAGGATCTGCAAATTGTGCGGGACTTGTTAAAGAATATTTGCAGCCTGTTACTGTGAACTCCCAAAGGGTGACTGCTTTAATTGATAATTGAGTCAACAGTCTCTGATTAGATCAGACTTGGTGGACTCTGCTAATATAACAGGTCATTTGCTATTGACATGTGTGCATGGTGATAAAAAGGTGTACCCTAAGGCTATTATACCTGTGCAAATAGATGATATGCAAGTGTCAGTAGAAATGGGGGTAGTACCTACGCTGCCATATTCGGTAGTCTTTGGTCAGGACATACCTGGATTCGGTACTATGATCAAAAATAGCAGTTTGATTTCGGCAATAACAACTAGGTCACAAGTTAAAACACTGTCTACTGTACAACCTCTAGGTGACGTGTTTCCATTTGATGGTGATGTATTCGATGGTAATGGTAAAAGTAATCTTTCTAAGAGAGGAAAGCGACTTGCCCGTGAAAAATGGCGGTCTGAACATTGTCTCTTGGAAAAAGGACCTAATCAACCTTTAAATTGGGAGGATATGTCTGTTAAACAAAGACAAGATAACACCCTTGCCTTACCGTTCTCTCAGGTGAAAGGGGACACAGAAGAACCCAAACAGTATCCCTATTACACATTAAAAAATAAGATCCTGTATAGGGTTTGCCAGCACCCACAGACAGCAGAGCAAGTGTGGCAAATTGTGGTACCCTCTGAGTACAGAGAGTCAATTATGAATATTGCTCACAGTATTCCACTCTCTGGACATTTGGGTAAAAATAAAACTCTGTCAAGAATACTGAACCGGTTCTTTTGGCCTAAAATACATGCAGATGTGGCAATTTTTTGTAAATCATGTCCAGAATGCCAATATATTGCTCCAGGTGACAAAAAATGTAAATTGCTTCCCATCCCCGTGGTTGATACCCCTTTTGAAAGGATAGCTTTGGATATCATTGGTCCTCTTGAAAAAAGTAAAAAAGGTAACCAATATGTTCTTGTACTAAGTGATTATATGACCCGGTATCCAGAGGCTATCCCTTTAAGAACTATCACCACAAAAAGAATTGCAGAAGAACTGATTAAGTTCTTTAGTCAGATGGGTATTCCTCATACAATTCTCACAGACCAAGGTTCAAACTTTCAGTCCAGTTTAATGAAGCAAATCCATCAGCTCCTTGGTATTGAGGCTGTGAGGACCACCCCTTATCACCCCCAAACTGATGGCTTGGTGGAACGTTTTAACCAAACTCTTAAAAAGATGCTGTGTAAATTTGTGGTACAGTATCCAAAGCAATGGGATGAACTGCTTCCATATGTGTTACTTGCATACAGGGAGGTTCCACAAGCAGCCACTGGCTTCTCTCCATTTGAGTTACTCTATGGGAGAAGACCAAGAGGACCACTGGATGTAATAAAGGAACACTGGGAAGAACCTAGCCCAAACCAAAAAAACCTGGTGGATTATGTAGTTTCTATGCGGGACAGACTGGCGGAATTAGCTGATTTTGTGAAAATCAACGTTTCAGAGGCACAGTCACGCATGAAACGCTGGTATGACAAATCTGCCAAGCAAAAATCTTTTTTGCCAGGTGATAAGGTTTTGCTGTTACTGCCAACCTCTGATAACAAATTGCTAGCAAAATGGCAGGGACCATTTGAAGTCTTACGCCAAACTGGTCCTGTAGACTATGAGATTTCTATGCCAGGCAGAATTCAAAAGAAGAAAATTTTCCATGCCAATCTGCTTAAAAAATGGGTTGATGGACCAAATGTGGCCTGTACTATCCTGTCAGAATGTCACCCAAATATACTCGAGCAGGCCTACTCTGTATTGTCTCCTAGTTCTTCACAAATCTCTAAGATTAAAAGAGGTGGAGAACTTTCTGAAAAACAAAATAGAGATGTAGATCTATTAATTCAGAAATATAAACACACATTTGTTACTACACCCGGGCATACTAACTTAGTCCAGCATGTCATTGACACTGGTGATGTAAAACCAATGCGCCAAAAACCCTACAGAGTACCAGAAAAACTTAAACCAGTGATAGACATAGAGATCCAAAACATGCTAAAATTAGGAGTCATTGAGCCATCTTCTAGCCCCTGGTGTTCTCCCATTGTGATTGTACCCAAGAAAAATGGAGAAATGAGATTTTGTATTGATTTTAGAAAACTCAATCAGATCTCTAAATTTGATACTTACCCTATGCCCCATATAGAAGACTTGATCACTAGGCTGGGTGATGCCCAATACATTTCCACATTTGATCTGACTAAAGGCTATTGGCAAATACCACTTGCAGAAGATTCCCGTGAAAAAACAGCTTTTGCCATTGTCATTGTCTTTAGTTCTGATTGGAAGTCTCATCTGTTGCATTTAGGCAATGTAATTTCTGCCATAGCAAAAGCCGGGCTGACAATCAATCCCACAAAATGTACAATAGCTCAGAGAGAAACATCTTATCTTGGCTATGTTATAGGTGGTGGGAAAATTAAACCAGAAATGTCCATGGTCACAGCAGTGATGGATGCCCCAATCCCAAAAACAAAAAAAGAGGTAAGATCATTTTTAGGACTGGCTGGCTATTACTGCCGATTTATTCCAAATTTTTCAAATTTGGCAGCTCCACTAAGTGATCTTACCAAGAAAACCAAGAGAAACCTTGTGGAATGGACTCCTGAATGTGAAAATTCATTTAATAAACTAAAAGAGAAGCTTTGTTCTGCTCCGGTATTAAGAAATTCAAACTTTTCTCTGCCATTTCTAGTCCAGGTGGATGCGTCAGAAAGAGGTATCGGAGCTGTTCTATGTCAGTAGAACGTAGAATGAAGAGGAACACCCAATTCTGTACATTAGTAGAAAATTGTTTCCCAGAGAGGAGAAATATTCTACTATAGAAAAAGAATGTTCAGCTATCAAGTGGGCCGTAGAGTCTTTACGTTATTATCTATTGGGGAAAGAATTTGTGTTAATCTCTGACCATCATCCTTTATTTTGGTTGAACACAATGAAAGGTAACAATGCCTGCCTGACAAGATGGTACTTAAGCCTACAACCATACAGATTCTTGGTCCAATACAAACTGGGAAGTCAGCATAAGAATGCAGATCACCTGTCCCGATTCGGTACCCAGGTCCAGGAGATGTGTTCTGTGGAAGGACAAGCTTCCACTTGAGTTGGGGGGTATGTTGAGGGGTTAATAGTGAGCAGGTCTGTCTGTCTGTGTGTATGTATCTTTCTCTCTCTTTTCTATCTGCTGGCCAGCAAATCTTCATCTCTGTCCACTATCCTTTTACAGATAAACTAGTTCACTATTCCCCACCAACACACACACAGCATGACCAGCTACTTACCTGCAGAGATCAAACCAGAGCAGAGGGTGTGCTGGGTTTATATAGGATGCTGCTAATTACTGCCAGGTGAGGCAAAGCTGCAGCCAAACCTAGTGTGTTTATGTTCCTGTGTATAATTTGTATAATTGTGTATAATTTGTTAATATGTATATAGATTATAAGCTCCTTTTTATTTTTAAAGGAGACAGCTGGATGCTTTGTTTCATGTGGTTTAATGTATGATTTATATGTAATATTTCTGTTTAAAAACCAGATACATATTCCTTTAAGAATAAAGGGCTGTTGGAAACTGGTAATTGGTAGATAAGTGCACCTGTATGTAGGTGGAGGGTTTTTTTTTTCTTTCAGTTCAGTCAGGACGAGCTGAGAGCTGGGGTGCTACTTGGTCCTACGGTAGCTATAACTTAACCCCTTATTTTCATGAATTTTGTTTTTTGTTTATTTGTTTTTTGTTTTTGCTCAAAATAAACCTAAGCCTATTTTTGCCAAGACTTGAGTGAGGACTGTTTTTACCGGCAACGACTCCCACGCCCCAACTATCAGTATCCCTAATTAATATTGACATGAAGATCTTCTCCTCCCTGACTGCCAGTAGAGTGCAACACATTTCTCATCTCAGGATATCACAATACCAAGCGGATTCATGCCACATAGAGAAGTATACCAAAATATATCAACTGCAATATCAGCAATAAACCACATTAAGAAACAACAAATAAAAGCCACAGTGGTGGCCTTAGATGCAGAAAATGCCTTTGATCAAGTTTTGTGGTCCTGCCTCCCAGAATGCTTAAAACATGCCTAAATCTGGCAAAATAATGTCACTGTACAAAAACCTAATATAAACATAAATGAAAGCCTGACAGCTCCCATAAAATGATCCAATGGAAACCGACAAAGGGGAACAGTCAGGCCTCTTGCCTATACTATTTAATATATATTCTGAGATGCTGCTTACCCTTTTAACCACAGATCCCAGTGTTAAAGGAATTACATTGGGAAGCAACAAGATAACTATCTCACATTTTTCTAATTCTTCAAGACCTGATAGAAACTCTTCCAAGAGCATTGCAAATAATAGAGGAATTTGGTGCACAAACAAATTTTAAATGAAAACTATAAAAAAAATCGGTAGTTCTTCCCTTTGCCCTCTCTCACAAGTGTGACATATTAAAACAAGGCCATATTTAGGAAAATACATTTCTAGATCTCTTGATCAACTGCTGAAACTAAACTACACCCCATAAAAGGATTTTGTTACAAAATGGATAAACTTCCACTTAACTATATTAGGGAAAATAGCAGCAATCAAGATGTTCTTCCCACCGCACTGCATGTATTACAGAATATCTATCCCGAATGGATTCTTTACGCAACTATCTAGCAAACTAGCCGTTTTTTAGTTTAATCAGCTTTTATTGATTTTGAGTAAGGGTACAGAAGGGAAGGGGAGGGGGGAGGCATAACTATTACATCAAGCGGAGAGTAGATTTGCAATAAGAGGTGGCCATTCTTTTCCAACCATACACAGACACGGCAAACTTGTATTAGAAGATATCCATTAATTCAAATAATTCAATTTTACAGCCTACACCAGAGCACCGACCCTTCAACAGAGCGCTTGGATAAATAATGGCCCTCTATACACAAATACGACTTTCAATGTGAGGGAAGTCCGTACGGTGTTTAAGAGTGTGAGGAGAAAGAAGGTACGTGTCGAGGTATAGACCTGAGGCTAAATTTATTAGATATAGTTTAAGCTTCTTGTCTGTGGGCAGGGTATTGAGGAGAGAAGGGAGGAGAAGGGACAGAGGAAAGGAAAGTACAATAGAGGCCTAGGGGGTTGAAATGCCTGGCGTTAGATTTGTCCAAAATACAAGAAGCATGTGGGGATGGAGCCTAGTGACTGAACATAGAACATGTCTATACCTTAATTTGACTGAAGTAGGGCCGGAAAAATTGGCTGAATGACGCCCTGGAGTTGCAAGCAGCAGCAGCAGCAGCAGCCCAAACATAGCTTGAAAGAGACACTGGAGTTGGCAGCAGGAGCCCAAAAATTGGCTGAATGACACCCCTGGAGTTGCAAGCAGCAGCAGCAGCCCAAACATAGCTTGAAAAGGACACTGGAGTTGGCAGCAGGAGCCCAAAAAATGGCTGAATAACACCCTGGAGTTGCAAGCAGCAGCAGCAGCAGCAGCCCAAACATAGCTTGAAAGAGACACTGGAGTTGGCAGCAGGAGCCCAAAAATTGGCTGAATTACACCCCTGGAGTTGCAAGCAGCAGCAGCCCAAACATAGCTTGAAAAAGACACTGGAGTTGGCAGCAGGAGCCCAAAAAATGGCTGAATGACACCCTGGAGTTGCAAGCAGCAGCAGCAGGAGCCCAAACATAGCTTGAAAGAGACACTGGAGTTGGCAGCAGGAACCCAAAAATTGGCCTAAAGACATAAATATGTTTTGCACCATTTGGAAAGTGTAAAACGTGGCACCACGCTGAATCTAGTCGCATGCATCAGCCATTGGTGGGTGGAAATCCTGGCTGTTCCCATCCCTGATTCATTTTCACAAAGGTGAGTCTCTCCACATTTTTAGTTGACAGACGAGTTCTCCTTGCCGTAACTATGGCCCCTGACGCACTAAACACTCGCTCAGATGGCACGCTACTTGCCGGGCAGGACAGCTTTTCCAGGGCAAACTCAGCTGGCTGCGGCTACAATTCAAGTTTGGCTGCCCAGAAGTCCAGCAGATCCTCAAGGTGTGTTGGCATGGTCATGTCAAGGTATGACATGACCTACTGGTTCAGGTCCTGCTCCAGGTCTTCCTGCTGCTCATGAGTAGACTCACTATGCGGGTGTAGAAAGCTACTCATTAGCGACTGAAGATGCTGCTGCTGATGGAGCTGCTGCTGCTCCTGCCAACCCCCCCAGCAGCCATGGCAGCGGAAGGTGAGCGCAGAGGTCCCCCCGAGTCAAACCTGTGAGAGTATGGACCATGGCGCAGATAGGCATTGGCCAACTGACTACGTAGAATGTCTTTGTAGTAGGTCAGTTTGTCCTCCCTCTTTTAAAAAAATGTCCCCATTTTATGCCGGAAGCGAGGGTCCAATAGGGTGGAGAGCCAGAAGTCATCCCGCTGACAAATGGAAACAATTCTGGGGTCACTACGCAAACACGTGAGTATGCTTCCTGCCAATTGCGCAAGTGACTCGGAGGGACTACCTGTCTCCATCTCCACTGCATACTGCCACGGTGTGTCTGGGTCCTCTGTCTCGCCTTCCTCACAATCCTCTAGCTCCTCTGGTTGCTCCTCCTCTCCTGTCCGCTGACTAGATAAACCAGCCATTTCGCCAAGCCTAAACTGTGCTTCACTGTGCCACTCCTCCTCCTCTTCCTCCCCCTCCTCCAGTTCAGCTCCAACAGGGTTCATGTGGCCGTAAGATGTAGACGCCATGTCTCCAGTGCCCTGACCAGCCATGGTTTCCAACATGTGCTGTAGTACATGAAGCAGTGGAATCACGTCATTCATCCCGTAATCCTGGCAACTCACAAATAAAGTGGCTTCCTCAAAGGGCCTGAGCAAATGGCAGGAGTCACGTATGAGCTGCCACTGGTTGACATTGAAGTTACACAGGGGAGTCCCCCTATCCGCTTGGATCATCAAGAAATCCGTGATGGCTTTTCTCTGTTTGTATAGTCTGTCCAACATATGCAGGGTGGAATTCCAACGGGTGGAAACATCGCAAATCAGACTATGTTGGGGGCTAACGTTCTGTCGCTGTAGCTCAAGAAGGGTGTGTTTGGCGGTCTATGAGTGGCTGAAGTGCATGCAAAGTTTCCTTGAAGTTGTTAGGATGTCTTGCATATGGGGGGAACTTTTCAGAAACCGCTTGACAACCAGATTGAAGACGTGAGCCATGCAGGCCGCATGGGTCATCCTTCCTTGTCGCAGCGCAGACAAAATGTTTTTCCCATTGTCGGTAACCATGGTTCCCATTTACAGTTTTCTTGGAGTAAGCCATGTTTGGATTTCTGGATGAATAAATTTAAGCAGTTCCTCCCCTGTGTGACTCTGTTCACCAAGACAAACCATGTGAAGCACAGCGTGACACCTCCGTGCCCTGCACACATAGTAGGCTGGAGGGGCACTGAGACTTGAGCCTACAGTGGAGGGTAAGGAGATGGCGGAGGATGAGGAGGCCGAGTCGCACGGTGTCACAGGCACAACGGCCAGGGAGCGCAGAGGCCAAAGCAGCGTGACCTGTCCAAGTTGCTGCTGCTGCAAAGGGACCACATTTACCCAGTGGGCCGTAAACGACATGTACTGTCCCTGACCATAGTTACAGCTCCAGACGTCGGCGCTGCCATGCACTTTGCTACACACCGACAGGCTCAAGGACTGGCCCACCTTCTGTTCATCAAAAGTGTGCAGCGCTGGTACTGCCTTCTTGGCAAAGAAATGATGGCTTGGGACTCTCCACCTCGGCTCGGCACAAGCCATCAGTTCTCTGAAAGGTGCAGAGTTCACCACCTAAAAAGGGAGCGACTGCAGCACCAGTAACTTGGACAGGAGCACATTCAGCTTCTGTGCCATAGGATGAGTGGGCGCATACTGCTGTCTCTTGGACATGGCTTCGCTGATGGATTGCTGGCGGGATGCATGACTTGGAGGAGGAGGAGGAGCAGGAGCATCTGGAGCGACAGAGGATGGGTATGACGCACAGCTGCCTTCGGCTGAGGTGCTGGAGCCTTGGCTGGCAGAAATTGGGAGTGGCGTGCCACTTGGTGAGGAAGCAGCCTGGACCACCTCTTCGGAGCCTCGGTTCTCCCAGGCCACTTTATGGTGACGCATCATATGTTGACGCAGGGCCGTGGTGCCAACATTTGGGCCCTGGCCACGCTTCACCTTCTGCCTACATATCTTGCATGTGGCCATGTTACCCTCCTGCGGATGTTTGAGGAAAAACTGCCACACTGCCGAGTAGCTACTTCAATTCAATTCAATTTTATTGTTCGCCAAGTACATCGTGAGATGAACAAGGAATTCTTTTTGGCATATACACAGTGCAAAAAAGAAAACAGTATAGATAACTACAGTTAAAGTTACAAAGGAAGGGGAACATGGAAGACAGAGATACGGAAGCAGATAATCTCTTATAAAGTCAGAGTATGAGGACCCATCGATTCCAGCTTGATCCTGAGCCTATGATGCTTTTCCCACCAACAGCCCGCACTGATTCACTGCTACTGTCGCCAACTCCAGGAACCCCTGCTCCACTACCTCCCGATAAGGTAGCCTGCCGCGCAGCAGGTGCTCTACCCCGGCCCCTGCCCCGTTTGGCTCCAGGCTTTACAATTCTGCCCCCATGCTGACTGCCAACCATGCTGCTAACACCTTGCTGCCTCAGCTGCTGACTCCGGGGCAACCTGCGGCCCTCTTCTCCTGATGATGAGGATGAAGCCCTTTCTGTTTCAATCTTTTTATTGTCATTTTTTGGTATATAGGTTGTCAGTATAACATATCGTACTTTTACAAATAAAGAAGAACACAAGATACAAATTGTCATTCTTAATCCGCCGTCTCATACATGTATATCATTTGCAATGAATTGCTAAGGCACATTTAAAGTATTATAAGGCTTCCAAGGCTTAGTTGAGCGTCAACATAAAAAACATTTGCCTAATAACAAGTGGTCATCGTTTTTCAATCTGACGGACGAGTGGATGATTTCCTCCCGTCCCAAACTCTTCACCACCACCATCCCCATAGCCACGAAAGAAGGGGAGGGGACCTGAAAGATCCGAGCTCAGGGGAATGATGAAAATGGGAAGGGGGGGCGGAAAGACAGGGGAAGGGAAAGAGAGGGAGAGCGAAAAGAAAAAGAAAAAAGAAGAGTAAAAAAAAAAAATTCACAAGCCACTTCTCACTGTAGCAAGCTCTCCCTCAGATCTGGGAACGAGTATTCTATCCAAGGGGCCAAATCTTTATAAATTTCTCATGGAAATCTCTCAGAATGCTAGTCTGTTTTTCATTGACAAAGATACCATTCAGCCTCTCTTTGACCATCTGGAATGGAACATTGCCTTTTTTCCATGAGCTTGCTATAGCTAGCTTTGCCGCTAGCATGACTTGGGTCAGCAAAGCATGTTGGAATTTGGTGATGCCGTCCGGTCTCACGTGCAAATTGGTATGCAGAAGAGTATATAGCAGGCCAAAGACCCAAGACCAAAACCTTCTGACCTTCGGGCACTCCCACCAAATGTGGAGGACCGTCCCTTCCGTGGAACAGCCTCGGAAGCAGGTTGCCGGATACCCCGGGACTGCTCTTGCTATGCGTGACGGCACCAAGTACCATCTCGTGAGCATCTTATATGCCGCTTCTAGCGTGGTAATATTTATGGAACATTTATTGATCCCTGCCCAGATATCCATCCAACCCTTCCTATCTAAAACTAGGTTCAAGTATGTTTCCCATCTAATCATATATCCATGTTTCAAACCAGGCGGTAGTGCTATGAGGTGGGTGTAAATCACTGAGACGAGGCCTGAGGTCGGCACCCCGCGAAGGCACGCTCTCTCGAAGATCGTCTTATCCACCCCAGGGGCTTTGTTTTTCAGTAAGGGAGTCAGCCAGTGGCGGAGTTGAAGATATCTGAAGCATTCAGCAGATGGTGCATTTTCTTTTGACATTAGGGCGGACCAGGAGACGAATTCCTCCCCGTCTATCAAGTGGTGAACTTTACTAATGCCCGCTCTTTTCCACCATGTAAATGCCTCTAAACTCTCCATCCCCGGAGGGAACCAGGGATTTCTGAACAATCGCATTGCCGGGAGATGTGGTGAAACCAGCTTCCCTGAATATTCAAGTTTGGGTATGTGATACGAGGTCTGTACTGTGGTGGAATCCAAATTAAGCTGTCTATAGGGACGGGGTCGCATGCCGAAGTTTCTAAAGAGACCCAAAGAGGGGTTTCTACTTCAAGATGCAAGCTGTGCAGCTGTGCGAACTGCGCAGCCAAATAGTATCTATTCACACATGGTATCCCCAGCCCACCTTCCTTCCTGTGCCTAAACATAGTAGTCTTGGCTACTTGCGGCCTGGTGCTTCCCCAGATAAATCTCATGATACTGTTTTGCATGCTTTTGATTTGGTGCGAGGGGACATGCACAAGGAGCGTTCTAAAATGGTAGAGCATTTTAGGCAATAGGGTAATTTTTACTGCATTTATTCTTCCTATCCATGAAATCTCATGTCCCCGCCAAGACTCGAGCATGGTTTTCAGTGATCGAAAGAGGGGGGGGGGGTAATTGGCCTGGTACAGAGTGTGGTAGTGGGGAGTGACCTTAACCCCCAGGTATGACAACGTCTCTGGGGCCCATCGAAAGGGAAAATTGGATTGGAGCGACCTCAGGGCCTGCGAGGGTATATTAAGATTAAGCCCCAAAGATTTCTCTTTGTTGACTTTAAGGCCCGAAATCTGTGAAAAGCCTTCTAGGAGATGGAGGACATTGGGTACCGAGATATGAGGTCGTGAGAGGACTAACAGAATGTCGTCTGCAAAAAGGCATGCTTTATGGTGGTACCCCGCTAACTCTATTCCTGTTACATCTGGGTGTGCCCGAATTGCTATTGCTAGTGGCTCTAGGGCCAAGACAAATAATACTGGTAAGAGCGGGCACCCCTGTCGCGTACCTCTGCTGATTGGGAATGACTCAGAGAGATAACCCCCATATTGGACTCTTGCTGAGGGAGACGAGTATATGGACCGTATCCATGCTAAAAAATTATCTCCAAATCCCCACTTCTGAAGGGCAAAGGACATATAGTCCCATGAAAGGGAATCAAAAGCCCTCTGCATGTCTAACGACAAGAGAAGACTATGGATGTCCCTCTGCTGGGCTAGCTTGATCAAATGGGCTACTCTACGGATGTTGTCTGAAGCTTGCCTGTTAGGTATAAACCCCACCTGGTCCTTCCCAATCAGGGCGCCCAGGAACTTGTTAATCCTGGATACCAACACCTTCCCCAGAATTTTGAGGTCAACATTAAGCAGGGATATGGGTCTGTAATTCTGTGGATTTAGATGATCTTTATCCAGTTTCGGGATCATACTTATGTATGCCTCCAAGGAGGTTCGATTTAATGTACTCCTTTCTGTAAGAGAATTCAACATTTTTGCTAAGTGGGGGGCCAGTTCTGTGGTGCATTTCTTGTAGTATAGGGTTGTGAATCCATCAGGCCCTGGTGCCTTAGATGTTTTAAAGCTTTTGATCGCCTTTAGTACTTCCGAGACAGAGATCCCAGCCTCAAGGTTGGTTCTTTGAATTTCCGGTACCTTGGGGAGCGAAATTGAGTCAAAAAAGTTGGCAGCCTTTTCTCGGGGGAATACGTGAGGCGCCTCATAAAGCCTACCCAGCATTTTCTTAAAAATGTCAATGATCTTGATAGGATTAGCAGTGCAAGACCCCTCTGCGGTCCGTAGTGAGATTGGGGTCTGCTTCGGCCCAGAGTATCGGAGCCTGTTAGCTAAAGGGGTATCAGGCTTGTTGGCCCTTGCGTACATCTTCTGCCTACCCTATCTAAGTTTCTTTTCTGCTACCTCGTCCAACATTACATTAAGTTGCATAGCGACCTCGGCTACCTTCTTCTTAAGTTCCCTAGTGGGGTTCGCCTTCCATGCAGTTTGTAGCTGTTCTAGGCTTCCTGTTAGCTGGGCTATTTTTTTTGTTCTGCTCTTTTTAAGAGAGGTGGCTAGCGCAATGAACTCCCCTCTCATCACTACTTTGTGGGCCTCCCATACACTCACTACTGTAGCAGAATTTGCATTTGTTGCGAAATAACTTTTAAGCGACTGCAAGATATGCTCGTGAGTCTCTTTGCGCGTTAACAGTGAATCGTTTAGCCTCCACTTGAACGGTCTAGTGATAGGAGGGGTGGCCGCAAATCTCATGAGCACTGGTGCATGGTAAGACCAGGGCGTGGTTAAAATTTGACATTTGCTAATCATAGGGATAACATTCTGGGGTATCAGGGTGTGGTCAATTCTGCAGAAAGAGTTGTGGGGATTAGAGTAGAAAGTATAATCTCGTGTTTTAGGGTTCAGGTCGCGCCAAGTATCTATCAGAGTTGCATCTTTCAGCATAGCGTTAATGCGGTTAGGGGGTTGCTGTATGGACGGTTGAGGAGAGCCAATTCTTTGCTGGGGCGACCTGTCCATCTTGGGGTCTAGTGCAATATTAGAATCCCCAGCAATAATTAGTAAACCTTTACTATGTTCTCGTACTTTCTTCAAAAGATGAGAGAAAAAATTTGCCTGATGAGTGTTGGGTGCATAATATGTTACTATGGTCATTTGAGTGTCATTTAAACTTCCTATTATAATCAAGTATCGACCCGTTGGGTCCACTATTTGCGTCTCACATTTAAATGGGATATTTCGCCGAAATGCGATGGCAACGCCACTAGTTTTCTCTGTGTGGCAAGCTAGGAAGAATATGGGGTATTGTGGGTTTAAATATTTTGGGGAGCTCGTGGATGAGAATCTTGTCTCCTGGAGGCATAGAATATCAGCTTGTACCTGCCTATAATAGTGGAATGCTTTGGTCCGTTTATGCGGGGAGTTGAAGCCCTGCACATTGTGCGATAATAGTTTAAAATTAAGATCAGCTTTGCTTGGTATGTTCTAAGACTGGCTCATGATGGCGGTGCCCCTAATAGTGGGCAGAGCCAGGTTCTGAAGAGAGTGAAAAGAAAAAGAAAAAGAGAAAAAAAAAAAGAAAGAAGGTTATAAAGGGAGAAGGGGAGGGCGGGGTATTCGAGTTATGAGGAGAGATTAAGGATTGGGAAGAGTGTGTAGACCTAGGGAATGGTGGTGAGCGCCACAGGTGTTAAGGAATAAACCGCCCCGAGTATACCCCTTGGATTGTGGAGATGCCCGGGGTTACGGTTTCAGGTGAATTCCCTAAGATAAGGGAAGTAAATGACTCCAGATGAGTCAATGGTCGCCTTCCGGGGATATCTCACAACTAGAAGTTTTCTAGGTATCTAGAGGGGGCGGGGAGTCACCTGCAAATGTGTAGTCATCTTCAGTGGCTTAGGGCCACCGCAGAATTCAGCGGAAGGGAGGTCCCCAAGGGTGCGAAAGTAGGGAAGCACCAAGGGGGCGGGACCCAGCGGGAAAGCCTCTCCCCGGCAGGGGGCAGGCACCTGGTAAATCCGGCGCCAGCATCCAGCCTGGGAGCATCCACCAGTGCTGTACACAACCAAGTCAAACCTTAACAGTTAAGTTCGCCCACATTGGGAGCCAGCCGCCAGGCCCGCGAATATCACGATCCACACAGCCCAGCCCCCAATGCAGTGCCATCCATATAACATTCTGAACAAGATACATAATGGTGAGTGTGTACACCCAGGGGCCTGCCCATTTCGGTAGCAAGCCCGTGACTGCACAACAGTAACAGTAAGCGCCTGTATAGGCCAACCATCGAAACAGTGCTATATATAAGAAAAAGGGAAACCATTGCTTGGTGGCAACAAATAGCTTCGCGCCAAAGATAAAGGTGGAACATTTAACAGTGAGTTTCCCGACGGTGGGAGCATCCGCCTCCCCCAACTCAGGGAGGGCACCCCCGGCCAGCCAGGTCCATCACCTCCATACAGTCCGTCGGGAGTCCCGGCAACACCTGTAAAAGGGAAATGGAAATAAATAGGGGAAAAAGGGAGAAAATGGGACCTCCCGGGAGGGGAGGATCGATCAGGAGAAAAAATTGTCCCGGAGCGATGCATATGTTCTACGTTTTTTTTTTGGATCTTCCAACATTGATAGTAGACTGTTCGTCCCCCCACACCAGGTCAGCCGTTATCAGGATGGTGAGCCCTTGTCACGCGAGATGAAGTATATGGAGGATAAGGACGCCGACTGCTGGTCCGATGGTCTCTTCACATGGCTCTCAGGCGTTGCTCCTGGGGCGGTTCTGGAGTGGATGGCGGACTAGCCACTGTAGTCAGGCCCAGGCGTTCCAACAACTCGGTGGCCTCCTCTGGGGTTGCAACTGCATATGAGCAGTAAAGGATAGTCTGAACGGGAAGCCCCATTTGTAGGCTATCTGATGCGATTTGAGGACCAATAGGTGCGGTTTCAACAGGCGGCGTTTCTGCAGCGTCACTGGAGCAAGGTTCGAGT
The DNA here is from genome assembly GCA_027917425.1 of Gastrophryne carolinensis. Classification (NCBI taxonomy): domain Eukaryota; kingdom Metazoa; phylum Chordata; class Amphibia; order Anura; family Microhylidae; genus Gastrophryne; species Gastrophryne carolinensis. The sequence continues at coordinate 315,153,088 of CM051236.1, read as the reverse complement.
AAATCTGGTATTTGTGGGATTGGAAGACCAAATTGTTGCGGGTTCTGGCGGTCTGGGCAACCATTTCCTTAGTATTATAAAAAGTGAACTTAGCGATAATGTCTCTGGGCTGGCCGTCTGCTCTAGGGGGACCCAAGGCGTGATGGACCCTGTCCATTTCCAGTCGCTCAATCGGGATCGCCGGGACCAGTTCTTGAATCATGGCTGTGATAGTATTCAATGATAGATTCTGGCAGCCCTCTGAAGCGCAGGTTTCTGCGTCGGGACCTGTTCTCTAAGTCCTCTATCTTTTGAAGGGCTGAGGACAGCTCGGCCCTGTTGTCTTGAATTTCCTCGTCATGTTCTTCTAGGACAAAAGTGGTGTCAGTTATTTGGTGTTTCAGCTTTGATGTGCCAGACCTCAGATCTCTAAGCTCAGCCTTAAATGTGGTGGAGAGCTTCTCAGTGGCTGTTTCCAGCTCTTGTTGCAGGACAAATTTAAATCTTTCCAGCAGCTCAGCATCTCTTATGCTTGGGTTAGCCTGCGGAGATGGTGGGGGCTCCGGGGCCCCCATCTGGGATTCCGGTTGTGACTCTGCTTGTGATTCTATCAACTCCGGCGATGGTATTGGAGAAGGAGACAGGTGCGGCCTGGGCAAAGAACCTGAGGGGGCCGCCATCTTAATGCCCACTGTGCGTGTAGGGGGTTTTGGGGTCTGCGCCAACTTGCCACGATCCCTGCGCCCCATTCGCCGCCTGGGTCTGTGCAGTAAGCGTATAGAGTGCTTTGGCCCCTGGAGCTCAGGTGTGATTGCTTGCGACAGGAGGGCTGTTATGCGGAGATTATCGCCGTCCTGGATTCTGTTGGAGGGCCCTGGGTGAGGATGTTGTGCCCCCCAGGGTCCGCTCTTTCTCCCCGCTGTCCGACCCCCAGGTGTCTCCGGCCCCCCAGAGGGTTAAATCAACCTGGGTTAAATTTGTGCTGTGCTGGCTGGCTTGCTGGGGGCTGCACTGTCAGTGAGGGGCGATCGCTGTCTTAGATTTTGCTGGGAGGGGGTCCTGGGCAGGTTTTACTATGCCCCTGACTTCTAGCTTCCCTCTTAGATGCTCCCTATGCCCCTGGGGATCGGACTGACCTGCGCCCCGCGTGCTGTGAGGCTGGCTGGAGGGCTTAGCTGGCAGGCTGGGGAGCTGCGTCAGTGTGATGCGGCTGCCATCTTGGATTTTGCTGGGAGGGGGTCCCGGACTAATATGCTGCACCCCTGGCTTCAGAACTTCCCCCTCCGATGCACCCTGTGCCCCATGGGGTCTGACTGACCTGCATCCGGATGTGTGCTGGGCTGGCCGCCCGGAGGATTTTGCTGGCAGGCTGGAGAGCTGCACTGGCGTCAGTGTGAGGCGGCCGCCATCTTGGATCCGGCGACCGCACCGACGCCGTCTTTTGCTGGGGGAGGTTGGCTCCCTCTTCACCCCCACTTGTTCCTCTGCAGTCTTGGGGTTTTTCCCAGACAATTTGAGCTGAAAACCGTCGTTCTGAGTGCCATGTAGACGGCAGAAATCGCCGCCCAGCGAGGAGCCGAATTAGGCTGCCGCTATCTCTGTCGGCTGCTCACGAGCTCCCCCCGGATGAAGCCCCTTCTGCACCCGGCTCCCAAGTGCGATCGGCTTCATCATCATCACCGAGTTGGGGCTGCACGTCACTGATGTTCTCGGTTTCCTCAACAGTGTCTGGCGCAGGAGCTGGAATGCTCGCAACAACACCCATGCCACTCTCCACATCACTATTTGTCTGCCTAGCAAAGGAAGCCACCTCCATTTCTTGGCTGGGCAGTAGCTGCTGACTGTCCTCTATCTGATCGTCCTCCTCACTAAAGAGTGGAGCTGAACCCAAAGCATAGGATACGTCACTGGGGGAGGGAACGGCGTAGGACAGAGGCAATGGGAGGACAGGGACTGCTCTCGGGCCATGCCAACTCATGGTTATGTGAGAGGAACCTACCGACCCTAGACTGGGGGCGTCAGATGTAACTTGTGATGATGTGGATGACCGCGTTAACCAATCTACCACGGCAGATGCGTTACTGGTGGAGACACGACCGCTAGCAGATACTGGCAGATCAGGTCTCTCACCGCGACTCCTGCTGCCACTTGCCCCTAGTCTGCTGCGACCTCTGCCTGCAGAATCTTGGCCCCTGCCACTCCTTTTTGAACATCCTGGCACTTGTCTGCATGACATTTTTAAGTATTTGAAATGCGCTAAGGCACTTAAAAAATGTGTTTACTTTAAAAAGCAGAAGCTAAATAAACTGAGATACTGCTTCTCTGCACCAGATACTATGAAAATTGGCAATATGGGATACCCTGCGGGCTGGTGTTTTTACAAGACGCAAAAAAAAATTCAAAATGCAATATATTAATAAAACAGAGCCTGTAGAAGCTGATTTAGTTAAACAGATAGGGTGAAATGTGCTGGTTTGGGATGCCCATGCGGCCTTGTGTTTTTACAGGATGCACAAAACCAATTCAAAATGCAATATATTAATAAAACAGAGCCTTTAGAAGTGGATTTAGCATAACAGATAGGGTGAAATGTGCTGGTTTGGGATGCCCATGCAGCCTGGTGTTTTTACAGGATGCAAAAAAACAATTCAAAATGCAATATATTAATAAAACAGAGCCTTTAGAAGCTGATTTAGTATAACAGATAGAGTGAAATGTGCTGGTTTGGGATGCCCATGCGTCCTGGTGTTTTTACAGGATGCACAAAACCAATTCAAAATGCAATATATTAATAAAACAGAGCCTTTAGAAGCTGATTTAGTATAACAGATAGGGTGAAATGTGCTGGTTTGGGATGCCCATGTGGCCTGGTGTTTTTACAGGACGCACAAAACCAATTCAAAATGCAATATATTAATAAAACAGAGCCTTTAGAAGCTGCTTTAGTATAACAGATAGGGTCAAATGTGCTGAAATAGTATGCCCATGTGGACTGGGGTTTTTACAGCATACAAAAAAAATTAAAACTAATTGAGTTATAAGAAATGCTTGTGTGTAACAGATAGGGTTAAATATGCCTCTGCCAAGATGGGATGCACAGTGGCCAGGAATATTTACAGCACAAAAAAAAAGCAATTTAAAACTGATCTGGCAAATGAAGTGAAGTGAAAATAAAAAAAAAAGTTTCCCTGTCACTTTCTCTGCTGTCCCTGCCTGGATCGTTCCCGATTTTTCCCTATCTTTCCCTGGCACTGTGTGGGTCTCTGTGAGTCGCCCTGACTCTCCCTGCCTGTCTGTTAGTCTCTCCCTGTCTGCAGCAACCTCCGTTCTGTCTGCAATGCAAGGCTGAAATGCGAACAAGCAAGATGGCCGCCGTTTATATAGCACTGTGACATCACCGGGCTTCCTGCCTGCTGATAGGCTGCATGTGACCTTCCCATGATAACTTGCCCCATGGGACATGTCTGGACATGCGCCCTATGGATTTTATCAATTTCGATGTGTCCACTTTGGGGCCGACCCAGTAGATTGTTGAAGATAGCAGTAGCAGTCTCCTCCAGGGTGCCATATCCAGAAGACTCAGGAAGGTTGGATGCTGTTATGCCTCCCCCTATTCTCCAATTCAAAATGCAATACATTAATAAAACAGAGCCTTTAGAAGCTGATTTAGTATAACAGATAGGGAGAAATGTGCTGGTTTGGGATGCCCATGCGGCCTGGTGTTTTTACAGGACGCACAAAACCAATTCCAAATCCAATATATTAATAAAACTGAGCCTGTAGAAGCTGCTTTAGTATAACAGATAGGGTGAAATGTGCTGGTTTGAGATGCCCATGTGGCCTGGTGTTTTTACAGGACGCACAAAACCAATTCAAAATGCAATATATTAATAAAACAGAGCCTTTAGAAGCTGATTTAGTTAAACAGGTAGGGTGAAATGTGCTGGTTTGGGATGCCCATGCGGCCTGGTGTTTTTACAGGATGCACAAAACCAATTCAAAATGCAATATATTAATAAAACAGAGCCTTTAGAAGCGGATTTAGTATAACAGATATGGTGAAATGTGCTGGTTTGGGATGCCCATGCGGCCTGGTGTTTTTACAGGACTCACAAAACCAATCCAAAATGCATTAAATTAATAAAACAGAGCCTTTAGAAGCTGATTTAGTATAACAAATAGGGTGAAATGTGCTGGTTTGGGATGCCCATGTGGCCTGGTGTTTTTACAGGACGCACAAAACCAATTCAAAATGCAATATATATATAAAACAGAGCCTTTAGAAGCTGATTAAGTATAACAGATAGGGTGAAATGTGCTGGTTTGGGATGCCCATGCGGCCTGGTGTTTTTACAGGACGCACAAAACCAATTCAAAATGCAATATATTAATAGAACAGAGCCTTTAGAAGCTGATTTAGTATAACAGATAGGGTGAAATGTGCTGGTTTGGGATGCCCATGTGGCCTGGTGTTTTTACAGGACGCACAAAACCAATTCAAAATGCAATATATCAATAAAACAGAGCCTTTAGAAGCTGCTTTAGTATAACAGATAGGGTCAAATGTGCTGAAATAGTATGCCCATGTGGACTGGGGTTTTTACAGCATACAAAAAAATTAAAAAATTTAAACTAATTGAGTTATAAGAAATGCCTATGTATAACAGATAGGGTTAAATATGCCACTGCCAAGATGGGATGCACAGTGGCCAGGAAAATTTACAACACAAAAAAAGCAATTTAAAACTGATCTGGCAAATGAAGTGAAGTGAAAATAAAAAAAAAAAAAGTTTCCTTGTCACTTTCTCTGCTGTCCCTGCCTGGATCGTTCCCGATTTTTCCCTATCTTTCCCTGGCACTGTGTGGGTCTCTGTGGGTCTCCCTGACTCTCCCTGCCTGTCTGTTAGTCTCTCCCTGTCTGCAGCAACCTCCGTTCTGTCTGCAATGCAAGGCTGAAATGCGAACAAGCAAGATGGCCGCCGTTTATATAGCACTGTGACGTCACCAGGCTTCTTGGCTGCTGATAGGCTGCATGTGACCTTCCCATGATAACTTGCCCCATGGGACATGTCTGGACATTTCCATCCACCATTTTACAATGGCTGTAATTGAAATAAATGGAGTTTAAAGGAAAACTTCGATCTATCGAATAGCGGGGAAATTCAGATTCGTTCAGAATCGAATTTTTCCTGAAATTCGGAATGAATTCGGGTTCGTAAGGATCGATTCGCTCATCCCTAGTCAGCAGTCCAGAAGGCCGGGTAGCATGCAACACAGGTCCTAGAGCAAAGGAGGCTACCATGGTCCAGACAATGGGGGGTGCAGCAATAAGAGAGTGCAGGGCCGACTGTGCTCAAATTGGTTCACGCTGATCAGATCTGCAGGTCTGGGCCCCAGCGTCCTCCTCTTCTAACATAGGGTCTACGGGAGCTACGGGGACATCGGTTGTTGTTCCCCAAAACTGGATGCACCTCTTCATTAATCCCAAAGTCAGGGGAGAGCCAGCCCTTTATGGGAACAGCCGGGGCACCCAGAAATTCGAAGAGGCCTGGCAACTGGGAGGGGGACCACAGGTGGAACAGCCACTAGGTGGAACAGATGCCCCCAGCTGTACGTGGATCCTGCTGTTTTGATGGTTGCCAGTAGCGGTTTGAGAGTTCATCTCAATCGGAGGGTGCATCTCGCCAGGTCCGGTAGGAGCGTGACTGACGAGCCACGGAAGGCCCTTTTCCTATGCCCTCTTCAGGATCCCTTCCTTGATCTTGTAGTAATGAATCCAACAGATAATGTCCCTGTGCCTGGACGGGTGAACTGGTCATGGTCCGGGCGCCCTATAGATTTTATCAATTTCGATGTGTCCACTTTGGGGCCGACCCAGTAGATTGTTGAAGATAGCAGTAGCAGTCTCCTCCAGGGTGCCATATCCAGAAGACTTAGGAAGGTTGGATGCTGTTATGCCTCCCCCTATTCTCCATGTCGTCAATATGCAGTATTGCTCTTGCATGGTGCTGTGCAGATGCGGCTTGGCCCGACTCCAGGGCGATTCTCGCTCTTTCCAGGGCTTCCAAATGCTGGTCCATGGAAATTTGGGTTTTCTCTAGCACTTGGACTCTGTCTGCAACCTCTGACACTGATCTAGTTAATTCTTCTATTTCCCTTTTGAATAGTGTTTCCATCCTATTGGTGTAGTTTTCAAAGTCCTTCCTAGAAGGTAGAAATCTCAGCAAGACTTCGATGGTTGTATTGTGCAGATGGAATCGGTTCCGGGGTCGACAGCCCCTCCGATGCTGAAGGGCTGGACCATACCGGTGGGGAGACCACCGGTCGAGAGACAAGCTGGGTGGGCCCCACATGCATAGTCGAGTGGGCACAGACCCCATGCGGGAACACTTTGCTGCCGCTTCCTGCTGGCGGAGAGAGCTGTGGGGCAAGGGCCTCCAGAGACCGGATGCCCCCTGCGTCTTGGTCATCAAGCAGAGGATAGGCCGGATGAGGTTCCTTCATCGCACCAATCTGCGTGGCTCCACCATCATCTGTGGGAGGGGTGAACACGCCGTTCGGCACCCATGCGGGGTAGACAGGGGCGCCCCTCCAGCGAGGTGATTGGGCCCACCACTGGGGAGGCTTCAGGGGAGCGGGACTGCCCCAGGCTGTGTGTACATAACTACTGAGTTGCCTTCAGCGCTGGCCGTGGCTGGTTTGTGGTATAATGTGCTGCTATAAGAGCTCTGATACCCGATCGTCAGCGCAATCTGTTCTACTCTGTTGGCGATTATGAGCGATAACATACTGTTCCCATTTCCAGACAAGCTGCACTCTCTTTCCGCAAATCAGGAATTCCCCCAAGGATGGCGAAATAAAACATTAATACAATATTAACAAGCAAATCATACATATTTGGTCACCGACAATAGGCATGCTAATAGCAGATGAATCAAAAAAATGCTCCCTCAACAAATAGCAAACTACATTAAAACTTTAGCTCTTCCTTCAGACTCATTCAAACTGACATTCAGAAATTCTTCTGAATACACGAGCTATACCCCATAAAGCTCATTACTGCAATCAGTTAAAGAATCTATCACTTCAAGCAAAATACACAAAAATAAGGGGAAATTATTTAAAAATCTATCTTTAATACAATTGAGATCATACAATCGCCTCCTTTAAAAATTTGTGTTAAATATCTCTCAAGATATCATTATTACACTATTACACTAATGCTAGATTCCCAACATTCACTTGCTGGTGGTGCAAATGGGCACAAGCAACAATAATCTATTTATGGTGGGAATGTAGACACACTAAAATACTATGGCACGCTACCACAGAGGTACTAGGGGTCCTGATAAAGGAGAAGATTCAATTAACCCCGGCATGGGGTCTGCTGAATCTCTTCCCAAGTAACCTAATGACGGATGCAGGAGGGCCACAAAAAAAGATAATTGTTATGAGATGAGCTAACCCCACACTCAGAACGGTAACAGCGCAAAAATGAGGCAGCTTTGACCACGTGCGCCACTTATGCCTAACTCATAGGTCAATCGCTAACCAAAATACAGAGACAGTAGTAATACCCACGAGGAAGGTAGAGAGAAAGGGGTTACCCACGGGACCCATGTGTCTCCAACACATACTTGATAAAAGGAACAACAATAAATATGGAAGGGCAAGACTACAATGCATAAAAAAATAGAATTAATCCACAATGATGAAACCCAATTTATCTTCAATCAGATGATGCTTACTATCAGCATTAATTGATGATACCTTGAGTGGGAAAAAGACATTGAAAATCTGTCCTGGGGTCCGCATATTAGCCTCGATTCATAGACACATTGGTCTGGACTTTCGTAGCTGTCTGTGTATATTTTTGTGAGTGTTTGTCATTTTTTTAGGTTTTTTCATAGCATTTTCCTTTCGTACGTTCGTTCAAGCTCATGCGTATATGCGCTTTCAAAGAACGAAAGCAAAACGGATCATTTGCATTAGTTCGGATCATTTTTCCATCAAAATCTGATATTTTACGTTCGTTCAGTTAACTTACGTTATTGGTATGGGCTTGCATCTCATTCAGAGAGTTGATTGATGAGGGACCACCACCCTATAAAACCGTTTCATTTGCGATCCCCTTACGGGACCATTTTGACCTCGGATACCTTGCTATCAACATGTTTTGTGCCTTTGTGGAGGAACATCACCAACTCCAGCTAATGGGCATTGAATGTATCAGCAGGGCTGAGACCAGATTGCACCGGCGACGCATGCATATCGATCGCATGCATGACGTTGAGCTGTTCAAGCTGACCAGACTTAATCGCGCTTCTCTCCATAAGTTGTATAGTGAGCTGCGGCCATGGTTAGCCCGCACCACAAGGAAGGGGCGAGCAATTTCAGGTATGACCAAGATGCTTGTCTGCCTGCAATTTTTGTTGAACGGCTCATTCCAGAGGCTGGGTGCCCTCTCCGTGGGGATCTCCCACCCTACGCTGAGCCGCGCGCTATCCAAGTTTTTGGAAGGCATGGCTACCATTAGTCAGAAATATATATTTTTTTCCTGACGACATAGTAGCCTGGAACGCGCTTAAGCTGGCATTTTATAATATCGCCGACATGCCCAACGTCATGCGTGCAATTGATTGCGCCCATGTTGCATTGGTCCCTCCGGCAGCAGACGAGTACATCTATAGGCAAGTACAATCGGTCATTTTGTTATATAGTTTAGATAAATTGCTTTTTAACTATCTATTATTCCCTCCTTGTAAATTGTCCCTGTGAAACAGCTTACACTGTATATCTATTATTCCCTCCTTGTAAATTGTCCCTGTGAAACAGCTTACACTGTATATCTATTATTCCCTCCTTGTAAACTGTCCCTGTGAAACAGCTTACACTGTATATCTATTATTCCCTCCTTGTAAATTGTTCATGTGATACATTTGGCCGTCTTTAGCTTCATCAATGTTTTTCATGTCGGCCAAAGCCAAACATTTTCATGTGGACCTTAATTAGTCATTTTAAAGTTAATCTTTAGTTGATACATATACTTTTTTGGGCAAAGAAATACTTAGGTACTTAGTTAGTGTTATTTGTATTGGCCAACATTTTTTTGGAGGGTGTTAGGAGGAAGTGTTTACCTTGCCTTGTTAATTTTTGTTATTTTTCTTTTTTCCCAGGAACCGCAAAATGGGACACTCACTGAATGTCCAAGCAGTGGTGGCCCCGGACATGCGGTTCCTCATTCCCTTTTCACTGTATGCCTATGAATATAGTTGATGACCCATGTGTTAACCTCTGCCTGTTTGGACCCCTTGCTGAAATGTTAAACCGGACCTTAACCATGATCTTTAGCAAAGCACCAACCCTTAAAAACTGATTGCCCAACATTTAAAAATAATATATTTATAGTTTCTATTAAGTGACTTATTATATTTTCCCACACTCGGCTGCAATTCTGGTCTTCACTTTATGATAGGGTCGCCGCCATCTTTGCTCAGATGCATGACCCTTACTGAGAAGAGCAGAGTGGGATAAAGTGCAGGGTCCTGCTTAGAGCTGGGCTTTGCTCAGACAAAGCAGATATGTGGTCCTGAAAAGGTCAAAATATCAAGAATGCTGAGCAGCACAGTCAGAAGGCACTTCCTGTTTGCAGGCTGCCTGATTTGGCCTCAGCCACCATCTTTGATGTTTAAAGGCTCAGAACATGTAAGGTTTTTTAGGTGAGCAATCTGTATGTACAGGGTGTGGCTAAAATATAAGATAGTCTCTTAGTCAGGGGGAATGACCGCTTGTCCCAAAATTTGTTTTTAGATTGGGTAAGTAATGTAAGTATTTTCTTATTCTTACAGGGGATTCCGGCTATCCGCGTCTTCCCTGGCTGATGGCGCCCGTCCTTCGGCCACAGAATGCAGCCCAGGACGCCTACAATCGGGCCCCCTGCAAAACCCGGGCCATTGTGGAGAGGGCCTTTGGCCTCCTAAAAACTAGGTTCAGGTGTTTGGACCATACCGGGGGGGGGGCACTCCAGTATCACCCCAACAAGGTGATCGATATAATACTGGCCTGCTGTGTGCTCCACAACTTTGCCATAATGTTCCCCGGTATGTGGATCTGCCCCCCTATCCACCCAGCCAGGAGCCTGACGACAATTACCGTGGCACACCTAGTGCCTCTGGGCAAGCTGTTAGGGCAAATTTGATAAGGACCCATTTTGCCTAATTATGTTTTCCTGTGTTTGTTTGTTGTTTGTAATTGTTTTTTGGAATCTCATTTGCTTTTGTGAAGGCTTTGTTATTTTATTATTTAGTAATGAATTAATTACTAAAGTTTTCAAACTTGATCTGAGCCTCATGCATTTTTTTCTCACATGTTTGTTTAAAAAAACCTTCACTAATCTCAAAAAAACCCAAACATTAATGCATCAACTTAGTCAACAACAGCTAAAGTCACATTGAATCTATTTAATATAAATATGTCAATTATTAGTTGAAGGGCACTCGCAGACTTCATGTATATACATAGTACAACAGAAATATACATTGGTGCAGACTCATAGCAATTGGTCACATCCAGGAGTTGTAAAGTAACGCACTCCAGGCCTAAGTTTCCACGCCAAATAACATACATACATACATAGGGAGCAACCATTTGCATGCAAATCTTTGGCCAGTAATACATAGGGCCAAATACACCCCCTCTCCTGCTTGGCCACATTTGCCAAAGGCACAGGTGGAAAGCAGCCATACCTATGCCACTTCCACGCATGTAAGTTAGTGGCCCACCCAAACAAAACCCCCCAGTCCAAATGCAAGTCCAGTCCAATCTTTGCCAGGGTTCAAGGTAGTAGTTTGCCAGCCTAGAATGTCCCCCAATCATGCCTACAAACAGGATGAGCCAGACACAATTTCATTAGGCCAAAGCCTGCAGCGCTTGAGTGGCAGGTTCAGTGAGGCTTTAGCTCAGGCATTGGCTAGTGGGGTATCTCAGCACTCTAATGAGCTATATGGGTGAAAATCCAAATCATACAAGCAAAGCCATAAAAAAGGTAGCACTCAACAGACAGGTCAATACAGTGGGGATGTAGAGGAAAGATGTGGAGATACAGGGCAAATAGCTGTTAAAATGGGTGTTGCCCATAAAACCCTGGTGGTGGCACTTGGAGGTGGCCCATCACCTGGGCATGTGTGGCATTCATAATCTGCCACTGTTCCAACATGAGTCTATTGCTAGTTCTAACTTCCTTCGAGGATGCCTGTGAAATTATTAGTTAAGGTGGCCATGTGGCTGTTGCTCGTCCTAAATTCTGTCAGCATGGTGGTGAATGTATTATTTTATGTATCTAATTGTGCATTAAGCTGCTCTGTGGTTCTTTGAGTCAACTGGCGAAATAAACGCCTCTCATGGTGCCACGCTGACTCCAGGATCGGCATGCACCTCCCTCGCAGGTGTGCTCGGCAAATCCTCAGCAGCAGACCTACCACTGGGGACTGTAAGCATGCGTCCAGCTTCACTCTGCTGCAGAGGATTTGGTGCAGTAGCATGTTGGGACAGTGGCAGATTAGGTTCCAGGGGGGTCAGTTCTGAAGGTCCCATCAAGCTGGCATCCTCTTCCATCTCCTGGATTTCCTCCATCAGTGTGTAGGTCTGTTGGGACATGTGCAAAAAATGGTTCAGTTTGGGCCCTAAATATATTTCTTTTGCAAATTAGTCATGTTCATTCACATCCATCAGCAGATTCATCAAAGTCCACTTACCGTATATATCTGGTCCTGGCTCCTAGGCAGCACGGAAGTTGACGGCGTGGCCAAACTGGATGAGGCTTCCACACTTGCTGAGGCTTGATGCTGGGCTGTATTTTAAATAAAAAGGCACATAAACACCCAAAAATCCATTGATGATCTGGATTACTACATATGCTTCAAAAAGACACGTGGGCAAGCAGGAATGGCAACTCCCCCAACGGTCCAAGGTGACCTTCACTATGAATGTCATTATCTGTTATATGTATGCATCACCCTGTACATACATATTGGTCACCTTAAATAATACAAACATGCATGTACTGCATGTTATGAGGCTTCACACATCCCTAAAGGGCCATTAGGGACACACACTCAGCTTGCAAATAGCATTTGGCTTCAAAGTATGCTGGTAGGCATTCTTCCTATGTAGTCCTTTCCCTGACCCCTGATCAAATATTTGAGACCAAGGCACAGCTAAAACACAAGTGGCCTAAAGACAAAGAAGGAAGTGTTGGATATGATTGAGTAGAATCACATAACAGGCAGTGCTTTGCTAATATAAAGACTTTAATAGTGACCATAAATACTGTCCAAGGTCGTGTATGGCCTGCAAAATGTGAAAATTACCATTCCGCAGACATTAAACACCCTGCTAAAACTGTAACCTCCCCTACAAGCCATTCCCTTGGGGCATGTGTTCATATATGCCTATGAGCCTCATTTTACCCGTTTAAAACATTTAACATACACACTAACATTACTAACCTGCAGAAATGGTAGGGTTGTCGGTGTCCCGTCGGCCCTCTAATGCAATGGGATGTATCAACGCCAGCACCATCTCCTCAGCTCGGGTAAACTGTAATTTTGTGGGGAAGCTTGTAAGCTTAAAAATATAGTGTCACGCTCGGGGTAACTCCAGCCCTCTTAATAAGCTCACAACCCCCAATCTCCACAGCCAGCTTCACCTGTAGGAGCCCCCGCTTGCCGGGACGCAAGATACGCCTACCCGGGATCGGTTGCCCCCAGGACTTAATGGCTCAAAGGATGTAAGCTTATATGTGGGAGGACTGGAGAACCAATAGCAAGAGCGTGAGTGACGGAAGTCCAGAGACAGGCAATAGGTCGATAACGGGAAGGCAGAGATCGTAGCGGCACCAGGGGTCAAGCAAGGCGTAGTCGGGGTTCAGGCAGAGGTCAGCAACTGGGGATCAGGATCTAGAAGCGTCAGTTCAGGCAAAGGTCGGCAACAAGGATTCAGGATCGAGAGGCGTCAATTCAGGCAGAGGTCGGCAACAAGGATTCAGGATCGAGAATGGTCATACAATCAAATCGGCAACAGGCTAGACTTCACAGGAGTAGGTAACACAGGGTTCTGAGCGCTATCACAGGCAATTCACAACTGAGAGGGAATTGCCTTTATAGGAACAGGTCTGAGGGAAGCAGTGTACTGATTGGAGCACATAGGATTCCAAGGGTAATTGGCTGCAGAGCAGAAGAGGGCGAAGCCCTCAATCCCCTAGGATTCATTAACCCTTTAATTGATCCTCCGGCGGGTGCACGTCTCCTGGAGGAGGAAGCGGGGGGCGTGGCTTAGCTGGGCGCCGCTCGAGCCGACGCTGCTCGAGCCGACGCCGCTCGGCGCGGCCGCCGCACAGTGACAGCTGCAGCTGGCCGCCTGGAGACGTCGCTGGAACGGGGATCAGGTAAGCGGTTCCTGACACTACCCCCCCTTCACGAGGGGCCTCCGGACCCTCACCCGGTTTCCCTGGATTGTCACGATGGAACCTTCTTACAAGAGCCTTGGCATGAACATTCCTCGCTGCCACCCAGCATCTTTCCTCCGGACCATAGCCAACCCAATCCACCAAATACTGTAAAGAATTACGCACTTTACGTGAATCCAAGATCTTATTCACTTCATACTCGGGCTCATTATTAAGAAGAATTGGTGCAGGACCAGCAAGAGGAGCATTCTTTGCCGGTTTTAACAGTGAAACGTGAAAGGAATTAGGTATTTTCATAGTTGGCGGGAGTTGAACTTTAAAAGACACATTATTCAACTTCTTGACGATTGGAAAAGGACCAATAAATTTTGGACCTAATTTGCTAGATGGCTGACGGAGCGCAATATTTTTAGTGGAGACCCAAACTAGATCGCCTACTCGAAGAGTAGGTTCCTGTGATCTGCGGCGGTCGGCAAATTTCTTATACCTCAAACCAGTGGTCTTAAGAATCTCCTGAATGTGTGTCCAGATATTCTTCCGTTCTTGAAGCCACTCCTCCAACGCCGGCAGATTGGAAGGTGACCCTGAAAGGGAAGAAGCTCTAGGATTTTTCCCTAAGTTACAATAAAAAGGAGATACCTTGGTACTCTCACTAGGCGCGTTATTGTAAGCAAACTCGGCGAAATCAATAAATTCCGCCCATTGTTCTTGGGCATCAGAAACATAACACCTTAAGTATTGTTCCAAAGTTTGATTAGTTCTTTCCGTCTGCCCATTAGTCTGGGGATGGTAGGCAGAAGAAAGAGAGATCTGTATTCCCAACCGCGAACAGAAGTGTTTCCAAAAACGGGAAGTAAATTGAACACCCCGATCAGAGACTATATTGGACGGAATACCATGAATACGAAAAATATGCGAAGTAAACAGCCGCGAAAGCTCAGGTGCAGAAGGAAGTTTGGCCAAAGGAACGAAATGTGCCATCTTACTGAAACGATCTACGACCACCCAAATGACAGTATTACCATGTGAGAGAGGCAAATCTACAATAAAATCCATAGAAATATGGGTCCATGGCTCAGCAGGAATTTCAAGAGGAACCAAACTGCCACTAGGAGCCTTGTGAACTCCTTTACTTCGAGCACAAATAGCACAAGCGTCGATAAAGGCAGTGATATCGCATCTCATGGTAGGCCACCATACATGACGACGGGCAAGCATAAACGTCTTACGGTTACCCAAATGACCAGCAGTTTTGGCATCATGAAATTCGCGAATTACATCCGAACGCAGGTGCGGCGGAACAAACTGGCACCCCAAGGGTACATCACTAGGAGATTCATCTTGAAACGGCGCCAAGGTATTGGAGAGATCAGGAAGTAACGCCCCCACCACACAACCTGTGGGTAAAATTGGTTCACCAGAATCACCCCGATCCTTACATTCACCGAACATGCGAGATAGAGCATCAGCTTTAGTATTTTTTACACCCGGCTTGAAAGTAATAATAAAATTGAAGCGCGAGAAGAATAATGCCCAACGTGCCTGACGAGAGTTCAGCCTCTTGGCAGAACCTATGTATTCGAGATTTTTATGATCGGTATACACAGTTATAGGATGTAATGAACCCTCCAACCAGTGTCGCCATTCATCAAATGCCAGTTTAATAGCTAATAGTTCCCTATTGCCAACATCATAATTTTGTTCCGCGGTACTGAATTTACGCGAAAAATAAGCGCATGGATGGAGACGCTCAGGGTTACCAGAATATTGTGACAAAACTGCACCCACTCCCAGCTCAGAAGCATCCACTTCAATAATAAAAGCTTTATGAATATCTGGATGCACTAAGACAGGTGCCGAAGTAAAGGCCCGTTTCAAGGTTAGAAAGGCCTCACAGGCAGAGGGGGACCAGTTAGCAGTAAAAGCCCCCTTGCGGGTAAGGTTGGTAAGAGGTGCAACAACATGGGAAAAGCCTTTTATGAAACGCCGATAAAAATTTGCAAAACCTAGAAAACGTTGCAATTCCTTTAAAGTTTTGGGTTGGACCCAATCCTGAACTGCTGAAACCTTCCCCGCGTCCATCTCCAAACCCTGGTTGGTAATAACATACCCTAGGAAGGGAACTGTAGTGACTTCAAACACACACTTAGACAGTTTAGCAAATAAGTTGTTCTCTCTTAATTTTTGTAGCACCAACTTAACATGGTGTCTGTGCTCCGGTAAAGAATTAGAAAAAATGAGAATATCATCCAAGTAGATGACTACAAATCTACCGAGATATTCCCTGAATATATCATTAACAAAATCTTGGAAAACGGCTGGTGCATTACAAAGACCGAAGGGCATGACCAGGTACTCATAGTGCCCATCCTTCACATTAAATGCAGTTTTCCACTCGTCCCCCTGTCGGATGCGAATCAGATTGTAAGCCCCTCTCAAATCCAATTTGGAGAAAATTCGAGCTCCTGTGACTTGATTGAACAGATCCCCAATCAAGGGTAAGGGGTATCGGTTTTTTACAGTGATCTTATTCAAGGCTCGATAATCTATGCACGGTCTCAAGCCACCATCTTTTTTCTCTACAAAAAAGAACCCGGCCCCAGCAGGCGAGGTAGAGGGACGGATAAATCCTTTCCTAAGATTTTCGGTAATATACTCCCTCATTGCTTGCTCCTCGGGCAGGGTAAGGTTATAAATCTTTCCCCTCGGGGGAATTGTGCCAGGCAGCAAGTCAATGGGGCAGTCATAGGACCGATGTGGAGGAAGAGTATCAGCAGAGCGTTCAGAGAATACATCGATCCAATCAGCGTATGGCTGAGGTAATTCCTGTGGTAAGACTTGAACGCTTCTGAGACCTGTATTAAAACAGTGACCTTTACAGTGGTCACTCCACTTGACCAACTCCCCAGCCCGCCAATCTAACACCGGGTTATGGAGTTGCAACCAGGGGTATCCCAAAACCACCGGGGTTTCTGGACAATCAAAAATAAAGAATTCTAAGAATTCAGAGTGAGAAGAGCCGACAATTAGTCTGAGAGGTGGGGTCTTGGTATTTATAGGACCTCCCTGGATTGCCTTTCCATTGATAGCTAAAACTTGTAGGGATCTTTCAAGGGGAACTACAGGGATCCCTAAGGTGGAGATCATGCTCCTGTCCAAAAAGTTTCCAGCCGCACCACTGTCTATTAAGGCGGAAACTGTCTGCTTAGAGGACCCCCAAAACAAATCAATAGGTACAAGCATCTTATTCTGGCGAGAGTTACAAACTGACTCACCCAGATCAGTACTCTCTACCTGGTCTGGGTGCGGAAGTTTTCCACCGGTTTCCCCTTGTTGGGACAGGACCCTGCAAAATGACCAGAATTCCCGCAATACAGGCATAACCCCTCGGATCGCCTACGCTGTTTCTCCTCTTGGGATAAGCGGGTTCTCCCTAATTGCATAGGTTCTTCCTGGGAAGATGATGAGGTATTTTCTCCACGGGGAACCGGGGATCTATGACTCTGGACTGATCTAAAGGACGTGGGAGCCCCGACTCTCTCCCTGGCCCTTTCTCTAAGACGTCGGTCTATTTTAATGGAGACCTGCATTAATTGATCTAGGTCCGCTGGCGGGGGAAAATTGACTAAGGCATCCTTGATGCTATCCGACAGTCCCACCCTGAACTGACTACACAAAGCTGGATCGTTCCACCTAGCTTCGATAGCCCAGCGGCGGAATTCAGCACAGTAGTCTTCAGCCGAATTCCGTCCTTGTTTTAAGGCCCGAAGCCTATTCTCTGCGGTAGACTGTATATCTGGATCGGCGTATAAAACGCCCATAGCATTGAAGAAGGCAGTCACTGATTGTAGAGCAATGTCATGGGATGGTAAACTAAAGGCCCAGGACTGTGGGTCTCCTTGAAGCAAGGAAATGACTAGGCCTACTCGTTGGACCTCTGTGCCAGAGGAGATAGGTCTTAACTTAAAATATAGTTCGCAGGCATTCTTGAAATTGGAAAATTTTGCTCGTTCTCCAAAAAATTTCTCAGGCAGTGGAATCTTAGGTTCGGAGAAATGAGGTGGTACAGAGGAAGTTGGCACTTGACGAGATTCCTGAGTGGCCACTCTTTGAGCGAGTTGGTTGATCGCTGTGGCCATAGCTTGCACCTGCTGTACCAGGTCATCCATTTTTTTGGCCTGTGATAATGTCACGCTCGGGGTAACTCCAGCCCTCTTAATAAGCTCACAACCCCCAATCTCCACAGCCAGCTTCACCTGTAGGAGCCCCCGCTTGCCGGGACGCAAGATATGCCTACCCGGGATCGGTTGCCCCCAGGACTTAATGGCTCAAAGGATGTAAGCTTATATGTGGGAGGACTGGAGAACCAATAGCAAGAGCGTGAGTGACGGAAGTCCAGAGACAGGCAATAGGTCGATAACGGGAAGGCAGAGATCGTAGCGGCACCAGGGATCAGGCAAGGCGTAGTCGGGGTTCAGGCAGAGGTCAGCAACTGGGGATCAGGATCTAGAAGCGTCAGTTCAGGCAAAGGTCGGCAACAAGGATTCAGGATCGAGAGGCGTCAATTCAGGCAGAGGTCGGCAACAAGGATTCAGGATCGAGAATGGTCATACAATCAAATCGGCAACAGGCTAGACTTCACAGGAGTAGGTAACACAGGGTTCTGAGCGCTATCACAGGCAATTCACAACTGAGAGGGAATTGCCTTTATAGGAACAGGTCTGAGGGAAGCAGTGTACTGATTGGAGCACATAGGATTCCAAGGGTAATTGGCTGCAGAGCAGAAGAGGGCGAAGCCCTCAATCCCCTAGGATTCATTAACCCTTTAATTGATCCTCCGGCGGGTGCGCGCCGCACAGCGCCGCCGGAGGGCATAACAGACACGTGCTCGCGGCCGCGCGAGCACGTCTCCTGGAGGAGGAAGCGGGGGACGTGGCTTAGCTGGGCGCCGCTCGAGCCGACGCTGCTCGAGCCGACGCCGCTCGGCGCGGCCGCCGCACAGTGACAGCTGCAGCTGGCCGCCTGGAGACGTCGCTGGAACGGGGATCAGGTAAGCGGTTCCTGTCATATAGTTCTGAAAATTTAGGAAATTGTGGTCAATACAACAAGCAGACAAATGCACAACTCAAATATGTACCTGTAATTGCACCGTTTATTTTCTTTCTTCCGTGCTGCATACTTCAGGTCAGAAATTTTGCGCTGGATCTGCTCCACATCTTTAAGCTCCTCCCCCGCTGCATTGACCTGTCTGGTGAGCTCCTCCGAGATTTCTGTTTTTCTCATTTTGATTTGGATTTTCGCCCATATAGCTCGTCATAATCGAGGGTGAGCCCACTTGCCAATGCAAGAGTTTGGGCCTCACCAAACCTGCCACTCAACTGTCCTCGCCGCAATGTCCAGCCTATTCCTCGATCTTCGGCCTCATCTCTGTATGTAGGCAATTCGGGGGACATTCTGGGCTCGCTCTGTTGTGTTGAAATGTTGGACACGTGGCTTGATAAAGAATGGACTGGACTTGCTAATGGACTGGGGGTCCTTGCATCGTTGGCCACCGAACTTCCAGGCATGGATGTGGCATATGGATAGATGGTTGCCACCTGTGCCGGTGGCAAATGTGGCCGAGGATGAGAGGGTGTGCTTGAGGGTGTAGTGCTTCTGGCCCTGGGCCTCTTTGTGTCCTTGGCACCATGCCCCTGGGAGGTACTTGCACGTGGCTCAGGAGATGCTGAGCTTGCTGGGCTTGGGCTTCTGGGCCTGTGGCTCTTGGTCTTTCCATGGCCATTGGTGCGTTCCCCACATGGCTCAGGAGATGCAGAGCTGGCTGTGCTGGGGCTTCTGGGCATGTAGCTTTTACTGGCCTTGCCACTAGTGGTTCCATGGCCATGGGTGTGTTTCCCACGTGGCTCAGGAGATGCAGAGCTGGCTGTGCTGGGGCTTCTGGGCCTGTGTCTCTTACTGGCCTTTCCACTAGTGGTTCCATGGCCATGGGTGCATTTCCCACGTGGCTCAGGAGATACAGAGCTGGCTGGGCTGGGGCTTCTGGGCCTGTGGCTCTTACTGGCCTTGCCACTAGAGGTTCCAAGGCAATGGGTGCGTTACCCACGTGGCTCAGGAGATGCAGAGCTGGCTGTGATGGGGCTTCTGGGCCTATGGCTCTTACTGGCCTTGCCAGTGGAGCGTTCTTTCTGAACAGATGTGCTAGGCCGGGGGGGAGGGTGTTTTTGGGGGGCTGGGGCTTCTCACCCTTTTAGTGGCCTTTCTTGCGGGCATATCTGCCTGCTTTGTTGTTGGCTTCTTCTTAGCCGCTTCCTCCTTGGCTTTGCTGGTTGGTTTGGGTTGAGCGGACTTGGTGGGTAATGTCGCCTTGGCTTGGCCACTGTGGCTGCGCGTTTCCCGCATCTTCGAAGTTGGTATTTGGGACCGAGTGGTCAGACGTAAGAAAGGGTTCTCAGGCCGCTGTGCGGAGCCCGAAAACCGATGGGGCATTACTTATCTGCTGCAGACAAGAAGAAAGATGGCACACACGATCTTCACCCGCCAGCAACAAGAACTGATTATGCTCGTAAGTGTATTGTAAGGACTTTGATTTGCCATCTAAATGCATGCCTAGGCCTTAAAGTGGACCAACACCCATGGCTGATCGGCCCAGGAATCTATAATATTGGTGACATCCCCTCGACACTCACATATGCTGCCACTTGCAGCACATGTGAGTGGCAAGGGGATGTCACCTTACACCTTCACCCAAATAATCCAACATTGGTGGGACCTCAAATGGTGAAAGTGGCCCTGGGTGTGGGGGTTTTACAGCCAGAACTTCCAAGCTAAAGAGATGTACAACAGAGAAGGTGAGCTATCAGGGTAATGAGTAACATGTTTGACTAAATTATATTTTCTTTCGTAGCTGGGGAGCTCTGGCTGCGGATCAAGCCCTCCCAGAGGCAATGGGTCAGACCAGTGGGGCCAAGCAGAGTTCCAAGAAGTGTGTGGGTGTAAGGCACGATCAGAACCCTGACAACATCCTCCTCCTCGTCAAAAGCAACACCACCCCCACCAGCCATGGAGCCCACGGAAGAGGAGTGTATGTTAGACTCGGGGCCGCCCACAGCTCCTGCACACTCTGGTACGCCAATACCCCAAATAACACAATGTCTAATAACATGTTTGCTAAGTGCTGGTGTGTTGTTCTTCTCTGTCCCTACAGATTAATCAGAGGTTGAGCACATAGCAAAAGGGCCACCCAAGACGGAAGCGGCGTAAGACTCAAGTGGGTGTGAAGACAATGAAGAAGAACAATGCCCAAGCATTTTACAAACACATGGCCATGAATACTAACAGGTTCTTTCCCTCTACAGACCCTGAAGAAGGGATTGCGTCGCGGAGGAGGGTGGCCCCCTAAAAGTATGCTTCAACCAGTTTGGGTAAGGGCATGTACAGGCACACATGTGGACAAAGTGGTCTTTGCAGCCGCCATGTTAGTCCCAGAAAAAGAAAATATATATTTTTTAAAACTTTATTAAAACAAACAAAAATGTATAGTAAAACAGTGGTTTTACATGCTGTGTGGTGGATTGTTTTATATACAACTTTATAAAGCAGATGCTAAGCAAACCAATAGTAGCGTAAAACAGTAGACCAAAGCAGCAGGAGGCCAAAGTATGAGGTGAGTAACAGTGGGTAGAAGCAGATTACATGGCAACCAAGGTACAAAGGTAAGTATGATGAAGGACATGCCGACTACATGGGCTGCCCCAGATGGCAGCAGGGGGGAAGAAAGGTAAGTATGGTGAAGGACATGCAGACTATATGGGATGTCCTAGATGGCAGCAGGGGGAAGAAAGGTAAGTATGGTGAAGGACATGCAGACTACATGGGAGGCCCTAGATGGCAGCAGGGGGAAGAAAGGTAAGTATGTGCGAGGACATGCAGGCTATAGGGCTGGTTCAAAGCCTCTTTCACAAGCACTTTTGCATGTGTTTATGTAAGTTTTATGAGTTTTTCCATGCCTTTTCGGATTTTCCTTGATGTTTGCTGAGTACGTGGAATACGAGTGATTGCCGCTACGCGGCATGCTCTGCATGAGCATGGCAGAATCCAGGTTGCATCGCGCACGTTTGGACATTGATTGCATGTGTGACATTGAGGTATTACAATTTTTAGCGACCGGCTCGTTCCAGAGGCTGGGTGCCCTCTTCGTGGTGATGTCCCAGCCTACGCTGAGCCACACACCAAACAGGTTTTTGGATGGCATGGCTACCCTGTTTCAGAAATACATCTATTTCCCTGACACCATGGTAGCCTGGAATGCGGTTAAGTTGGGCTTTTATGATATAGCTGATATGCCTAACATCATGGGTGCCATTGACTGTACGCGCGTAGTGTTGGTGCCTCCGGCTGCTGACGAATATCTCTAGGCAAAGTGCAGACTCCCCTAATTACAGGCAGAGTGGCATCCCCAATAGGCAGTGTGTCATTCCCCCTTCCCATAGGCAGAGTAGCATTCCCCCATCCCATTCCTATAGGCAGTGTGGCATTCCCCCATTCCATTCTCCATATAGGCAGTGTGGCATTCCTCCCCTCCTATTTTCAAAGGCAGTGTGGAGTTCCTCCCCTCCTATTTTCATAGGCAGTGTGGCATCCCCCTCCCATTCCCATATAGACAGTGTGCCATACCCCTCCTCCCATTCCCATAGGCAGTGTGGCATCCCCCTTCCATTCCCCATAAAAGCAGTGTGGCATCCCCCCTCCTATTCCCCATAATCGACAGTGTGGTACCCCCCTTCTATTAGCCATATAGGCGGTGTGGTACCCCCCTTCTATTAGCCATGTAGGCAGTGTGGCATCCCACCTCCCTTTCCCAATATAATCAGTGTGAAATCCCCCCTCCCATTCCCCATTAAGGCAGTGTGGCACTCCCCTCCCATTCCCCATATAGGCAGTGTGATACTCCCCCTTCTATTACCCATATAGGCAGTGTGGCATCCTGCCTCCCATTCCCCATATAGGCAGTGTGGCACCCCCTCCCATTCCCCATATAGGCAGTGTGGCACTCACCTCATTCCCCATATAGGCAATGTGGCACCCACTCCCATTCCCCATATAGGCAATGTGGCACCCCCCTCCCATTCCCCATATAGACAGTGTAGCACTCCCGTCCCATTCCCCATATAGGCAATGTGGCACCCCCTAACATTCCCCATATAGGCAGTGTAGCACCCCCCTCCCATTCCCCTTATAGGCAATGTGGCACCCCCTCCCATTCCCCATATAGGCAATGTGGCACCCCCACCCATTCCCCATATAGGCAGTGTAGCACCCCCTCCCATTCCCCATATAGGCAATGAGGCTTCCCCCCTCCTATTCCCCATAGAAGCAGTGTGGCAACCCCCCCAACCCCCCCATCCCCCATAGGTACACAATGGAAACAAAAAAAAATCAACTCACATGTTACTGGTGCTCCCGCATTGCTTGCTGGGCTATCACACCGGGACGCCAGAAGAAGATGGAGGCGTGTCCCCGCCGCTCCTTCTTACTGGCCGGGCCGCGCAGACCCCCGGCCCCGTGAATCGGGTGGGCCTGGCTTGTACTGCATCAGCAATACGGGGACGGGGACAGAGCCCGCCACTCCTCTGTCTTCTTCTAGCCTCCCGCAGTGTGGCAGACAACACGGGAACGCCGGTTATTTTTACATTTTTTTTTTTTTTTTTTTTACATTCGCCCGATAAGGCGCACTGACATTTCCCCCCCTCCCCACCCCCCCCCCCCCCCCCCACACTTTTGGGGGAAAATAAGTGCGTCTTATAGGGCGAAAAATACTGTATATTTTCTTAACACCCAATCTGAAAGAATAATTGTCCCTTAAGTTTTTTCTTTTTCCTTGGTTATTTGAGGTATTGTTTTGGGGTACTAAAACCTTTTTTCTTCTGTTACAGGAACCGGAAGATGGGCCACTCCATTAATGTTCAAGCTGTCGTTGGTCTTGACCTTTGGTTCCTCAGTGTCATGGCAGGTTTTCCCAGATCCACCCACAATGCGTACATCCTGAGGAATTCCAGCCTCTATGGTCGGTTTGAATCAGGAAACTTGTCTGGTGGTTGGCTACTGACTGGGTAAGTGTTACAAAATAACTGTTAGAACCCTGGGTTCGGCTGATGCCCTGCTGGTGGCTGGGGTCAATTACCCCATCTGCTGTACCGGTAGGCACCAGCTGGTGTCAGCAGAGCTCTGGCTGCTCTCACCCCATCTGCAGTTCCATGAGCCACCAGCGGGTGTCAGCAGAGCCCTGGATACTCTCTCCCCATCATCTGCTGCACCTGGTGTGTGGGGCTATTTACGTAGGATCTGCCCTCCACCTGGTGCAGCAGGATTTTGGTTGTTTGTTTGCCTTGGGGGGACTTCCTTGTAGCTATTGGAACCTGTACCTGTACCTGACTTGTATCATCTGCTTGTAGCCTTCAGGTGAGTGCGCCAGCGCCTTAGGGCTTCAGTTTTCCATTGCTAGTTTTCTCCCTTAGTTAACTTTGTTTTGTCCCTTTTTTCTGAATTGAAGATATTTTTGTTGTTCCTTTTGACTTAATAAACCCCCCTGTTTACAGCACTTCCTTGTTGTCATTGCTCTGGCCAAACTTTCTGCTCCCTGGCGGAGAGTTCATATTAGAGAACTCTCTGTCTTGACATAATCCTGCTGCCCACCCAAACTCCACCTGGCCAGAGCATTGCTCATCCTGGGACCTGTAGTCCCTCTAGCTATTGCCAAAAGTCTCCGTTCCTAGCCCCCTAAAATGGATCCTGGAGTGATCAGAAAGTTGCTTGCATTAACAGAAAGCCATGCTGATGCTGTGCATGCAGAATTTATGGGATACTCCAAATCCATGAGTCTAGACATGATCAATTTTATCCATTCTCTGATTGATCAAGGGGATTTTGATTTCCCAGCTATTTCAACCCCTCATTAAGATCCTGGTGGATATAGCTTTCAAAATCAATACTCCTTTGCCACAGGTTAAGCAGACCTGTTCCATTGAACCCTGTGTCCCTGACCAGATTCCCCCAGATCCTCTCTGAGGTGCTGTGTGCTTCACCTGGGGCCTTGGCTCAGGGGTCAGCTATTTCCTTATGGGGCCAACCTGTACCTACTGCTAGAAGCCAGGACCCTGATTCCTGGTTCTATGAAGAATCTGATGATGATGATCCCGTCTTTGAGATCCATGCCATTGATTCTGATGATGATGCTTGGACCAATTTATCTGATGAGGATTGTGAGGTCGATGCTAGCCTGTCACCAGAGCGTCCCATGGTCGATGCTAGCCTGTCACCAGAGCGTCCCATGGTCGATGCCAGCCTGTCACCAAAGCATCTCATGGTCGATGCCAGCCTGTCACCAGAGCGTCCCATGGTCGAGTCAGCCGCCGCTGGACCCCACCGCGAGTCAGCCGCCGCTGGGCCCCACCGCTACTGGAACCTGTATCTGTACCTGACTTGTATCATCTGCTTGGAGCCTTCAGGCGAGTGCGCCAGCACCTTAGGATTTCAGTTTTCCCTTGTTAGTTTTCTCCTTTAGTTAACTTTGTTTTGTCCCTTTTTTTTTTAATTAAAGGTATTTTTGTTGTTCCTTTTGACTTAATAAACCCCCCTGTTTACAGCACTTCCTTGTCGTGTCATTGCTCTGGCCAAACTTTCTGCTCCCTGGCATAGAGTTCATATTAGAGAACTCTCCGACCTGACAATAGCTTAATTAGGGTTTCAACGTATGACTAGTAATGTTTTGGGATAACCATGTCTCAACATATAATGTTATTTCCCTCAGATGACATTATATACAATGTAACTATAAAGTAGAGACTCATTTTGTGATTTATTATTTTCAGGGGATTCGGGTTATCCACTGCTGCCGTGGCTGATGACACCGATTCTGTGGCCTTAGACGCAGCCACATGAGGGCTATAATCGTGCCCATAGGAAGACCCGGGCTGTGGTGGAGAGGGCATTTGGCCTTCTGAAGAGTCGATTCAGATGCCATACAGGGGGGCCCTGCAATATGACCCAAGCAAGGTCATTAAGATCATAATGGCGTGCTGTGTTTTGCATAATTTTGCCATTATGCAGAAGGTCCCCCAATATCTCGATGTGTCCCCCTCTCCAGCAGTAATAGACATTCCAGAGGAGTTATATGACGGCACCCAGAGTGCTTCTGGGCAGTCAGCCTGGGCCCACCTAATTTCAAATTATTTTAGTTAATCTTTCTTTATTGTTGCTTATTTTTGGTGTCATTATTTATATTATTTCATTGTGAATCAACAATTTTCTATTATTTATACATTGCTTTGCTTATGGGCAAAAAATAATACAAAAAAACATTTGGAAATGATTTGAGATTAATGAATTTTTATTTATAAATATTTACTTGAACAACACTAATCTTTTTCTAACCAAACAGATTAAAAATCCCCCAAAAAACACAGAACAGAAACCTTCAGTGAAAATATTTTAAATTAGGTAGGGAAATTAGGTGGGAAAGGGCACTTGCAGCCTACGAGGACATCCACTAAGCAAAGGAAGGATCCATTGGGACAGACTCCAGCCCCCTCAAAATCTGCCACATCCAGGATGGCCAAGGAGACTTCCTCCAGCCAGAATGCTCCCCTTCCCCCAACATCCCAAACCATAGGGAGTACTAGTAATAAGGGCAAGGGAAAGAGTAGGGCAAGAATCCATAGCCCCCCAACAACACCCTCTCCTGCTCAAGGCCTATTTGAGCATTCCAATGTTGAGAGCCCTGAGTCAGCGGGCAGCTCAACGGCTGCAACTTCTTTGGCCAGCCAGCCTATGACACCCAGCCCCCAAGCAAGTCCAATCCCAATCCTTTCAGAGCAAAAGTTGTTGCTCTTCATGGAGTGTAAGTCAGCCAAGAATGTCACCTACTATGCCAACCAACCCAGGATGAGCCAGCCAGGACATTATTAGGCCTAAACCTGCTGTGTGGGAGCTTGAGCGGCGCTTTACTGAGCCCCAAACTATGGCTTTGGCAAGTGGGGTTTCTGACCACTATCACGAGCTATATGGTGGGAAATCTAAAGCCACCAGCAAAGGCAAAAAGACACAAATGTGGGTGGAGATCACCAGACAGGTGAATTGTGGTGGGATGTAGAGAAAAGATGTTGAGCAAATACAACGCAAATTCTTATAATGGTGCATTTCCATAATAAGGATGTTGTTGTGCTTGTAGGTTGCCCAACAACTGTGCATGGGTGGCATTCATCATCTGCCACTGCTCCAACATAGCCTCCCTCTGCCTGCTGCTAGTCCAAATTTCATCCAGCATGGAGTTTAAGTTATTTATGTCATGTAATTGTCCAGCCAGCTCTTCATTTAATATTTGGGTAGTTTGCCTGAAGTAGCGGCTGTCATTTCTCCATGCTGTCTACATCAGCTGCACACGCCTCACCTGGGTTGTGGCGTGGCTGTGGGCATCTTCCTCTTCCCCCGGGTTTGGTCGTGTGCAGCTAATGGAGGTCCAGTCCTAGCAACAGTAACAGATGTTGTTGGCAAATCCTCTGCAGCAGAGCTAGCACATGGGACAGTTGGTTGTGTCTCATGCTGCTGGCCATGCTGGTGTTATTGTTGGTCTGCCAGCAGAGGGCGTGATTGACTCTGCTGCAGAGGAATTGTGGTTGGCTGCTGCTGGTGCAGTGGCAGATGATAATGCTGGGTTTGCATTTGGGGGGACATCAAAATGTTCTCCTCCTCCTCCTCCAGATGGTGGATAGCTTCCATTATGGGTGGTGTCTGTAGGGACAGGAAAAAAATGTTTAAGATAGTTGCTTAAATATATGTTGTGGCAAGTAGTCATCTTGCTTCACCAGTTAGTGAAGAGTACACTTACCAGATTGAGCTGTTTCTGTATAGGAGATGTTGCTAACGGCTGGCGGGACGTACTTGCAGTGGCCAAAGAAGTGGAGGGTTGCACACTAGGTTGAGTAGTTTGATGTGCTGGAATGTAAAAGTAAAGTCAAGTTAACACATACACATACCTTGTGTACCCAGAGGAGTAGCTAGGCTTTCTGGCACCCGGGGAAAAGATTAAAAATGGTGTCCCCCACCTGTTCTCAGAACCCCCTTTGGCGCCTGACCTGCTGCACCCAGGGAACGTGCCCCCCCTGCTCCACCCTAGATATGCCCCTGTGTGTACCTAAGCTTTTAATCTACATTTTTTCTACACAAAGCCAAAGAACCATTCCTTTAAATACTAACCTGCTGGCATGACATTACTGTCAGTGTCTATGGCCCTGGCCAATCCCTCAAGTGAAGACGGGTGTATGAGGACCAGAACCAGCTCCTCTGCTGTGGTGAACTGCAGTTTTGAGCGGTAGCCACCTTCTGTATGCAATCTGTTGCAACAAAACATTACTTATAAGGTCATGCACAACAACAACCAGCCCAACCCAAAGACCTATCTGTACCCATGCTGCCTGCGCTTATTTCGCTTCTGGCGAACTGCATACTTGAGGTCTGAGAATTTGCGTTGTATTTGCTCCACATCTTTTCTTTCCATCCCAGCACAATTCACCTGTCTGGTCATGTCCTCCCAGATTTGTGTCTTTCTCATTTTGCTTGTGGTTTTAGAATTTCTACCCCACTTGCCAAAGCCATAGTTTGGGGTTCAGTAAAGCAGCTGCTCAAGGTCCCACGCTGCAGGTTTCTGGCTAATGATGTCCTGGCTGGCTCATCCTGGGTCGGTGGCATAGTAGGTGACATTCTTGTCTGACTTTCAGCCGACGAATAGCCAGACCTTTCGCTCAGAAAGGATTGTGCTGGACTTGCTTGGGGGCTGGGTATCATAGGCTGGCAGGCCAAAGAAGTTGCAGCCATTGAGCTGCCCAGTGACTCAGGGCTCTCAACATTGGAATGGTCAAATGGCCACGAGCAGGGGAGGGTCTTGTTGGGGGATATGGATTCTTGCCCTACTTTTCCCCTTGCCCTTAATACTAGTGCTCCCTTGGGTTCTGGATGTTGTTGGATGGAGAGCATTATGCCTGGAGGAAGTTTCCTTTGCCTTCTGGGATGTGGCATTTTGAGGGGGCTGTAGCCTGGCCCAATGGATCCTTCCTTTGGCGAGTGGATGTCCTCGTAGGCTGCAATTGGCCACTGGATTTGTTGGACCTAGTTGCAGGCCTGCCATTATGTTGCCTTGAAGTCGCTTTCTGGTGTACGCCACAACGATCATGCCGTTCATGGGGCTTGGCAGTCTGGCGGCTACCTCTCTTGGCAGGCATATCGATATCTGTAAAGACACTCAGCTGAGTGTACAGGTACCCTTTTAATACTTATGACTGTGTATGACATTGACGTCGTTCATACAGCCGTGCGCATCCCGGAAACAGCTGGGGCGCAACACATCTGCTATAACAGTAATTAAAGATGGCCCCATGCTCTTTACCCCCGAGCAACAGGAGACAATCGTGCTAGTAAGTGTTTGTGCAGGCATTTATTTGTAAGCCAAATGCATGCATATGCGATTAGGCAGGGCAGGCGAAAAAAGTGGGGACCAAATTTGATTATAAATGCGGCCGGCAAGCGAAAGTTAGTGTGCGCAACACTAAAATGGGATCTAGAAGGATAGCTAAAGCCTTGAAATGTTAGGGGGAATGATAATTATGAAGCTGCTATCATTAACATTGTGATTTGTATGATGTTTTAGTTAATGACATCTGTTTTTATTTCACCTTTTAGATGATTATGACCAACCACTACGGTTATCTGGCGAGCAGCTTTGAAAAGAAGACCTTGGCACTGGAAATAGTGGCCAAAATAGCGGAGGATACTGACACCACCTTCACTTATACCCAGATAATTCACCACTGGTCGGAGTTGAAACGCAGGAAGAGGCCCCATTACTATTACATGTTAGAAATGCACTGCCCTTAAGCCAGGCCTGTGTTTATGAATGCTATTCTCTTCTAGTCAGAAAATGGGAACCCGGAGGTGAACAGTCCGGCCAGTGCTGGAGAGATCTGGGCCAAGTGAAGGTGGTGGCAGTCCAGTGCCAAGCTCTTCCCCATCAGCTGCTCGCCAGACCACCTGGACAGATGCCGGACCAGCACCACTCTGGTATGATTATCACACAGAAGCCCACACAGGTACATGCACTGTACACTATATACTTTTAGATGATGATGTAGTGGGTGAAGAGCCGGGTTTGGAGAGGCCACAAGGCCAGGCACCTGAGGTGCATGGAGAAGGTGGGTGATGTCACACACACATTCTAATTAAAATCTCTTCATTAGAGATTATTAGTAACCATATTTTTACTTTCTCAAGAAACTCAGACTAGGAGGAGTGGCAGGCACCAGAGAGGAGGCTGGTCCCCCAGGATCATGTCGTCCACCAGCCTAGTAAGTTTGTAGAGACAATATGGCTAAATAAATAGCAAAACTCTGCGGGATTAGTAACAATAAATCAAAATTATATCTTCAGTCTTTATAACTCTAAAATAAATTCCACCAGCTGTGCTCTTCAGTCAAAACGTGTATCCCAACACCAGATCTTAAATGCACGTACCAAATGGCTTCTTTAGATATAACTTGTAAATTCCAAAAACACTCTCCACAGACCAATTTCCTTTTATAATAACAACGGTATCTTCACCAGCAAATGCCTCCGTATATAATTACCACATAGGCTTTAGTGAGGAGTGAGGGGGGAAGCAAAAGACATTGCACATAGCGTAACTCCGTTTGGCAAATTAAAATGTATAAGCTTTATTGTGCTTACCGCATAGCAGGATTAAAATGATGTTAGTATTTACATCCAAATATGATTCACACAGCAAAGTCGGCGTTGCCTTTCAATTCACCCAAATAGAAACTGCAAAGGAACCTTCAAACGCCGCGCTCCCCCGGCCGTGGGAGACGCGATTAATCCAGCGCGCGTAGTAACTCAGGTAGAGACGTCTGTTGGAACAGGTGATGCAGGTGGAGCCACGCCCAACGCGTTTCGTCGCTCAGGACTTTGTCATAGGCGCCTATGTTTCTATTTGGGTGAATTGAAAGGCAATGCCGACTTTGCTGTGTGAATCATATTTGGATGTAAATACTAACGTCATTTTAATCCTGCTATGCGGTAAGCACAATAAAGCTTATACATTTTAATTTGCCAAACGGAGTTACGCTATGTGCAATGTCTTTTGCTTCCCCCCTCACTCCTCACTAAAACCTATGTGGTAATTATATACGGAGGCATTTGCTGGTGAAGATACCGTTGTTATTATAAAAGGAAATTGGTCTGTGGAGAGTGTTTTTGGAATTTACAAGTTATATCTAAAGAAGCCATTTGGTACGTGCATTTAAGATCTGGTGTTGGGATACACGTTTTGACTGAAGAGCACAGCTGGTGGAATTTATTTTAGAGTTATAAAGACTGAAAATATAATTTTGATTTATTGTTACTAATCCCGCGGAGTTTTGCTATTTATTTAGCCATATTGTCTCTATCCTTTAGACTGCTCTGACACAGTCTCTGACTCCTGCGCTGGACATTATTACTAATTATTTATTAAGAATTGCTGGATTATTTATTAACAATTTAATCAGCGCGGCTTTGATTAGTGTAAGGGGGCGGTATCTCCAGCCTGCCTCCCTTCCCACTATTGTGTGTTTCTAGTAAGCTTGTAGTTTACTTAGTTGATTTACATTAACATGCCTTCATCAACAGGTATTCCAAATCCCTAGCCTCCAAACTTAGCTTAATGTATGGGCCATTCCCTAGCCTCCAAACTTAGCTTAATTTATGGCCCAATCCCTAGCCTAGAAAATTAATAATATTTCATTCAACAGGTATTTAAAATGCATATACGAAAAATTAATTTTTGATTTCTTTTCACAGCAACACCACAGCAGAGATTGCAAGTTTTGACGGCAACTGTGCATAGGCTGGTGGGCAACATACAGGAGTTGGCAGCTTCACTGGGGACCAGCGAGGAATAGAATCCTGGGGCCTACCACATTTTTGTAATTATTTATAATGTTTGTTTTTATAATAAAAAAAATAACAATTTTAGAATAAGTATTTTAAAAAATTTTAACAAAAATAAAATTTCAGAAGTGTTTAAAACATTTTATAAAAAAAAAAAAAAAAGGGTCAAAAAAAAATTGGCTAATTGTAAGAAGGTTCCAGAGGAATAAAATGTTTATGATCTCAATTATTAATGAATTATTATTAAATCCCTAATATTACTGGAAAATAGGTAACTTGGATGAATGGAGTCTGTGGATTTTTACCTGGTTATTATGATTCTGATCCAGGGCTGGCTGATGCACATATAATGTAATATAAGTTAATTTTGGTTAATTGCCTCAATGTTCAATATATATATGTGTGTATGTGTATACACAGACTCAAGTAATGTTTGGGTTAGCTTCTCCTAGTAATTAACTTCGACCATTTAACTGAAACCATATGTTTGTACTACATGACTGCTTCTTTGTAATAGGAGGACAGTTGGAGGTGGAGAGATTTAGGAATAACATTTAAGGAGGAGAATGTGGGGGAAGGGGTCACTCTTCTCTTCTCTTCTCTTCTCTTGGGTCTTTTTGCTTTGGGCCTCTGAACAGACATGTAAGATTGCCACATGGCCAGTATGGTGGGGGTTGGGAGAGAGAGACAAAGACCCTAGTAAGAATGATTGCTGCATTTTCCTATGGACATTGCTCACATTCCTGCTTTGCAACTTCATATCATATTTACACCATTCATATTATATTTCTGTAATGGAATCAGCTCTATTTATATTAAATCCATTTATCGATTTTTGGTTTCGGCCAATACTTTGCTTAAATTACTATAGCTGAGATCAGATTCTGGATGGCCCAAAAACAGTCCTTGTTAAGGAAAACAAGGGAAAGAAATATCACAAATAATGATATTTTACAATGGCGAGCGGACAGTTATTTTGGAGCCTACTTCAGTTTAAAGAGGGGGAAATGGTATGATTATACCAAATGACTTTTAAACTTCAGTACGTCCAAAAGAACCTAGAAGAATCCAGTATGATCGTCAGTGGAAGACATAAGAAATTCATGCTGTGAAAGAGGAAGACATTTTTACGGTGAGTAATGGATTTTATTAATAATATTGCTGATAAGAGTAATCTAGAATTTAGTTCTCTGATTTATCAGAAGAGTGATGGAGAGCTTTGGAGAGTAATGTATACTCAGCTCATTAAGGCTAACTTAGAAGTTGATAATTCTAGATTTTTATTAAAGAAATCTAAGACAAAGATCCAAAATGTATTTAAGATGTTTAAACTTTATAATGAAATGATTAATCCGGATGAAATGTGTTTGGCTGATTTAGTAACTGTGCAAACAGCACCCCCTGCTGGTTCCAAATGTGCTAATGTTCGTAGTGAGAAGATTCTCGAGCATGTTTCTGTGCAGACAATAGAAGAGCAGGGAGCATCAGAAGTGAATTTTGATTGTGAAAATTGTCCTTTATTGGCAGATTATATAAGAAACCTAGAAAATCAATTAACTACCAGGGAACAGCTATTAGAAAAATTAAGTAATGAAATAAAAATCATATCAGCAAACACTAAGAAAGCTGATAAGGAAGAAGGTAAGCCTGGTCCATCAAGAACAAAAGTAGGCATACAGAAGGAATCTTATATTCCTGATCTGATCTCTTTAGATTTGGAGAATATTAAAGAGGATGAAATGGAGATGAGGAATAAAAAACTTTTGGATAATTCAGTCAGAGTTAATATTAAGATTCACAAGCAGTTAATGAAGATCTTAAAGTATATTCCAGCATATGACCAGAATGTTGATGCATTTGGAAATGCAGATGTGTTTGAATTATTTACTGACAGATATTGTCTAAATGATGAACAGAAGAATAAGTTGTTTAGGATTTGGATACCGGCAAATATGATCAGACGTGTTGAGCTTTCTCCAGTAAATATAGATGGAGAATTAGTTCACAGTACACGGGCAGACAGATTAAGACAGTTAATACATTTTGTTAATGCAACTGTGCATAGGCTGGTGGGCAACATACAGGAGTTGGCAGCTTCACTGGGGACCAGCGAGGAATAGAATCCTGGGGCCTACCACATTTTTGTAATTATTTATAATGTTTGTTTTTATAATAAAAAAAATAACAATTTTAGAATAAGTATTTTAAAAAATTTTAACAAAAATAAAATTTCAGAAGTGTTTAAAACATTTTATAAAAAAAAAAAAAAAAAGGGTCAAAAAAAAATTGGCTAATTGTAAGAAGGTTCCAGAGGAATAAAATGTTTATGATCTCAATTATTAATGAATTATTATTAAATCCCTAATATTACTGGAAAATAGGTAACTTGGATGAATGGAGTCTGTGGATTTTTACCTGGTTATTATGATTCTGATCCAGGGCTGGCTGATGCACATATAATGTAATATAAGTTAATTTTGGTTAATTGCCTCAATGTTCAATATATATATGTGTGTATGTGTATACACAGACTCAAGTAATGTTTGGGTTAGCTTCTCCTAGTAATTAACTTCGACCATTTAACTGAAACCATATGTTTGTACTACATGACTGCTTCTTTGTAATAGGAGGACAGTTGGAGGTGGAGAGATTTAGGAATAACATTTAAGGAGGAGAATGTGGGGGAAGGGGTCACTCTTCTCTTCTCTTCTCTTCTCTTGGGTCTTTTTGCTTTGGGCCTCTGAACAGACATGTAAGATTGCCACATGGCCAGTATGGTGGGGGTTGGGAGAGAGAGACAAAGACCCTAGTAAGAATGATTGCTGCATTTTCCTATGGACATTGCTCACATTCCTGCTTTGCAACTTCATATCATATTTACACCATTCATATTATATTTCTGTAATGGAATCAGCTCTATTTATATTAAATCCATTTATCGATTTTTGGTTTCGGCCAATACTTTGCTTAAATTACTATAGCTGAGATCAGATTCTGGATGGCCCAAAAACAGTCCTTGTTAAGGAAAACAAGGGAAAGAAATATCACAAATAATGATATTTTACAATGGCGAGCGGACAGTTATTTTGGAGCCTACTTCAGTTTAAAGAGGGGGAAATGGTATGATTATACCAAATGACTTTTAAACTTCAGTACGTCCAAAAGAACCTAGAAGAATCCAGTATGATCGTCAGTGGAAGACATAAGAAATTCATGCTGTGAAAGAGGAAGACATTTTTACGGTGAGTAATGGATTTTATTAATAATATTGCTGATAAGAGTAATCTAGAATTTAGTTCTCTGATTTATCAGAAGAGTGATGGAGAGCTTTGGAGAGTAATGTATACTCAGCTCATTAAGGCTAACTTAGAAGTTGATAATTCTAGATTTTTATTAAAGAAATCTAAGACAAAGATCCAAAATGTATTTAAGATGTTTAAACTTTATAATGAAATGATTAATCCGGATGAAATGTGTTTGGCTGATTTAGTAACTGTGCAAACAGCACCCCCTGCTGGTTCCAAATGTGCTAATGTTCGTAGTGAGAAGATTCTCGAGCATGTTTCTGTGCAGACAATAGAAGAGCAGGGAGCATCAGAAGTGAATTTTGATTGTGAAAATTGTCCTTTATTGGCAGATTATATAAGAAACCTAGAAAATCAATTAACTACCAGGGAACAGCTATTAGAAAAATTAAGTAATGAAATAAAAATCATATCAGCAAACACTAAGAAAGCTGATAAGGAAGAAGGTAAGCCTGGTCCATCAAGAACAAAAGTAGGCATACAGAAGGAATCTTATATTCCTGATCTGATCTCTTTAGATTTGGAGAATATTAAAGAGGATGAAATGGAGATGAGGAATAAAAAACTTTTGGATAATTCAGTCAGAGTTAATATTAAGATTCACAAGCAGTTAATGAAGATCTTAAAGTATATTCCAGCATATGACCAGAATGTTGATGCATTTGGAAATGCAGATGTGTTTGAATTATTTACTGACAGATATTGTCTAAATGATGAACAGAAGAATACGTTGTTTAGGATTTGGATACCGGCAAATATGATCAGACGTGTTGAGCTTTCTCCAGTAAATATAGATGGAGAATTAGTTCACAGTACACGGGCAGACAGATTAAGACAGTTAATACATTTTGTTAATGGTGAATCTCCAGATTTTGAGGTGTTGAATAACTTAAAACCCTCACCCGATGAAGATGTTTATGCCTTCATGGAAAAATTTGAACAGGCATATAGACTAATAATAGGAATTCCTGAGGAAGAGGAGCCTAACAGCATGATAAAAACTTTTGTTAGGAAATTTAACTTCCTTGATCCAGTCTCAAAAATGTTAGCAAGTGAAAAAGATTCTTTGCAGGAAGCTGCAGCATTTATAGACAAAATAAGGAGACAGTTAAAATACAACACAAATAAGGCAACCATTTCAGCTATTCAAAAGAGGGATGAAGCTTTTCAGCATGTGAGATCTAAAACTCTCACTGCTGCCACCTGTAGGTATAACAGGGAAAGGCAGATGAATCCACAGGATGTTATCTGTATGGAAGAAATTAGAGAAGATGCAGAAAATACTGAGTATAGCAAAGAGAATGAGATGCTGACTGATAATACAATGGATGTAGATTGTACTACCAAGTATGTTTCATATGTTTCCATACTGGATGAGGCAAATAAATGTGCAAATGTGTTGCCCCAGAAACAGCAGATTAATTCTGAGCTAGAAACAGTTACTGTTGCACAAGGCGGTAAATTTAACCCTTTCGCTGCCAGCCTACCTGCAGCATTTGCCACTCCCTGTTGCCAGACGATGTTTCACCATTTTGCGCTACACATATTCAACTGTCATTTTTGAAGGGATTTCCAGGGATTTCCCAGGAAAATTATATATTGTTTTTTTCAACAGAGTCTGGGCTTTAACATGAAATGTCTTGTTTGTATTTTTTAGGTGTATTCTCAATTTTTTTGGGTGAAATGTGTGAAAAAAAATAAAAAAAAAACATTTTTTTACAATTTGTAGAGTTTTTTTGTAATAAAAAATGCAAGTTTGTCAATAAAATCTTATTGCGTGAGAAACCCCAATTTCTCCCGGTTACAGCGATACCACATATGTATAGGTAGACACCCTTTCCTGCCCAGAAGCCTTTTATAGCTGCTGGATGACAAATGGTTAATTAAAAAAAAAATGACATAGGGTCCCCCTTCCCGGGGAGGGGGACCCCATTTTTTTTTGGATTTTGAAGGGTTAAAAACCCTTCAAAATCCAAAAAAAAAAATGACGTGGGGTCCCCCTTACCCAAAGTAACCAGCCCGGGACCAGCTATGGGGGCTTGTAGGCACAGAGTGGGGGGGCCAGCTTTGGTGGCCCCCCCACCCTGCAGCCTACGAGCCCACATAGCCTATGTGGGCCCGGGCTCTTCTGCCCCCCCCTGGCCTTTGGGGAGGCAGGTAATGGGGGTGCGGGGGTTAATGGCAAGCCACCCGCTAGGGCAGGTGACTTGCCACCCCCCCAGCCTTGTGAACTGGTATAAGGGGTCTCATGGACCCCTTACCAGCTCACAAAGGGTTAATGTGAAAAAAAAACACCACACAATAATAAAAAGTATTTTATTAGAAAAAAAAAAAATTTTTTTTTACTGTACTTACCTTCGATTGCAAGCTCTTGTCCCTCGCCGCTCAGCTGACAGATGCCGGTGATCGGCATCCAGAGAAGGAGAAGGCAGGAGATCAGAGGATCTCCTGTCACCTCCTTCCCCTGTGCCGATCACCGGCATCTGAGAAGCTGAGAAGGCTGAAGCCTGAGATCGGGGCCGGGATGACTTCATAAGCCCCGCCCCCAAGGGGGCGGGGCTTAGAGGCATGATGGCGGCCGCCATCGTGAAGAAGAGAGGAGAGAGCCTCCCAGGCTCTCTCCTGAAGATCGGTAAGTCCTGGGGGGGGATCGGAGGCCCCCCAGGTGAAGAGGAGGGACAGCGGGAGCCAGCGCACACACAGGTAAGTGAATGTCATTTTTATTTTTTTTTTTTTTTACAGATAGAAGCTGCTGCTGCAGAAGCGGGGGGGGGGTCGGCCTATTCCGGGGGCTCTCCTGGAGCCATCCGACCCCCCACGGGGGATCGGATGGCACCAAATTAAAGAGGAGACCCGGCCGGATCCAACAAGGGGTCAGGTGAGTATTTGTTGTTTTTACTTTTTAAACTACAAGCGAGGAAAGTCAAGCACGTAACACCTACGGGCTTGGCACTTAAGGCCCAGCCAAGCCAGCACGTAGGTGTTACGTGCTTGGCAACAAAAGGGTTAAAGTAAGAACTAGGGATGTTCATTGTTATTCTTGTGGAGGAATTGGACATGTTTCTAGGTGTTGTAACAGTTTTCATAATGAAAAGCACACTAGAAATAATAAACCTAAAACTTTCAGGACATATAAAAGAGATACAGAAGTATATACACCACGCTGGGGGCATAATTCTCAAACAAAGAGAATTCCTTTCTTTGGAAACACCAGAGAAAGAGCTGTACATAGGAATGTAAAAGAAAGAAGGTGGGGCACAAGAACACAAATCTTTCTAGATTTGATTCAGAGTGGTGTGCCCATAGCAGAGATTGATAATATGCCTACATCTTATCTGTGGAAGGTTTGGAAACAAATGAAGCAGCAAGGAAATTTGAAATTCGCCCAACCCAAGTGGGTAGCGACAAGTGATGTCACTTCAGTCCCTTCTGCCCAAAGAAATCCAAACGTTTAGAGAGTTAGCAGGAAAGTTATTGATTAATGGCAGAGGATGGGAGGTGCCATTCCTCTGAAATAACTTTTAATGCTAGGGTGTAGGGGGAAGGGATAATGATTGAATTGAGAACAAAGAACACCATATATGGCTAAAAGGGTTTGCAAATTTTAAAGGCATTATTCTAAATATGGTTAGTTGAGATATAACATCTAGAATATGTGGTTATGAACTAATTTTTTAGTCAGATTAAATTCCTTAAAAGTCATTCATGGGTATAAAAAGTTGTGATTAATTAAATTAAATAACTGATTGTAGGTATCACTAATCTGATATAATTATTCTATAAAGAGTTAGAGTGGAAAATATATTTGTGTAACAGATGTGATTTTAGAAGACCATAGATGGACAGATTCGATTGACTCATTTCTTGTGGAGCAAAGAACCGTAAAATTGTAAATTAAGTTTAGGAGTGAGTTGTACATTGATTACTGTAGGAAAAAATAGAATATTGAGGGTAAGGATTATTTTGGCTCACCTCAAGATTCAATAGATTGTCCAGTAGAGCGATCAGATTGTATCTGATCGGAACAGTCTCAGTTGTAACACAGATATTTGCTTTAAGAGCTAGTCTGACTAGAGAAATTCCTTTGTTGGATAATTACCAACAGATGGCCATTAGACTTAGAGAGAGATGAATGTACTTTTAAAGGAATAATCAACACTAACAACACTTCCCTAACATATTTAAACTAATATAAGCAAGTAAAATTCATATCAAGTCATTAATATTTCTGAAGTAAAAGGTAGGTATTATTATTATTAAGGTTTTAAAGCAAGGTTCTTAATAGTATTTACTAGAAGTTTAGGTTTCCACACACTTTTAAAGGATCAAGGTAATATTGGGTTAGAGGTTGAAACAAACAGCTGGAGTCAATTAACAGATCTTATACATGAGAGATATGCATCTGCTTGTAAGTGGCATTTTAAATTTAGAAGATTTGAATTGGAAATGATTGTATAGAAATGTGAAGAAAAACAGAAGAATATATTTCATGTTTCACTGATGCATGCTCAGATAAGCTGATCAGAGGATGTCTCAGAAGCTTGGTTTCAAGAGAAAAGAGATTCTGGTGACATGACTTGAGTGGGAGATATGCTTCTGTTATTCCAAGGCATGTTCTTCAAAAATTTAGTAACAAGAATGGGATCAAGGCATAAGTTACTGGGAAGAAATTGAGTAAATTGTACTGACGTCATACAATTTAATTAAATTTTGCCCAGATTATCCCAAATTAATTGACTTAATTTATTGACAATGCACTTATGAAGTATTTATGATGCAGATGAAAACTTTATAATATATACTGATTGTTAGGGTGAACAGTGCCAAAACAAGTTTTATGGAAAGTGGATCTGGAGTATAATTCA
Source organism: Gastrophryne carolinensis (assembly GCA_027917425.1). Taxonomy (NCBI): domain Eukaryota; kingdom Metazoa; phylum Chordata; class Amphibia; order Anura; family Microhylidae; genus Gastrophryne; species Gastrophryne carolinensis. The sequence continues at coordinate 315,113,504 of CM051236.1, read as the reverse complement.
TGTGAATTTAGAAGAATGCTATGAAATTATTTGCTTAAAGAAATTGATGCTGCTAAATTTTATGTTAAAGGAAAGAAAACCGAGGCTGACTATATAAGGAATGATGACGGAAATGATGACGCGAAGCCCTGAAGTCAGAAGGAAAGAGAAGAAGAAAGGAGTAACATGACAAGATAAGAAGCCATGTTATGAAATCTGTTATATAAAATTTTGTGAATTCATTTTTTTTTCAAGGCAGTGACACATATTTACATATTTATGTTAGGGAACTAAAATAGAACATTACACCTAAAGGTCTACCTATTAGCATAATAAGTGGAGGTGTATAGCGGTGCTTATGAAATGTTACCATATGGGTTAAGAGGATTTTTTTGGTTCTGGGTCACTAATAAAAAGGGTAAATATGTTCATAGTGGTTTGGTGGGAGGAGTCAGAAGGGGTTAAGAATTTAGATTCTGAGTCTTGACTCTTCTTTGATCTATCACAACCAGATTTTCTTTTAATACTCATGCACTTGTCACTGGGAGTACAGATGTAAAAAGGGGATTCATTCTTCTTTGGAAGAACAGGGTCATGAGCAAATGAATAATAGGAAACAAGGGTTTAGCTTGTTATCTTAATGTTATTGTGCTTTTGCTCTTGACGTTGTTAGGTCAAAGTCTGAACTGAGGAATATATCATCAGGTTTGCTCTTCCAATCCAGGTTAATTGTTTAATTAGTTAAACAAATGATAAACAGGGGGATAATCAAATTACTTTGAATTTCCTGGGTACAATTGAAGTATAAGACCTCATTAAAGAGTACTAAGACTAGAGGTGTCTAAATTTAACAGGAATTGGTCTGTTCTCTGTTATATTGGTAAAGGGTAAAGAAGATTTGTCCCATACTTCCATCTTTGTTTAAATTCACTCAGAAAATGGACACAGGAAGTAAGGAATTAGGAGGTCTAGTTACAATCAAGCGGATATTCAATAGCAAATGATTGTTAAAACCTGGAATAGATTGAACATGATCGATCTCATCTCTTTGGGAAGGGTTATAACCATCAATGAACAGAGTCATTCATACCAAGGTCTGCAGGAAATGTTAATATAAATCGAGTCATTTTGTTTGTTTTTTGTTTGTTGTTTGTTTGTAAATTATTAGGATAATTGATTTTTTTTTGTATATTTTAATATTTCGTTAACTTAGTTTAGATTTTGGATCAGTAGTTTTAGCAGTCAAAATGATAAAGGGAATAGAGGTAAAAAAATATTTCCTTTGGTTCAGCAAGTTCTGAGATTGGAATCATGTTTCTTGGTGAGTTAACCCACAGTTGAATGAATGTGAAATGAATGATGGAAAAGTGGATAGATGGCATGTTTTTATTTTAACTAACAATAACCCTGCATTAATAATTTGAGATCTTAACAGGGGGAATTGTAAGAAGGTTCCAGAGGAATAAAATGTTTATGATCTCAATTATTAATGAGTTATTATTAAATCCCTAATATTACTGGAAAATAGGTAACTTGGATGAATGGAGTCTGTGGATTTTTACCTGGTTATTATGATTCTGATCCAGGGCTGGCTGATGCACATATAATGTAATATAAGTTAATTTTGGTTAATTGCCTCAATGTTCAATATATATATGTGTGTATGTGTATACACAGACTCAAGTAATGTTTGGGTTAGCTTCTCCTAGTAATTAACTTTGACCATTTAACTGAAACCATATGTTTGTACTACATGACTGCTTCTTTGTAATAGGAGGACAGTTGGAGGTGGAGAGATTTAGGAATAACATTTAAGGAGGAGAATGTGGGGGAAGGGGTCACTCTTCTCTTCTCTTCTCTTCTCTTGGGTCTTTTTGCTTTGGGCCTCTGAACAGACAACATGTAAGATTGCCACATGGCCAGTATGGTGGGGGTTGGGAGAGAGAGACAAAGACCCTAGTAAGAATGATTGCTGCATTTTCCTATGGACATTGCTCACATTCCTGCTTTGCAACTTCATATCATATTTACACCATTCATATTATATTTCTGTAATGGAATCAGCTCTATTTATATTAAATCCATTTATCGATTTTTGGTTTCGGCCAATACTTTGCTTAAATTACTATAGCTGAGATCAGATTCTGGATGGCCCAAAAACAGTCCTTGTTAAGGAAAACAAGGGAAAGAAATATCACAAATAATGATATTTTACACTAATAAAAAATCCTAAACAAAAAATTTTAAAATAAATTTTTCAAAAGTTAACCAGGTTTCGTCTTTCATTTCTCAAAACAAATAAAAATGTAATGCTTGCACACATCCACTAAAGAACGTAAATCAGAAGACATCTAGAGGGAAAAGAAAAAGATCTACAGAATCCAGAACATTAAGGTAAGCATGAAAATATGTGGATGGAAAACACCAACGAGTGCCAGGTTCAGGTAAGCATGAATCGCGTGGAACTAAGAAAAAAACAACAACCGCTAGTGAGTTCAGGTAAGCATGAATCGCGTGGGACTAAGAAAAAACAACCACTAGTGAGTTCAGGTTAGCATGAATCGCGTGGGACTAAGAAAAAAACAACAACCGCTAGTGGGACTAAGAAAAAAACAACCGCTAGTGAGTTCAGGTAAGCATGAATCGCGTCGGACTAAAAAAACAACAACCACTAGTGAGTTCAGGTAAGCATGAATCGCGTCGGACTAAAAAAACAACAACCACTAGTGAGTTCAGGTAAGCTTGGGAGCAGAAGTGAGTGAGAGAATAGTTGATATGGGTTAATGAATGAGTTAACTAGCTGCGTACATGCGTGCAAACATAGCAGCTTGTCCAACAAATTTCCGTTTGGACGTATATTTTGAGAAAGATGCATGCTGAATATCGCGGAAATCTTCGTTGGATGCTACGTTGAAAAACGCTGAAAAACGGTAGTATACAGGGTTTACTAAGCATAGGAAACGGAAACCTCGTCCTCTCGAGGATGCAAGGAGAGCCGGAAAATTGCATTCTCGTTGGCGTGCGCAGCTACAAATTCACAGGGCGTATTCCAATTTAACACCTTATTGTAGTTTGTACAAACAAGAAACACAATACTTACACATTGTTTTAGCTCTGTCTTCAAGCCAAGAAGAGCATTGGCCAGGTTATGAAACCGCCTATTTATTTTTTTCTGGGCAAATTCAATCTGAGGGAAAACATTTTCCAGGTAAAAATGCCCCAGTTTCAAAAGATAGCAGCAGTGTTCTGAAACCTGCAATGAAAAATAAAAAAGTGTCAAATAAATATGTGCTAATTGTTTAAAAGGTTTATCTGGCACATAAGAGCTGTCAGAAGCCAGTCGGCGATTGGTGGAGGGCGGGTGCAGAGGCATGGGACTACAACCTACCGGTTGTCGTTGGTCGGCGCAGGGAGGGCACAGCGATTGGCTTTGGATCAGAGGTAAGTAAAGAAAAAAGAAAATACTTTCTGAAATATAGCATTACTGCTGTGTGGGGGCTTTTTACATTTAACCTTTTGTGAACTGGTAAGGGGTCCTTGAGAGGCTTGTGGGGCTAGCAAGTCATCTGTGGCAAGCTGATTAACAAAATAGGGAAGCACACTAGAATCAATACTAGTACAAAAAATTTTATTTTATTTGATCTTGACACAAGTTAGTCACCACATATAATCCTAAACATGCTAAAACCAATAAAAAAACATAAATCAAACAATGACAAACAAAACAGACCAACATAGATAGGTGTGTAGGCGATGGGGAGAGCACAATCAAAAAATATATATATATATTTAGCCATCAAATTCCTATTTATATCTGTATACACATCATAATAAAAAAAAGTTTCTGATATAAATATGAAGCCATGTGCATGTACTGTGCTGCCTATGATCCGGATCATAGAAATATATATGTGCTGTAAAGTGCAAGTGCAAACAATCAAAAAATAAATTTGATTGTAACCAATCTGAAATTGGTGATCAGAACCAATCCCATCAAGATAATAAAAAAAACTAACACAATTCAATGCCTATATAACAATCACAAATAACAGTATCAAAATCAATCCCCCATCATCATCATAACCAAAGTGTGCTAATGTCCTGCCTGAGGAATTGGGAAGCGTGCCCACGGAATGCGTGGCTCTTGGGGTCGTAGGCTGTGGGCTGTTCATTTTGTGACCTATACTGTGGTTCACATCATAGGACATTAGCACACTTACAATCAAATTTATTTTTTGATTGTTTGCACTTGCACTTTACAGCACATATATATTTTTATGATCCAGATCATAGGCAGGTTTTGCACAGTACATGCACATGGTTTCATATTTATATCAGAAACTTTTTTTTTTGGAAATATATATATTGTAGACATGTCACTGGAGAAGTGATCGAGGGGGTGTACAATTTACCTAGGTTACTACGCTGGGTGAGATGGTAAGTCCAGGATTGATTTGTTTCTCAGCAGTGATATGCTGCCGAGTGTTGTTTAATTTTGCCGGGCCTGGATTTATATGGAATGGCAGGTAGGTTTGGTAGAGGGACCTGTCATTCCACACCTCCCCGATCCAGTTTGGGTTTTGGATCAGGTGAGCTCTGATCCTAATTAGCCTGGAAAGGTAAAAGCTCTGCAGAGACTGCAGGCTATTGCTCTCAGCCAGGAATGAACAGCCTGTGTGTGTGTTTGAAGGAAGCTGCGAACGCAGCCACTGCTGGAGCTAAAAACTCACCCTGCGATATCCAGGCTAACGCTGTGTTTTGAAACTGCCAGATAGGTGAGAAGAACCTGTTAGTAAGCGCCCAGACGGGCTAGGTCTTTTATTTTGTTTGTACACAAAAGAAGCACGTGGTTGCTGTATGTTTTGTTTGCTGGACTGTTTATGCCATGAATAAACGCCAAGATCTGCTTTTATAACGTCTGAGTCTGCCGTGAACTGTGTCCAAACACACCATCCCCCGGGAAGATCCCTACAATATATATATATATTTTTTTGATGCTGCTCTCCCCATTGCCTACACACCTATCTATATTGGTCTGTTTTGTTTGTCATTGTTTGATTTATGTTTTTTATTTGGTTTTAGCATGTTTAGGATTATATGTAGTGATTAATTTGTGTCAATAATAACAAACAAAATAATACATTTTTTGTACTAGTATTGATTCTAGTGTGCCTCCCTATTTTGTTGTAGTCTGATTAAGCCTTTGTAAGCTTTGGGAGTGGTACCTGTATTAATTAGAAGGGTTTGGTGCAGGTCCCCTTTGTTTGTCCCACCTGTGGCAAGCTGATGACTTGTCATTGATCCCTGGAAACATTACCTGCCTTCCCAAAGCCCAGGGTGGCAGAAGAGCCCGCAGCCCACGAAGGCTATGTGGGCTTGTAGCCTTCAGGTTCAGGGGCCACCCAGGCTGGCCCCCGCACCCTTGTCTACAAGCCCACATAGCTGGCTTTACTGGGAATGGGGGACCCCATGCCATTTTTTAAATTTTTAACCCCTACAAATTAAAAAAAAAGTGTGAGGTCCTGCTCTGGATTTGTTTTTAACATTAACCTTTGATTGTGTGGATAGTAGTTGTATTCCATTTGTGTGTATTTTACACACAATATTGTTTTCTATATACATTTTTATTTTTTTTTACATTTTGTACCCCAAAATATTCATAAACTGTAAAAGTCTGCCAAGAAAACAATATGTAATTCACTGGAATTTCCTGCAAAAATCAGTTAAACATGTGTATTGTTCTGTTCAGAGGGACCTTGCACTTTCAGATTTAGCTTGTTTTTTTGTTTTTCTTGTTTCCATTTGCATATTAATATTTTAGGAAAAAAAATGTATTCAGCTTTTTATTTATTTTTTAGGGGAACCCTGTGAATTGCTTGAGGGTTTGTGTCAAGAAAACTTGCCCATGACAACAAACTTGGTTCACCTAGAAAGCCTGAGGAGTGTACTGTATTGTGTGGGGGGATTTCAAATGTAAAGGGCTGTTTCTCTTTAAAAACTGCAAGGTTCGCATAGTAGTTGTATTTTATTTGAAAATCTCTTAAGGCACCATTTCAGTTTGGGGTATGTCCTGGGTAGGAAAGGGTGTCTACCGATGTGGGTACAGTTGTAAATATTTAGAAGTATGCTCAAAAAAATGGCAAATTAAGTTTAATACAGCTAAATGTAAGATTACGCACATGGGCAGCAGCAAATTGTGCCATCTTTACACACTAAGATAGGAAAACACTGTGGAAAACTATATGGAAAAGAACCTAGGGGTCTTAGTAAACAAAAGTATATTGAGAGGCCATGGATGCGGCCACTCCAGCTTCCTATGCCAGAGCTCTGGTCTAAACAGCTCTTTGTGTCGTGCATTAATATGCAGTGTACACATCACTGATTGAACCAGAGGCCCACACATGCACCATAGGGAACAGCAGGAGGTATATTATTAGGGGTGTCCTGGGAGGATTGGGATGTCCTGGGTGCAAGGACCAAGATCCAGGATAGTGAAAATCTCAGGGTTTGGTCTACTTTAACCTGCACTAGCCACTCTACCCTAACCCCCTTTTACTGTCCTTATCAGTTTTACTGTCACCCACCAAACTCCCCATACAATCAGTATTACTGTCAATGTAACAAACCCCACCTGCCCAGATCAATAAGCATAACCAGCACCCAACAGACCTTCCCTCATACAGATCAAACAAGTGACCACCCACCAGACTCCCCAACCCATATACTGTATATGTGTGATAGATACTTACAGGTATCTGGTTTAAAGTGATTTCATGAATAAGTCTGATGTGGGTAATAAAATCTTCCTCTTGCTGCAGGGAGATAAAGATATATGTAATCTACAGCAGTAACAACAAATTCAAAACGCCACTTGGGCAAGTGGGTATAATAGAGTGGCACTGATTTATATGTAAAAATTAGGTGCACTGCCCTATGGGGTATACCCAAACTAATATACACAATTAGCTATGGAGTGGCCCCCACCCACTCCCAAATCCCAACCCCTACAGAGACTGACTCTTGCACTCAAGGAATCACCATCTGATCAATTTTATTGTACATACACTTAAAAACAATCATTAAAATCAAAAACACTGCCACAAGTAAATGTACCAACAGGGGGAGCTCACACCCAAATAACCTGGCTATCATGTAAACAACACTATTCTACCATCTAACTATTCTAACATTACATGTACACATGTAATAATAATAATCCATAAAGTGTCAGTGCCTGTAAAAGTGCATTCATCTCAAATAGGCAGCGCCAATAATATAAATAGTGCAATAAATAGTCCTACAATCGAAGGTAAAGTGCAGCAGTGCAAAAAACATAACAAGTGGAATATTGCTTACATTTGGATAGCAGAGTGCCCCCCCCGGGGTGCGACCAACGCGTTTCGAGCCTCTTCAGGCTCTTGCTCACGGCCAGTATAACACGGTGTCTTGCATCAAGTCAAGACACCATTTTATACTGGCCGTGAGCAAGAGCCTGAAGAGGCTCGAAACGCGTTGGTCGCACCCCGGGGGGGGGGCACTCTGTTATCCAAATGTTTGTCCACAAGGTGCCCTTTCTTAATAATGCATAGCAAGGCCTATTTCATAAGAAAGCAAATTGAGGGCATGAGAGTGTACATCGTACACCTCTTTTATACATAAATACAGAATGTTAAATTGATGTGAAAACAACAAAGCACATTAAGAAAGGTAATGAGACTTACTAGTAAACAGATGCCGAGGATCCCAATGTATTGGGACAGAGACCCTTCCTCTGGGTGACAAAAAGATAGCCTGTCTACAATTCCAAGGGTATAACTGTAATATTGGCAAGTTTCCACAAGCGACATGTGATGACGCCAGACTGTTGTGGAACAATGGTTTTATCATGGCTGGAGGAGGCTTTTCCAATCTGCCAACTGCAAGATTGCAATCCATTGTGAATGGAGGCACATGTAGTAGTCAGTCAGGGGGTGGCGCACAGTGAGAGCTGAGATGAAACTACCGTATGTATCAATTAAATAATAATAGATGAAGCAAATAGACCTCATTCGCGTGGATGGCCTAAGGCCGATGTACAGTACATACAATTTCAATGTACACTCACCACACTCATATTTAATCCTCTCATACAGCAGGCCATTCATAATTCATGTTATCATTAACTTATATTTATTCTAGGCTAATGCTCACAAACACACATATTGTTGTGGAAACCCACCAATTTCATAGTTAAATAGCATTCTCATTTGACTTTTTATCTCCCAGAGTAAGGGTCTCCGACCCAATATGTAGGGTCATCTACATCTGTTTACTAGTAAGTATCATTAACTTTCTAACTCTAATTTCACTTGTGTGTATATTACATTCTGTATTGTGCTGTATAGAAATATACAAGAGGTGTTTGGTGTACACTCTCGTGTCTTCAATATGTTTGTTTACTTGTTATATGAACCTTGCGTTGTCACTTTGATGATGAATGGGGACCTTGTGGACAAACCTTGTATCTATTTCAATCTATTAACATATATTGTGACTTTATTATTTTTGAAACATTTTTTAACACACTCTTTTGATATTTAATAACAAGCAATTGGTGCTTGCCCATACTGTCAGGGGCTGCACCTGTCATCTACCAGCACTTTGCTTTACTTGATAAAACTCAATTATACTTGTTTTTTCTGCTGACTCATCATATACAACCTCCTTGATTGATTACCCTTTTCAGGGCCCTTCACTGTTAGCAACAGAGTGATGACTCGAGCATGCATGAGCATGCTTAAACAACAGCTTAAATGTTTAGCTAAAAAAAAAATGCCAATGTATATTTAAACATATTTTCTAGAGAGAAGCAACCAGATGCCCACAATCTCTTAATGGTTCAAGCAGATAGATAACATTCTGAATCAGAGTACATTTTCACAAAGCATGAAGAGAGATAAATACACCTCTCTTTGGTCCCCTTGGTTCAGGTTCAAAGAATCTGCCAACTACAAACAATACATCTAATTCTGTACACATCAGGAATCCATGGGGAGGGGCGGGGTGGAGAGCGAGACCCCTGGATCCCCCAATCCTGTCCCTTGTCCAGTCTCTCTCCCCTCTACCCTACATTTTCTCTTTGTATAGAGAGAAGAGGACAATATGTATATATTTGTCCTCTTCTCTCTATTCCTATTCCTCATTGAGCAGTCTTCTGGCTTCTTAGGGTAGCTTATGCTGTCCGGAGGAAAAAGGCAGGCTGCAGGTCATTGTTTAGCACATAACAACATGGTACAACATGAATGACTTAGTTAACAATCCCAGTAGTATGCCTTACACTTCCAAATTGTAATGCAGTAGTATCACTAAACAGTCGACATACACTTCTTTTTCTTTGTTCTGTAAAAGTTATATGCTGTTATATTATTTGTGACCAAAAATGTTTGGATTCATGGAACCTGTTACCACTTTTATTCTCAATAAAACTCTACTGAAACAAGAAAACACATTTTAGCTAGGTGCTTATTTTCATAAAACCTATTATCTGAAAGTAATTTCTCAGTCAAAGAAACGCTATACTCACCTTTCACCCCATTCAGGCTATTTCTGGAAAAAATTGATGTCATAGAAGCACTCTTACCTCAAGCAACTGAATTGGGTGCCGTGGCCAGTGGTGGCGCCTCATCAACCATAAATAAAACAACAGCCTGTATCTGATAAATGCATGTATTACATAATCCAACAAAGTCCAAACAATGTGCAAAAAAAGTCCATGTCCATACAGTCTATTAACCGATGTTTTGGGGCATCCCATGCCCCTTCATGAGGGAAATACACATCAAACAGAGCTGGCCACCAGCCAGGGGTTAAATAGCCTCCATACATCCAAAAAGCCTGCCTGATGTAATCAGTGACATCACCAGTGACGTCAGCGGTTTAAAATCACATTTATATGCAAACAATATGAGGGACAAGGGGCCAAAGGAGCTAATGGGGGAAAAAACTGGTTCTCTAGTTTCACAATTTTTCTTTTTACTCTTCAATGCAGGCATATTGAGGAGTGCACTGCACCCTGCCCCAGCCCTTACTGGTCTCTTGCTGCCACCAAGTGTGGCTGGGCCGTCTGTGTGAATGCTCCCACCGCCAGGCAGGAGGTGGCATTTGTGTCATCTGTCACCAGACTGAGCCGGAGCAAGGCAGCACATGTCTCCTGTTAAGAGATGGTGCTCTCTGCGTTGCAGGTTGCTTGCCAGCTGAAGCGCAGCACAGTGGCAGCGAGACAGCCCCACAACAGTTTGGGGGTGCACAACAGGGATCTTGACCCTCCTAGAGGGTTTTAATCTTCTTTTGGCATTATTAGCTTAGTATTAGCATAGGATGCCCCTAAATGACGGTTAAAGGACTGTATGGACATGGACTTTATTAGCAAATTGTTGGACTTTGTTGGATTATTAATACATGCATTTATCAGAGTGCGGGCTGTTGTCTCATTTATCCTCAGGCTATTGCTGCTAGTTTGGTGCTCACACACTGACAGAATCCCAGTCCCAATCCCAGTCCTGCACCATGTGTTTCCTCGAGTTCACTTATGATGGACCATCCTGTGCCATTCATCACAGGAACAATGTCCTGCCCTCTTCATTGCAGTGAATGGAGGGGGCATGCCATAGTTCCTCTGATGATGGCATGGGGCAGTCCAGTGTACACTGCACAGTGAGATGAAATGGCAGAGGTGGCAAACAGCATGGGACTGGGATCGGGCGATCCGGTAAGTATGTGAGCACCAGACTAGCAGTGAAAGCCTGTGGAGGATAAAAGGTGAGTATAGCATTTTTTTTGACAGAAGATTGACTTCAAGAAGAGTCCCCAAAGTCCCAACTTTGGGGACTCAGAATTAAGAGTAGGGACCACACTAAACACAGAGTGCCTTGCCGGGGCAGTGTTGCTTCCACATGTATCTGCAGATATATGCAACCAAATCTCTGTCTTTCCACATAGCTAGACATGTTTGTTGCTTGATATTTAGTTGATGAGAGGGTTAAACTGGGCAGTAAATTAGTTCCCAGGCCCTGAATAATAATAATAATTTTGTATAAATAATAGTGATTGAGCTGCTCCCACCCCCCTTTGTTAATTCCCACAACACAGAAGAATCCAAAGGCATGACCGGCTTAAATACACATATTCCTGCCTGAAAATCAAAACATAATCATTTTGTCAGAAACTATTTAAAAATTAACAACACTTCAGATTACTTACCAGCAGCCTTTTAATAGCTTGAAAGTGGCTTTTTAGTTCCAGAATGTGTGATGAAAGTGGGCACTCACTTTCAGCTATGTCAGTAAAAAAGATCTTCAGTAGAATGGTAGTCATAATCAGATGTGTAAGTCCAAATAGGCTTCCCATGGTAATGGCAGAATGCTTTTAAAATAATGATTAATATAGGTAAATATGAATATAAATACATCATATCTTTCTAATTTGTTTGTTTAGTAGCGTAACACAATAGAGATGGTCATCAAACAAAAGTATGACAAAATCCAAACACATGTACTCTCCACAGAATTACTGGCAGGCTGATTCATTACTAGGGCCAGGTAACGGCAGATGAGCATCTGTACAGTGGCCCTTCGTCCGTGAGTCGTTATTACAGAGCGCCTCAGTCGCTGTAGTAACATTGCCGGCATTGATGAATTTGATGTGTGAGTCGCTATAACACCAGAACAGAGCTATATGGGAGCAAACGGTGGCGACTGGTCAGTGTGAGCGACGCAAACCATATTCATCAAGAAACAGCCTCACACAGTGTTGGCGTTCAAAATTGAGTCGCTGTAGCCCAGAGTGTCAGAAGCTGTGTAATTAAAGTCCGTTTTTGAACAAATATCCACTAGAAACAAAGCGAAAACATATGGGATTACATTGTTATTACATTGTGACATTAACACTTTATTACCAGATCTGTAATGACAATTCTGCATAAAAAAAAAAAAAAAGTTTTCAAAAATGTCTTTAAATAGGCCAGAAGAGGTCACACAATGATTTGATATAAAACAAAAAAAATATTAAAAGAAAACTCTATTTAAACCGGACCTTCACCATGATTTATTGAAAAGCCCAAACCCTTAAAAAACAACGATTCCCCAGCATCTAAAATTAATATATTTTAAGTTTTTAGTCACCAACTTATTATTCTTTCCCCCACTGGGCTGCAACTCTGTTAAGGACTTCAGGATACGGGCGCCGCCATCTTGACTCAGAAGCATCACACTTACTGAGGAGAGTGGGATCAAGTACAGGGGGGCGGGTTATAGCTGTGCTTTGCTCAGACAGAGCAGATCTGGGGTCAGGAAAAGGTCAGCAGTCCCAGAATGCAGAGCAGCACAGTCAGAAGGCACCTCCTGTTTGCAGGCTACCTGATGTTCCATGAGCCGCCATCTTGGATGTTTAAAGTCTCATAACATGCAGTAGATGCAGGTAGGATGATTTTTAATGTGAGCAATCTATATGTGCAGGGTGAGGGAAACATATAAGATAGACTATTATTCAGAGTGAAGGACCTCTTTAAAGAGAATCTGAAAAAAGGAAAAAACAGAAACCGCACCCGCTATTTACTATGGAAGTGTGCACAATCAGAGGATGGAGGCACAAATGTGCACTACTAAGCAACAAGACAAAACAAAGTGTCCCACACTCCCTGATCCATCCCCTATATTGAATGGCACCACTCAAATTATAATTATAATTAATAATAATAATTATATATAATATTCCCATAAGCATCAGTTTGTAATTATAATTTGAGTGGTGCCATTCAATATAGGGGATGGATCAGGGAGTGTGGGACTCTTTGTTTTGTCTTGTTGTTAAAGAGAATAAAGGTAACGTCCATTGAAATGTATGGGAGAGTGTCAGGTAGCAACAGCGGTATACGCTGAGCCGTCTGTGATGATAAATCGGACGCTACATGGTGCTGTTAGAGTCGCTCATCGGAATCGCTTTGATAAATGTGCTATTGCGTACATCGCCTGGCGTTCACCATTCGCTACCTGTCGCTATGAGGCACTACCTGCCACTATCCCTAATGAATAAAGCCCTAACATAACAGTTAGAATTTAGTTTTCTTTTAATTAGCAAAATTATCCACAATTCAATTTGGACAATTCAATTTGAATTCCCAAGAAATTTAATTCGGTGTGAATTGAATCAAATTGCATTAAAATTGCAACATTCAGGATGCTATTAAAAACATATGTTGTGGACTTCCGGGGGCGGAGCCAACGGACATGGCCGCGTTTTAGCAGTGCTCTTTCCCTAGCCATTGCAATCTGCTGCAATCCTCCCAATTGAAGCCCCAGAGCACATTCGCGAGAGGGGAGAGAGCCTTGTGGCATACCCTGGACTCGATTGAGACCCCCCTTGAGCGATTCCCCGGAGTCCCTGCCCGAATTTGCGACTACACACGTGGCGGCCATAACGCCGCAGGCAAGGGCAGGTAACCTATCTAGATTCAGAGGACTCCCTATCTTACCCCAATGATCTGATGACCCGAACCTACCGCGATTCAGCTGCGGCCACAGAAGCTCTGTTGTAGGCGGGCGAGCCTCCCTGTCTCCGGGACTCGCGGAGTGGCGAGCTTTGGATCCTGCTGCGGAGGACGGCCATTGAGATCATCTCGCCCTGGACGATCCTCGGGAGCGGCGGAGAGACGCAGGTGGCGTCTGATCGGGCACGGCGGTGTGCCCGAGAAGCAGGAGAGCCGACGGTGGCTGAGGGGGTGAGTGGCCACCGTCGGCTCTCCGTGTGGCGGTCCCCTCTTGCCTGCCCCCTCCCGTACACGTGTGCTGAGAAGCGGAGCTGCGGGGCGCGGTGCCCGGATCCTCGTATGCCCCCTTTGCTGTCCGGCTGCTGGAGGGAGCTGTGGACCTCGCCCTGATCGTGGGAGGTGGAGCGGAGACCACTGAGTGCCCCCTACCCTGTGTGATCCACCGAGGGAGCTGCGTTGTCGGTGTCCGGGTGGGAGCGGAGGCGCCCTGGAGGAGAGACACAGCCGGCGGTTACCGCAGAAGTGAGTAGAGGCGGTGCGGCTGACTCCTGGACCCCCTTGCTGACCCCCCCTCCTTCTCCGAGTGTGGCGAGAAATTTGGCCGCGAGGTGCGGTGCCTGGCCCTCCTCATACCCCCCCCCCCTCACAGAGAGACTGCCGGGGAGAGAGACAAGTGGTGGCGGGGATAGCTGGCTGCTCCCCCCCGGCTCTTCAATCAAGCACTCTGACTCCCCAGGTCACTGGTGTTATTAAACTGGTCACCAGTCCCTCTTCATTACAGCGGTGTGGAGCTGCTGGAACTGGCCTGTTGACACTGAGGGACCTAATCATCGGCCTGAGGTGGGGAACTCTCTCCCGGTTGGGAGATCGATCTGCCCTCCCTACTATACATCCTGTCCCCATATTGGTGCAGTGCGCCCACCAGATGCCCCAATTACTTGGCCGCGTTCAAGTCTCTTGTGGCAACTTGTAACTGCCCCCTCTTGTTTTAACTCACCTGTATAATTGTGTATATAACTGTATATAGTTTACTGCTAGGAGAGCTGGATATAACACTTTGTATGGAAGGTGATATACTAGCAAACTGCTGACACCTGCTGGCCATTTGTGAAGTGACCTCCTCAATGCACCCTGCCCTCTTCCTTTTTCTTTCCCTGGTTTTTCTTTCCCACCTGTCTCCACAGGGTAACCTGCATCCCTGCTTGCGCTGAGAGGCTGGGTGTGTGGAGAGAGGAGGAGATTCTCTCTTTCCTCCCCCTCCTTGAGAGTTACGAGTGGCAATAACCCCTGATATATTGCTTGAGATTTTTGTATGTACTAATTTGCCTTTCTTTTCACAGAGTCTCCATTTCTGATAATCTTTGTGACTTGACAGGGCTCATATCTTTATTCATAATGTCTTAAGCTACTAGAAAGGGCTTGGATCTTCTAATACTGCAAAAACCGACAGAGCTAAGTCTAAACAGTCCCAAAGTAGCCAGAAAAACAACAACACTCAGGGATCGCCCCCGGGCTCCCCATTAACCCCCGACCTACACAGGGGCTCAACCCCGGACACACCTTTGGAGCGGGAGGGGGACGAGGGCAAAAGCATAGCTAAGGCAGTCTTGGCACAGATTACCCCTTATTTGGACAAACGATTTGACTCCTTGCAGGACACTATTGCTAACTCCATGACCCAGATCACATCTAACACCACGAGGGTTACAGAATTGGAACAAAGGGTTAGCGATCTAGAGGATAAACTAGATTTCCTTCAAACCAGATCCTCTGCTCAGGAAATGATTATTTCATCGTTAAACAAAAACCATGAGGACCTGGAAAATAGGAGTAGGAGATCAAACTTGCGTTTTATAGGGATCCCGGAGTCATACAAGACTTCCGCATCCCTGACCAAATTCCTTACACATGATCTTATGCTCGCCCTTGGTCTTCGGACCACTGACTCTAGACACATAGAGCGAGCACACAGGCTGGGTCAGGAAAGGCAATCGGTCGGTACAAGACGCCCTAGGCCGGTGATAGCTAAGTACTTCCATTATGCGGATAAAGAGGCTATTCTCACAGCTTTCAGAAAGCAGAAAGAAGTGACAGTGGAGGGCCACAGGATCCTGATATTTCAGGACTTCTCGGCCGCAGTCGCACAGAAAAGACGAGAATTTGCTCCGGTGTGCAAGTACTTGGCTGACACGGGAATACGGTTCGCCCTCTTATACCCTGCTAAACTGCGGCTGCTAATTAATGGAGAGCCGAGAATCTTTGAAAACCCGACTCAGGCCAAAAAAGAATTACTGCCGATTCCTGCCCGGGAAGCCCCCACTTGACGTATCCCTCTCATTTCACATAACTTCGGTAAGACTAATGATAATACGAAATTTTGAAAGTTGAATATAAGTTTCATTAAGCTTTCTTTGAGCCGCTATGGCTATAGGGAAAGTTGCGTTGTGGCACAGAGACGGTCATGCAGCCGCTGATTTTCTGTGGATGATCCTCTCTGTCCTAAATGTTTGTTTTTTGTTTACGGAATTTGTTACTCAGTTATCTCCCTCTGATTCTGAGGGAATAGGTTATAAGATGGAAAAAAGAAAATGGAGGAGGGAGACAGGCAATTTACTATGGAATGGCAATGGCAATTGTTTGCAAAACAGAGACCGCACTGGATTCCAGTCTGGAGACAATGATTTTCGCTGTCTTGACACTGGTCCACTGAATAGAACGGTTAACGTGCCTGGGACGACCCCCTCCGTTTACTTTGATCTCCTTGGTTTTCTGAAGGTTAACGGCATTATATATTTTAGATGATATCGGCAGATAAGCTGACCGGCCATCCTAAATCCCATCTAAAATTGGTTTCCTGGAATGTAGGTGGGCTTAATCACCATCTAAAACGTAGGAAAATTTTACAACACCTGAGCCACCACGCCGCTGATGTAGTCCTTTTACAGGAAACTCATTGGAAGGAGGGGGAGGAGTGCAACTTGAAAGTACCCTGGATTAATGAGGTGATTGCCACGACATTTAAAAAGAAGCAGAGAGGGGTTGAGATCTTGCTAAACAAGTCACTTAGATATACAATCCTGGAAACAATCACCGACCCTCAAAGTAGATATATTATACTGAAGCTGGAGGTCTCGGGACAAGAATTCATGTTGGTGAATGTTTACGCTCCCAACACCCCGAACCTCCCTTTCTTCATTGACTTAACACAACGACTACATGACTATCAAGATACTAAATTGATCGTGGCAGGGGACTTTAACATAGTGACTGATCCTGCACAGGATAAATCTAGCCCGGCAATGAGGGATGGAGTGGGACTGTCGGCACCATTTAAACATATCTATGATTACCTGCCCCTGGTAGATCCCTGGAGACTCCTCAATCCCTCGGCGAGGGAGTATACATGTTACTCCAAAGCTCATAAATCCTTGTCTAGGATTGACCATATCTTAACACACGAGTCCCTTCTTACGGAGGTCACGGAGGCGGAGATCAAACCTATTGCACTTTCAGACCACGCGCCAGTTACAATCTCTTTTTCACTAGCGATCCCCCAGGGCAGGTCGGGGTTCTGGCGTTTTCCCACGTATCTGGGAGGCTCGGATAGCTTCCGGGAGTTTCTGAGAGGGGCTTGGGAAAATTATAAGGATGACAACATCCAACATATAACAGAACCCGGAAGCGGCAAAGGCAGTTATCAGGGGCCACATTGTGGATTTCGTCTCTCGAAGGAAAAAAGCATCGAGAACGAGACACAAGGAGCTCTATGATGCGGTCTCTGAGTCATATAGAGCTTATCTACAACTCAACACTGAAGCTGCTAAAAAACAATGCTGCTAAAAAAAAATTGGATTTTTTTGCCTCTGCACTAAGGAAGGTATCTAATATGAGTGAGTCATATTAGATACCTTCCTTAGTGCAGAGGCAAAAAAATCCAATTTTTTTCAGAGACATAAATACTATAGATATGGAAACAAGTCTGGTAAGCTTTTAGCTGCAATGACTAGCCCTTCAGGCCCTAGAAGACACATTGCTGGCATTAAAAAGCCAGCTTCGGGTCAGAATTATACGAAGACTCCTGAGATAGTTAAATCTTTTGAAAACTATTTTAGGAATGTCTACACATCTGCACTGCCAGACCACTCGTTAATAAACCCGATTCTTCAGCAGACTTGGGAGGGTTGTCCGACTCTCAGAGGAGGTTGTTGGAAGGCCCGGTGACGGAGGTAGAAGTCGCATGGGCAATTCGACAATTAAAGAATGGTAAAACCCCGGGGCCTGATGGCTACACAGGAGAATTTTATAAGATGTTAGGCCCATTCATTACTCCAGTCTTACAGGATCTGTTTAATACAATCCTTCAGGAAAAGGTGGAAATGCCACATTTCACGGAAGCATACACTACCCTAATTTTAAAACCCCATAAAGACCCCTCATTACATTCTTCCTACAGACCTATTGAACAATGATTATAAACTTTTGGCAAAAATAATGGCGGAAAGGCTGCAATCTATTCTTCCGTCCCTACTCAGTGAGCATCAACTAGGCTTCGTCCGCAATAAACATATTACGCTGGGCATACGGACAGCTATAGCAGCTACCGCTGCTGGCAAGAACTCCGGAGGAATTCTCCTTAGCCTTGACGCCGAAAAGGCATTCGATAAGGTAGAATGGCCGTGGCTATTGGGTGTTCTGGAAGGAAGGGGGTTCGGAAGGCACTTTTTACACTATATCCAATTCATCTACAAAAGCCCACGAACCACTCTATTGATCAATGGGGAGAGATCGCGGGAAATACGCCTGGCTAGAGGCACGAGACAGGGATGCCCGCTTTCGCCTCTTTTAACTTGGCTTTGGACCCATTGTTGAGAGCCCTAGAAGCAGAACCGGAGTTTCATGGCATTGGAGTTGGATCCTCGTCAGTGAAGCTAACGGCGTTTGCAGACGACTTGATCCTGTTTATATCTAATCCGAGATCGGCCTTGCCCAGGATTCTACAATTCTACAATTGATAGATGAGTATGGCCGGGTGTCGGGCTATTCTATAAATTTGAGCAAGTCGATGGCCCTATATTTAGGATCTGGTACCAAGCCGCGTTGGAGCGATGGGTATCCCTTTTCGTGGAGCCTGAGGTATCTGGGTGCGCTCATCCCAAAGAATCCCCTGGAGCTGTACTCCTGTAACATAACACCAGTAATAAGGACCCTAGAGAAAGACCTCCGAAGCTGGGTCAAGCTTGGACTCTCATTCTTGGGGCGGATACACCTCCTTAAGATGATAGCTTTCCCGAGAATTTTCTTTTACATTCAAACACTGCCGATTTTGCTAGCCACACAGGATATAAAACATATTTACCGACTTTTTAGAGAATTCATCTGGGCCAAGAAGATAGCAGGTCTGGGTAGAGCCACGTTGCAACAGGAAGTCAGGAATGCAGGAGTGAATCTCCCAGATATTGAAAAATATAATCCGGCGACTCTCTTGTGCGTCTTGAGAGACTGGGTGGGGAATCGCAGTGTACATACAAATACTGACCTAGATCAGGCCTTGTTAGGCACTACGAGCCTGACTTTCATGATTCATCAACACAAACATCTTCTACCCCCTCAGGTGACACAAAACCCCCTATTATTTACAATCTGGAAGCTGTGGCACGTTATCCGCAGAGAAAGAAATTTGAGCTCGCACTCCTCTCTGTTTCTGCCGCTGGCTGGAAACCCGGATCTTAGCCTGAGTAACGCGACAAATACATATGAGTACTGGCATGAGTCTGGCATCACCTAAATTTCTGCTCTGGTAAATAAGGCCCAGAAGAAAATCTTGTCTTATGAGGCAATGAGACACTTGCATCCCTCTGTGACCCTCCGAGTATTTCCCTTTATGCAAGCCACCTCCTATATTAAAAAAATAGTCAGTCGCTTCTCTGATCTAGATTGGTCCAATGACTTGGATATCCTCTTAGAAGATCCTCCGCCATGTAAAGGGGCTATTTCTATGTATTATGCGATTTTGAGGAAAAGGCTCGACTGGGACGAGCAGAAAACGGGAATGATAAAGTGGGTTCGACATTTCCCTAATCTTACATGTGCCAGATTTTGAAATCTTATAACTACTCTTGGTCTACTTTATCAGCATCAACGTATAGAGAGATGCTCCTTAGACAATTCCACTATAATTACGTATCCCCGCTCCGCTCCTTTCGCATGGGCTTATCCGAATCCCTGCACTGTCTGAAGTGCAATGCGGAATCAGCGAATCTCTTCCATAATCTATGGGAATGCCCCGTAATCGGGAAGTTCTGGAGGCAGGTAGCCCAATATACGTCTCAGAACCTGCTAACCTACGCATCCCCCTCGCCGGAGTGGGCAGTATTCGGGGAGCTTATGTTGGAGGGAGTAAGAGTCTCACGGGGGACTTAGAAGGCTGTTATTGATTATATCTGCTGTAGCGCGCAAAACTATTTTGCAGGCCTGGAT
Source organism: Gastrophryne carolinensis (assembly GCA_027917425.1). Lineage (NCBI taxonomy): Eukaryota > Metazoa > Chordata > Amphibia > Anura > Microhylidae > Gastrophryne > Gastrophryne carolinensis. The sequence continues at coordinate 315,093,526 of CM051236.1, read as the reverse complement.
TTACCCCGACCCACCTCAATTTAAAGTCTTTCTGGGAAAATTGCAGCAATTCTTTAAATTTGATTGGGTAGACGCGACAGCCCATAAGGAAACGAAAGTCGAATTCTTTTTTGCCACCTGGGAAAGCTTTATTAATCTGTTGACGCCAGAAATCCGAGCCAAATTACACAGTGCTTTCAGCGATACTGAATGGTACCTTAGAAGATTGGTCGAGGGAGACCCGCCAGTCGCACTAGGTTAATGAGTGTGGCCTCTCACATAATCCGTCTGCCTTACTAGCAGCGGAATCCTTTTCATCATCCAAGGAAGGGCTCATTTGGCTTGGATTCTATGGGATGATGGGGGGAGGGATTGGTGGAACGCTTGTTAATCTATACAGTTGACCAGTAGAAATGTTATAAACCATGTATGCCTGCTATTCCGCTTGTTGTTTAAGATCTGTATGATTGTAATTTGCCTGTCCTTAATAAAAAAAAAAAAAAAAAAACATGTTGTGTCTGTAGAATGTGTAGTGTACTTTTCTTATGGAGTCTCAAAAGAGGAATAGTCACTTACAGTTGTGTGGTGTTTGACAGTTGGCACAGCATGAGGAATCCCAAAACAAGAAAAGTCATGTAGGTGGAGGTTGGCAGGTGGTAAAAGCATGAGTCACAGAACAGGAACAGTGGCACTGATGGGGAGAGCAAAAGCATGAGGAGTCCCAGAACAGGAACAATGGCAATGATGTAGTGAGGCAGGTGGAGGAGGACATGAGGAGGACAGGAACAGTGGTATTGATATTGATTGATTGAGATTCGTCAAAACCCAGATTGCCGTTTTCTGGGCCTTTTTGGTTTGTGAAAACGTATTCAGTGTATTAATACGTGTCAGCCCGAGTTTATGTATTCTTGCGTTTGTAATCCTACGGCTTTAATTCTGAGCCCTGATTTGGCCTTTGGCAGGGCAATAAAAACGCAACTTACATGTGCCAAATTATGCAGTGGACGCATGTGATGGAACCCCTTGACGAGTTCCTGGAAGAGTATGAGCATCTGAAGTGCCATGGGATGCTCACCTTGTACCTTCTAAAGCATAGGCATACCCGCCTTCATTTGGGCGTTGATTGGATATTTGATCAACAGGTGTTTGAATTAACCTGCCTTTCTCTTTAAAAGCTTTACTCAGAGGTGTGGCCATGGTTGGTACGCATGTAGCATTGGTGCCTTCTGTGGCGCAGGAGTATATGTATAGGTATGTTTAGGTGCGCAGTCCTCCTTTTTTCCAAGACTTCTCTGTTTAGCCTAGCCTTTGTTCTGCTCCCCTAAATTAGCTAATCTTTGTTTCTCATGTGTCCAAGTTGTCCATGTATGAGCTTCCTCTTTGCCTTCCACTGTATTGTTGCTAGTGTTTTTTTTTTATTCTTTATTTAGAAGTTTTATAAGTGTATAAAACATAGCGGCACATACAGTATCAGTAGAGTATTATGGCACATAAAGTATCAATAAAGAAGATCCATATAATACAGCGTCTGCGTTTGTTCTAGAGATATTGCTCAGTGGTCATTCTCAAGGGACCAAGAAATACGCAGTTTAACATAGTAACATAGTAACATAGTAACATAGTATGTAAGGCTGAATAAAGACTTTAGTCCATCCAGTTCAGCCTGTTTAACTCCTTCCAGTGGACTAGTAGCCATAGCCGGAAATGTTATTACATGCCAGGAAGGCATCAAGGCCACTTTTGAACATTTTTAATGTATCCCTCATTACTACCTCCTCTGGCAGCGAGTTCCATAGTCTCACTGCTCTTACAGAGAAGAATCCCCTCCTATGTCGGTGGAGAAAGCACCTTTCCTCTAACCTTAGTGGATGCCCCCGGGTTATGGTTACACTCCGGGGTATAAATAGATTGTGGGACAGATCCTTGTATTGACCCCGAATATATTTATACATAGTTATTAGATCACCCCTCAATCGTCTTTTTTCTAGACTAAATAAACCTAACTTGGACAATCTTTCCGGGTACTCTAGCCCCCGCACTCCTTTTATTAACTTTGTTGCCCTTCTTTGAACACGCTCCAGTTCTGATATGTCCTTTTTAAGCACAGGTGCCCAGAACTGTACACAGTATTCCATATGGGGTCTGACCAGTGACTTGTACAGGGGTAAAATGATGTTCTGGTCATGAGCACCTATGCCCCTCCTGATGCACCCCATGATCCTATTTGCCTTGGCAGCAGCTGCCTGGCATTGATTACTACAGTTGAGCTTATTGTCAACTAAAACCCCTAGGTCCTTTTCCATTGTTGTTTTACCAAGTGTTTCTTTATTTAGTGTGTAATCATGACACAGATTTCTCCTTCCCATGTGCATAACCTTACATTTATCTGTGTTAAACTTCATTTGCCATTTAACTGCCCATGCTTCCAATTTATCTAAATCTGTTTGTAGTTGCCTGTTGTCCTCCATTGTTTTAATTACTTTACTCAGCTTAGTATCATCTGCAAAGATTGAGACTTTACTGTTTAATCCATACCCAATGTCATTTATATATATATTGAAGAGAATTGGTCCCAGAACTGACCCTTGTGGTACTCCACTAGTAACAGTGACCCAATCTGAGTGTGTACCATTGATAACCACCCTCTGCTTCCGATCACTAAGCCAATTTCCCACCCATCTGCACACGTTTTCCCCCAGTCCAAGCATTCGCATCTTTTGTACCAGCCTTTTATGTGGCACAGTATCAAATGCTTTAGAAAAGTCAAGATATATGATATCCAATGACTCCCCCTGATCCAATCTTGAACTTACCTCCTCATAAAAGCTGATCAGGTTTGTCTGGCAGGAGCGATTCCTCATAAATCCATGCTGATATGGAGTAATAAGGTCATTTTCCCCAAGGTGCTCCAGGATAGTATCCCTTAAGAAACCTTCAAACAGCTTGCCCACCACAGATGTTAAGCTTACCGGTCTGTAGTTCCCAGGTTCCCCCCTAGATCCCTTTTTGAATATTGGCACCACATTTGCCAAGCGCCAATCCATCGGAACAAACCCTGTAGTTATGGAATCCACAAATATTAGAAATAACGGCTTGTCTATTACTGTACATAACTCCCTTAAAACACGAGGATGTATGTCATCTGGTCCCGGTGATTTATCGATTTTCATCTGCTTGAGACGGTGCCGGACTTCTTCCTTGGTTAGACCAGTGACATTTAATGGAGGGTTTCGGTTATTCCCCTGCATTTCACTCGGCATGTCAAATTCTTTTGTGAATATAGAAGCAAAGAAGTTGTTAAGCAAATTAGCTTTCTCCTCATTTCCCTCTATAGGGGTCCCATCCTTGCTTTTCAGGGGGCCCACACCCTCAGGTTTGTACCTTTTACGGTTTATGTAGCTAAAGAATAATTTAGGGTTAGTTTTACTCTCTTTCGCGACCAGTCTTTCTGTCTCCAGCTTAGCTGCCCTTATCTGTTGTTTACATTGTTTATTTTCTTCTTTATAGTTTTTTAACGCTTCCGCTGTCCCTTCCTGCTTTAAACGTTTAAATGCCTTTTTTTTGTTGTTTATTGCCCCCTTAACCTTTTTATTTAGCCACATCGGTTTACATGTGTGTCTAATAGTTTTATTCCTGTAAGGTATATATCTGTCACACTGAAAATTAAGTATTCCTTTGAAAGTATCCCATTTAGCGTCCATGCTTTTGTTCTTAAGGACATTTTCCCAGTCAATGCAGTGTAGGGCATCTCTAAGTTGGTCAAACTTTGCCTTTTTGAAGTCCCGCGTTTTTGTGACTCCTTGATAAGGCACCCTAGTGACTGCTAATTGGAAATTAATGATATTATGATCACTGCTTCCAAGGTGTCCCCCAACCTGTACCTTTATTACTTTGTCTGGTACATTGGTTAGTATTAGGTCCAATATGGCTTTCCCCCTTGTTGGAGCTTGTACTTGTTGGGAAAGGTAGCCATCTTTTGTTTTAGATAAAAAACTATTACTTTTCTGCGAAACACATGTTTCAGCATCCCAGTCTATATCTGGGTAGTTAAAGTCCCCCATAATCACTACCTCATTTATTTTAGCGGCTATATCTATTTGCCTTAGCATCATATTTTCTATGGATTCGGATATATCTGGAGGTTTATAGCAAACCCCCATCAGTATTTTATTTTTGTTTCTCCCTCCATGTATTTCTACCCATACAGACTCCACATGGTCATTCCCCTCACATATATCCTCCCGCAGAGCAGGCTGTAGAGAGGATTTTACAATTAAGCAGACTCCACCCCCTTTGCGTTTGTTACGGTCCCTCCTAAACACACAGTATCCCTGTAAATTTACTGCCCAGTCATAGCTTTCATCCAGCCAGGTCTCTGTTACCCCCACAATATCATATTGTTCTTCTGTTATTATCAGTTCTAGTTCATCCATTTTATTAGTCAAACTTCTAGCATTTGTAAGCATGCATTTCAAATGCTTATGACAATTTTGATAATTTTGTATATTGTTTAGACGAGATTATTAAAGAAACTCCAAACATTTGGGGGGGGGGGAGTGGAGGGGGGGTGGAACGGGAAGTGGGGGGAGAAGGCTAAGGGAAGGGAAGTACGGCAACTCTAGCATCTCACAGTATTGCTTTACATTCATCTGAATCAAGAAAGACCATCCAATTATACCATGTCATAGTGAATTTTACGAACCCTTCCCTCCTTGTTCTGCATAAGGTTGTCGAAATGCATGGTCTCGTTAATTTTGAGGACCCAGTCAGTCAGTTTGGGGGGTGATGTCTTCTTCCCTTTTTCTCCTGGAGCCAATGCTGATGAGAGACCCTATAATTACTCAGAGGACCCCAGGGACCCTATAATTACGCAATTCCCAGAGGACCCCAGGGATGATGTCCGGTGAGGAGTCATTCTCAAAAAACTTCTTAATTTCTTCCTTAAGCTCTGTTAGGATAGGCTGCTCCTCCAATAGGGAGGTATTTAAGCACCAGGACCAGCCCCTGGGAATCGGGCAAGGGAGAGAAAATGCAAGTGTGACAGGGGCGTGATCTGAGATTGTTATATTGCCAATGGAGGTGTCGACTATCCGGGATAATGAACCATGTGGCACGAGGAATAGGTCGATTGTTGAGTATGACCCATGGGGCACTGAAAATGTGTAGTCTCTAACCGAGGGATGCTGGATACGCCAAGGGTCAACTAGCTGATGCAGGGCCATTATTTTTCTAAGTCTGGCGTAGGGTTCATGGGGGGATGCTCTCGAGGTGTCGATTAGTGGGTGTAGTGCTAAATTGAGGTCCCCTCCAACTATCAGTTCCCCAAAAAGTCCAGCATTTTCTCTAGGAATGTAATCTGACCCACATTCGGCATATAAATGTTGGTGAATGTGAATAGGTGAGACGCAATCTTTCGTTTCAAAAAGATCCATCTCCCCTCTTGGTCCGTCTATCATGACGGGGCAGCGTCTATCATGATGGGACAGCGTCTATCATGATGCCCACCCCCTGGATCTCGAGTCGGGAGAGAGGCTGTGATAGCCCCTAGGATAAGGCTTGTTGCGAATGAGGGTGGGTTACTTGCCCTAAAGTGGGTTTCCTGCAGAAATGCCACCTGAGCCCTCAGACCCTTAAGGTTTCTCAGGATCATTGCTCTTTTCTCAGGGCTATTTAGACCCTTTACATTTAGAGAAACTATATTTACCTCTGATATGGATTTTGCCTGCATTTTCAAAGTTGCGAAGGGTAGATAGGAGTTAGATATGCTCTGACCTGCCACACGAGGACAACGAGGGAGGGAGAGGGGGAGGGCACTGAACAATAGGTTTACAAAATACACAAAATTCAACTTACATTCGCTTTTCCAAAGCTAACAAACTCTATTCCAATCAAGGAAACAACGGGTCTTGTGGGTAGAGAACCCCTTTAGACCCAGCCTATTTGGGGAACTGTGTCTGAGAGGCAGGGGGGGGAGTAAGCGACTCTTGCTGGGTGCTATGCACTGAGACCCCTGATTGAACAGCTGCAATAAAAAGAGGGGGGGGCCGGGGAGTATGGACCCAGACCACACCACAGAGAGTGCGCTCTGAGGCCGAATCCCCGCCCACCCAGTCCCACAAGTCAAATAATGCACCCATCTCAGCCATCAGCCAAAAGCAAACAGAGGAACCAAAGACAAGGAAGAAGAGTATAGACTGTAAATGCATGACTTACTAAGTTCTTCATCAGTCTCTATTGTTGTTGGGTACTGCAAGACATGTTTGAGCGTGACTCAGGCTGTCGATATACCTTCAACCCCTGATGGGAAAACCGGGGGAGGGAGAGGACCGCCCGAGAAATCACCTCGAGGCATCGTCCGCGGTCTTGTTGTGATAGGTCTGTCCCGAATGTGGGCACACCACCGTTATATGGACATGGGGGTCTCTTGAGACGACCGAGAACTCTGTAGCTCCTCTGGCCGCGAAGTTTGCCTTCACCGCATCGCTGTGAGGGCTGGAGGGCCTCTACTGACATCCAATCTGGGACCATCATCGGCTTACATTGGAGAAACACAAAAAGTCCCTCCAGGTCTTGGAGGGATTTCAAAAAGTAGCTTTTCTGGTCCTTTCTGACCACTAGGTGGAATGGAAATCCCCACCTATATGACGCCCCTCTGGTGGTTATGACATCTAGCAAGGGTCTCAGAGATCTCCGCATCTGTAGGGTGCACGTCGATAGGTCTTGAAGTATCTTCACAGCCACTCCCTTGTACGTTATAGATCCTTTATTCACGCCTTCCTTAAGATTTCTTCCTGTGTACTAAGTGTACTCTACACACAATGTCTCTGGGGAACGCGGGGTCCGGATTCTTAGGGCCAAGGGCCCTGTGCGCTCTGTCCAGTTTGATATTGGTATTGCTGTCTCTATCCAAGACCATGTTGAAGATTTCTGTCACTATAGTCTTTACGTCATCTTCAGCTAAGGCCTCCGGAACACCCCTGATCCTTAAGTTATTTCTCCTGCTCCTGTTCTCCAGGTCATCTAAATGGAGGTAGCAGGCCTGCAGCTGTGCTTCCTGCCTGTCGCACCTGGATTCCAAGGCTAGGATGCGTCCATCAGTCTTCGTCCCTTCTGTTTCAAGCAAACCCCCTCTCTCCTCCACGGCTACAATTTGCTGTTTGACAACCGCCAGTTCGCGCTTATGTGCGGCTTCATATCTGGCTATCAGACTTTCTGTGTCCGCTCTCGTCGAGAGCCCCCTCAAGAGAGAGAGATAGTTTCTTTGTGGATCTCCTTTGATAGATTTGCGTCATTTTCTGAGGCCTCCGCTGTAGGTAGATATTCTAGGGAGTCCAGCGAAGGGAGCTGGCAAGGAGGGGAAAGGGAGAGCAGGTGGCCTGCTGGGGACATCCGGGTGGGGCTGCCCCCATTGTTGCGGGCGATCTCTCAGGAGATGCCTGGAGTGAGTAAGGTGGGGAACCAAGAGTCACAGACTACGCCCCTGCTGATTGCACCATTGAGTGGGGTGCTTTTGGGCATGCGCTGTGGGAGAGCTTCTGGAGCCCCTCCATCCCTTCCTCTCATGGCAAGTGTGGAGTAGGTCAAATGTGTATATTCTGCCCCCTTAGGAACATATGCAAATTTTTGCAGGCTCTGGTTGCACTCCCTGGGTTCTATGTGGGCGAGTTGCTGCTTTCAACAGGGATCTCGCCCCCCTTCATATTCATTTCTCCTGAACCCCTGTCTGTGGTCTTAGTTTTATGTGTTAGGGGATTGTCTCCTGTGCTTGTATTTGATACAGGGGTTTTATTTTGTGCTTCCATAGTGTGCAAGCCTGTAGGTGGTGACAGGGGCCAAGTTTTGTTATAGATAGATTCAGGAGCGATGTTTTTCCCTGGTGTGTTTCTGTCTCCTCTGTCACCCCCCCTTCATCCGGAACTGAGGCCGCGGTTTCTTTGCAGCTGTCACCGAGGGAGCGGGGGTGAGCATGCGCGATCTGCTACACGAGGAGAGGTGAGCCAGGTGTACCGGCCGCCATCTTGCTGCACCCACCTCCGACATCTTGGGGCAGCTCGTGCTCTCGCCAGCTGGCGGTGTGCGTCTCTGCGCTGTCTTCTCAGGCCTTTGCGGGTCCCAGCTCTGGCCAGTCACCATTGGAGTCTTCTTCTGACTGAGGAAAGGTGAGATCTTTTGTCTTCCTCCTCCGTTGGGTCCGCCATCTTGCTGCCCATGCCTCTTCCTCCGGCACTCCAGTTCTCCAGCGTCGTCCACTTCAGGGGGGAACTCCTCTGGGTCTTCCCCTTCTTCCTGTCGCCTCTGAGCTTCGTCATATTTGCCTGGAATGGGTCGCTGGCTGCTTTCAGTCGCTTTCTGTTGGTCAGGGGAACGGGAGCCAGGTTAGCTGCGTCCTCCCCCCACCATGTCCAGGACACGCCCCCGTTGCTAGTGTATTAACCTGTCCCTGTTGTCATTTTGATCCCTGTTGGACACAGTTGCCCATGTATGAGCTTGCTTTTTGCCTTCTACTGTAATCTTGCTAGTGTATTAACCTATCCCTGTTGTCATTTTCTTCCAGAAGCCCCTTGACAAGTTCTTGGAAGAGTATGAGCAATTTTAGTGACATGGGCTGCCCACCTTGCACCTTCTGACGCATAGGCATACCCGCTGTCATCTGGACATTAAGCTCGATTCAGAGAGACAAAAAAAGACAGTAGTTTTAGTGCCGATCTGTTTTTTTTTTTTTAATTTTCCCGCTCTCGTATGAGTGTGCGAGCGATTCTATGCATGCATTTCTAACCTTCAGTAAAGTTTACGCCCGTTCGTATGCCAGAGTACAAGTACGAGGATGTAATTTTCCAGCGTGACTTTTCTGTTTCATTTTCTCATGTTACAACATCGGCTTTCGTTTTTCCCCTTTTCCATCGTCTCCTTCCACGAATCCTTTACGTTTTCTGTTAGATTCAGATTCTGTTTTCCTATTTCACTAGATAATCTTCCGGACATAAATCCTTACGATCTTGCGCCTCTCCAAACTTAACTATTAAAGTGCTTGCCTACATATTTGGCACCCTCACTTCTACTACAATGTTTAGCTAAATCACTTAGCGCCATCCTCCATCTTCCTTTTTGGACCCTTAAAACTTACCCCAACCACTTAGCACTATCCTCCATCTTCCCTTTTGGACCCATAAAACTTACCCCAACCACTTAGCACTATCCTCCATCTTCCCTTTTGGACCCTTAAAGCTCACCCCAACCACTTAGCACTATCTTCCATCTTCCCTTTTGGACCCTTAAAGCTCACCCCAACCACTTAGCACTATCCTCCATCTTCCCTTTCGGACCCTTAAAGCTCACCCCAACCACTTAGCACTATCCTCCAGCTTCCCTTTTGGGCCCCGAAAACTTACCCAAACCACTTCGCAGTTAGGTTCTTCTTCCATTTTAGGCCCCTAAAACTTACCCAAACCACTTTGCGGTCATCTGAATCTTCATCTCTAAATATTTATTTCACCCTTCGTTTGGTGTTAATGTATTTGTATAAAAAAATGACACTGAAACTTTTAATTTTGTTTATTTTTTTTTAATTAAAACGCCATTTTTGGGGGGCTTTTTGAAACATTTTTTGTGACTAAATTGTATAAAAATGTTTTTGTTTTAAAAACTTTAAAATGTTTTATAATTAAAAATATACAAAGCTATTTACAAAAAAACACAGTGACAGGACCCAGAACACTATTCTTCTTCTGTTGTCCCCACTGAGTCAACCAGCTGCTGCATATCGGCCACCAACTCAAGGACCCTTCTATTCATTTCTTCAACTCTTGCCCGTGTGGTCCCTGTATTAAATAAAAAAAAAACATTATTTGGCGACAAATACATGTTTCTCACCTGTGGATGGAATGTTTGTTAGTTGCCAACCTAAATCATGACGACATATGTCAGTCTGCTAAGTCATTAATCTAAAGAAGGGGGAAGAGGTCATTCTGCTCAGTCATTAATCTAAGGAAGTGGGCAGAGATCATTCAGCTCAGTCATTAATCTAAGGAAGAGGGCAGAAGTCATTCTGCTCAGTCATTAATCTAAGGAAGTGGGCAGAGGTCATTCTGTTAATGCCATTGACTATATCTTGATGTATCTGGGTGATCATGTCAAATACCACATACTGCAAAGAATGACATTACAACTTACTTGGTTGGTGGCCGACAGATGCCTCGTTGGGGACAACCCTACGTCCTGGGCCCTGCCACTGCTGTGAAGTAGAGGCTGTAGAGACATGGAAAATAGAGTCACTTATAATGTCTTTTGTGTGTCACTCACCTTCTCCCAGTGCCTCATGGGCGAGATCTGCTGCAGACTGCACATCTTCACCCGCTCCAGAAGCATCTCGAAAAACAGATTAAGGGAATTAGCTTTGTAGTAAATAGCATGTATATGTGTTTGCGGTTACATGAAGAGTCCCATACCAGAGGCTCCTGCCTGCATTGCTGTGTACGACTGCCTGCCCACGCTGTGCCGCCCCTCCTCTGTGGAAAGGTCCAGGGGCTGGTCGGAGGACCCAACAGAGGAGGGGTAGGACCGTCGCCCTGGAGTTCCACCACCTTCACTTCCAGCTGCAGATTCATGCAGCAATGGTCGGCCTGTGCGCCTCCGGGTGCGGTGGATTCTGTAATCCATTTCCAACACTAGAAAAGAAAAGCAATTATAAATAAATGCCTACCTTCTGGATTATTGACATCTGGCATGCAATCGCTAGGTACTTACTAGGGAAATGGAGTCCGAAAAAACGCTGCACCCGGGGCATGTGCAGCCGTTTCAGGTCCGAACAATGCTGCATGATCTGAGTGTGGGTGAAGGTGGTGTCCGTCTCATGTTGGATTTGCCGAATGATCTCCAGGGAGATGGTGCGCTTCTCAAAAAGAGCTGGGCAGGTAGTCGTACCTGCGCTCCAGCATGGTCTACAAAACACAACTGAAACATAGGATTTAGTTAAAACTGCATACAAATATCTGTCATTAACAGACACAATTCTAGCCTAATCAAATCCTTGAAGCTGGCCTCAGTGTTGGTTCGCACATGTGGGCCCTCACGTCGGTTTGGCACGGACTTTTAGACACTTGGTAAACAAACCGTTTCTTCCTGCGCTTCCCTAAGGGCTAGGAATGCATTTAGATGGCAAATCAAAGGCATTAAAAGACACTTACAAGCATGATGATCTCTTCTTGTTGGCGGGTGAAGATTGTGGGCGCCATCTTGCCTCTTGTCTGCAGCAGACAAGTAATGGCCCTGCTGTTTCCGGGTTCCGCACGGCCGGCCGGACGAACTTCAGTACGCACGCATACGCGTAAGCGTCACACCCCGACAATCTTTTTTAAAGGGTCCTGGATACACAGCTCATTCTCTTTGAGAGTCTCAACATTATGGCACCCCAAAAAAATTTGCAAAAAGAAGCAAAGGACGCCAGCAGCAGCAAACTGCCATCCAAGCGGCAGGAGCAATGTGCAGGGCCAACAACTCGCTCCAAGATGCCAAAAAGTAAGCTGCAGGCAACCCGCAGTGCTCAGCCGAAGCCTCCTCTAAAAAAGGAGCCAGCGGCCAAGAGGAAGCCACAGGCCAGCAAGGCAACCACAATGGGCGCCAAAAAAGGTAACAAGAGGGTGCAAAGCCCCAGCCCCCCAGGTCACCATCACCCCACCCACGTGTCTCCAAAGCCAAGTCTAAAAAAAGGACACACCGGGAAAGATCCCCACCGCCCGCATGTGGCCACAGGTCTCATGGCAAGAGGGCAAGGCACCGCCCAAGAAGCCCAAGGTCGCCAACCCCACCCGCACAGGTCTCCAAATCCTCGGCTAAGAGGGCAAGGCACCGGCCAAAAAGCCAAAGCTCTGTCTCACCCCTGGACTGGCCTACTACCTCCAAGGGGCATGCTTCTTTGAAGGGCCCACAGAGGCACAAGGGCCTCAAGCCCGACTTCTTCAACAACACCCTCTTCTCCTCGGCCACATTCTCCACCAGCAAAGGTGTCAAGGCAATCACCATATGCCGCATCTACACCTTCAGCTGCCACCCAGCCACGAACACCCAGTCCCTTTCCAAGTCCGGCTCAATCTGCAGCCAGCCAGCAGTCCGTAATTTAACCCAAACGCAGCCAGGCCAGTATGTCCCCTGATTTTCCACCAAACACCGAGGCGCCAGAACCGCAACCAACATTGCGCAGAGGCCAGTTGAGTGGCAGGTTTGGGGAGGCCCAAACTCTGGCATTGGCTAGTGGCCTCACCTTGTATTATGATGAGCTATATGGGCGCAGATCCAAAGCTACAAGCAAACAGCGCAAAGCCGAAATTTTGGGGGAGCTCACCAGACAGGTCAATGCAGCGGAGGAAGAGCTCAAAGATGTGGAGCAGAATCAAAGGAAAATATCGGACCTCAAGTATGCAGCACGGAAGAAAGAAAATAAACGGCGTCATTACAGGTACATATATACTTTGTGGATTTGTCTTCTTCTTGTATTGGCAACATTTAGCTAAATGTGTACAACTATCTTTTGCAGCTTACAAACTGGCCGAGGATTCCCCACTAAACTGCAATTTACCCGAGCTGAGGAGATGGTGCTGGGTCTGCTACATCCTGTGGCCTTAGAGGGACACTCGGCCCGACAGGACACGGACATTACGACTATTCCTGCAGTTAGTTAGTGTGTATGTGAAATGTGAGCTACGTGTAAAATGAGGCCCCAAGCCATATATTAACACATGCCCCTAGTGTGTGCCTTGTAGTGGAGGTAACAACAGGGTGTGTTATGTGTGTGGACTCATCATTTGCTAATTTGCTTGCCCATACATGAGCTTTGAGAGTCTTGAGGAACACTATTGAGATTAGCAAAGGACTGCCTGTTATGTATTTAGAGTCAATTACATCCCACACTTCCATCTTTATCTGAAGGCCACTTGGGTTGGAGCTGTGCTTTGGTCTAAAAGACTTGATCTGGTGTGCTTGAAAGTTTGACCTAGAAAGAATGGCAACCAGCATAATCTGAGGGCAAATGCTATTTGCAAGCTGAGTGTGGTCCCCTAATGGGCTTTTAGGGATGTTTGAAGCCTCAGAACAGCCAGTACACGCATGTTTATTTGGGTTAAGGAGACCAATATGTATGTACTTGTTGACTAATACATCTAACAGATAATGGCATTCATAGTCAAGGTCAACTTGGTCCGTTGGGGGAGTTGCCATTCATGCTTGGCCACGTGTTTTAGTGAACCATATGTGTTATTACACATCAGCAATGCATAGTTGTGTGTTAACATGCCTTCTTTTCACCAATGCAGCCCAGCATCATCCCTCAGCTAGTGAGGAATCCTCAGCCAGTTTGACTATGCCGTCAACTTCCGTGCTGCCTCGGACCCAGGATCCGATATATACGGTAAGTGAATTTTTCTGATTTTGCTTATGCATGTGACTTGCCATGTTTCTTTTTGCGGAATTACATATGTATTGCCCAAACTGAACCTTTTTTATTTACAATCCAGGAGCTGGAGGAGGATGGAACCTTTATGGGACCTTCTGTACAGCCCCCCCGGGACAGAATCTGCAACTGTCCCAACATGTTTCTCTAACAAATCCTCAGCAGGAGAGTGAAGCTGAACAGCATGCAGAGACTGAGCCTACAGTACCCAGTGTTAGCTCTGCTGTTGAGGATTTGCAAGCAGACCTGTGGCTGTTGGGGGACCTAGAGGCCCATCATCTGCACGCCCCACAACCCGGGGAATTGGGAGGCGTAGTCAGCTACGTCGCCCAGTTTCCCAGGGGAGGGGCGCGCCGATGATGGAGTCAGCATGGCACAATGAGAGGCGGTTATTTCGCCTACAAAATCAACGAAACCACGAGCATCTTAATGACAAATTAGAGACATTAAATAACACCTTAAACTCCATGCTGACTGAATTTAGGTCCAACAACAGCCACATGGCCACCTTATCGAATTATTACAGTGCCATGCTTAAGGAAGTTAGAAATAGCAACAGCCACATGGCCACCTTATCTAACAATCTCAGTGCCATGATGGCTGAATTTCGAACTTCCAATAGAAACATGTTGGAACAGTTGCAGATTCTGAATGCAACACAGACCTCCAAGGGCCCCAACCTGGGTTTTATGGGCATCCCCCATTTTAAGGTCTATTTGGCCTGTAACTGCTCCACATCTTTGCTCTACATCCCCACTGTATTGACCTGTCTGGTGAGCCCTACCAATATTCCCTTTGGGTATGGCTTTGCTTGTATGCTTTGGATTTGTGCCCATATAGCTCATTAGAGTGCTGAGGTAGGCCACTAGCCAATGCCGGAGGTCAAGCCTCACTGAACCTGCCACTCAAGCTGGTGCGCTGCAGACTTGGCCCTAATTACCTTGGTTCTGGCTCCTCCTGTTTGTAGGCATGATTGGGGGACATTCTGGCCTTGAAATCTACTACCTTGGCGCTCACGTTCGCTCATTGAAATTGTCAGCGCCCAAGCTATTCTGCAGCCCTGTCCTTGTTGAATCTGTGGTGGTCAGTGTTTGTGCAGTCGCTGTTGTGATTCGCTATGTGGCGGCGCTAGTGTCGCTGTGCTGCGCTGTGCTGTTCATACATGTGCCTTTCTGCATTTTTCCCTGAATTCACTTGCAGCGACCCCAGTCGTTCTTAATGAATACACTGTAGTTCCAAGTGCGCATATGTCCGCATTCGGCAGGATTATTCAGGCGTACAAGCTCATAACAACCCTTTATGCATTCTCCTGTGTTCCACATTATCATGTTGTTGTGTAGTTATATTGTGTTCTTATTTTATTTGGCAATCCCATTGTAATTTTTAAGCAACCAGATCTTTTTGGGCTCTGACGTATGCATTACAGGATATTGAACACCCAGCTAAATCTTGCTAATAATTAATTGCGTCTTGGCCAATAGCTTGTTGTAATGCGTACATCTCCTATTACCGCCACTTTGCTTGCACGTAGTGGATATTAGCTGCTTCCTAGTGCGCGGAACGTGTTTTTCTTCGCTTACGTCATATCCACTTCCGGTTTGCTCCTTTGCGTTTCCCAGCTAAATCTTGCTAATAATTAATTGCGTCTTGGCCAATAGCTTGTTGTAATGCGTACATCTCCTATTAACGCAACTTAGCTTGCACGTAGTGGATATTAGCTTCTTCCTAGTGCGCTTTTTTTTTTTTTCGCTTTCGTCATATCCACTTCCGGTTTCCTCCTTTGCGTTTCCACCATGCTGCCCAGGAGACGGATTATGCACCTCCCCAGCTCCTCCTCTGACTCTGGCCCCCCCACCCCTCCCCCACCTCCCCCGCCTACCTCACCTCCCCCACCTAACCCCCCTCCACCCCCTCCCCCCCCCGGGCCAGCCAAGCAAAAACGAAAAAGGGTGGATAGCCGCGTAAACAGCCAGGTGGTTAAAGTGAGTATGTTTTCCTTGGATTATATGTTTAATCTGTTCTCAGTATAAATGTTTAGTCCACTGGTCTGATGTCATGTATTGATAACATTTTTTTTTGTCATTTCTCATAGGATTTCTGCATCCACCAATATGACTATGCCCATGGGGGCAAGAAGCGCATTGCCCTGGAGGTGAAGGCCACAGTGTCCCGGCGCTTCCACACCAGCCTCAGTGTGCGCTCAATTATGCAGAAGTGGTCGGACTTTAAGCGCCGAGACCCTGAAGGCATGTACCGGCTATATCATATAAGCGTACGCTTCAGGTAAGTGGAAGTTGCTGCTATGTTTATACTTTTGGGGAAATAATATTCTAAGCTGTGTCCATTTTGGGTAGTAATTGTAATTTTTTTTATTCACCCCCTCAACACAGATAAGCGTCCTCCCCTGGGGAAACGTGGGAAGGGATTCCTCCCCCGCACGAGACAGGCGGACTCGGGGGAGTCATCGGGGGAGGGTCCCTCTCGAGTGTCCTATTTAGAGGACACAGGGGAGGAAGGGGATGACGCCCCAGAGGAGTGTGCTGCTGGGGGGCTGTCAGGATCGAGCCTCAGCTCCTCACACTCTGAATCTGAGGAGTCACTCCAGACAAGGGGCCACTCTCAAGTGGGGAGTCCAAGTGGGGTGGAAGCTGTGGACTCTCCCACACTCCCTGAAGGAGCAGGGAGTGAGAGGGAGGAGGGTTGCCCTTTGGGTGGGGGATCTTCGGATCAGAGTGTGAGTAGCCAAGGCTCCACGCCTCCTCCTCAGAGCCCTCCCTGGGCTTCAAGTGGCAGCTCATCCCCTGGTGAGTGCAGATTTAGTCAGTGTTAGTCTGTGACAGGTTCCATATGGCCATTTGTACTTAGCCCTTGCCATTCCTCTATAATTTGCAGCACATCATATAGCCGGCACCTCCAGGAGCTTTGGGCAACGCCTTCTCCACGGGCATAGTCATGGTAAGTGTTTGTTGTTATCCCTCACATTCCATATGTTATGACATTCCTTAAAGTGGACCAACACCCATTGTTGATTGGCCGGGAATCTATAAGCTTCCCTGCCCAATCACCTCCCTCACCGCGTGCCCCCCCTCCAAAAGCCCACAAACTCCTTACCTCATTGGGGGCGGCAGAAGGCCACCTCCGCCGCCTCCCGCGCGCCCCTCTAGATGTGCGTGCGCCCGCGCTGTCCGTTTGTGAATGGCCTGCGCGGGCGCGCGCCCTTGAAGAGTGACGCGCGGGAGGCGGCGGCGGACGGACTATCTCTCCGATTGGGGTGCCCTGCCAAAGTGGACCAAAACCCAGGATATAGAGCGGGGGTAAGGAGTGAGGTCAGAGTGAGCTCACCCTTAAGTTGGCCTTGTCTAAGAAAGGATTAAATTATCCCCCACCCTTCTATCTAAGTGAAGTTTATAGGGGGAATGAGAGTATATCTCCTAAGGTTAGCAATATGTGAACATCATGAATGCATTCAAAAAGTCAAACATTTATTCTTGTTAATACATAAAATACCTTCACAGTGTCAATCATTGTTGATGACATACAAATACATACAATCGTTTTTCAACATATTTTACACTGTTATTAATTATTAGCAGAGGTACTGACTGTAGAATAAAAGTCTCTGCTCCTCTGGGAGCTGCCCCTTACTCGGGGGGGCTCAGTCCCTTTAGATACAGTTTGTAGCAAGCTCAAGGTTAATGTACTCTCAGTTGTAGCAAGTGATTTTTGCGTGCAGACGTTTCACTCTTTGCGAGCTTCTTCAGTGCACTTTAAGTGATCTAGTTACATATAATGAGTCATATAGTCAAAAACTTTGCATAATGGGACTTGGAGTTTTACATAAATCCATACATCATTACATACCTTCAGTCATTTTGTGTAAAAGACAATAGGGGGTGCTTGCTTACAGCCGTCCTTGTTTTTTGGTCTGGTATTACTGTAAATCAATTGGGCTGGTTAATTATTTATAATAGCAATTGTCAGTGATGCTTAGTAAAGGCCAGTAGTGTACCTGTATTTTGTTGTATAAGGTGCGCATACTCTGGTCACTCTGTCCAGGAGTAGTTGAACCTCTTACTAAGCTGTATACAATAAAGAGATGTGGGGGAGGACTAATTAGTGTCTGGGGTTACCTTGTTATTCACGCTATTTATACAAAACAAAATGGCACTTACCTCCCTCAGTGCGGGTCCTGTCGCAGACAGGCTGGCAGACCGGCTTATTGCAGCCTGCTTTCAGCGTGCCGGTATGCTGTATGTGGCTCGCTGAGGCGGCGTGGCGGTCTCTCCGTTCCGGGGGCCGCCCAGGGACGTTATGATGGGTGGGGATATACGGTTTCCCCGCGTCCTTTTGCCAATCAGGCAGTACCTTCACATGACGCGAATTGCGTCATGATGGGCTGGGCGGCCCTCGGCCGCATTGTGGGAATGGCAGGCGCCATGTTTGCGGAGCCCTACAGTGAGGACTGAAAGTCTCATATGTTTGATTTTAGCTTATTACTAGCCAAAGCGGTTTAGGAAACAAGCGCTGCCCTACTGTTTATTCTTTGATACCCATAATATAGCTCTGTGGAGGTGTTTGCTATATGTTTATACCTAAATGTTTTTTACCAAAGTGTGAATATTTATTTCTGTATTCTCAATGGAGTTATTGCTGATCTTTCTAATAGGCTATATTCTTTTTGTTACTTTCATTGCTAATATAAAAATAATATAGGTTTGTTCTCCTTGATTGGGGGACTTTTATTAAAGGGACCTTGTTGGTTAGGGGGAAGATTATTACTTGAGGAATGGCACAAAGCTGCAAGAGTCATTAATACCTGGGGGAGTGAGGGCCTTTAATGAAACTATCCATTTTGTTTCTTTTTGTAATGTTACTTTCCTAATGTCACCTCCTCTTGGGTGCGGGTGAATTCTATCGAGGACCTGGAAGGTTGCCCCTGAAGGGGAGCCTCCGTGTTTAAGGGCCCAATGTTTGCCAATGGGGGTGAGGAGGTTCCTATTTTTGATGTCTCTAATATGCTCATACATTCTAGTTTTTAATTTTCTATTAGTTTTTCCCACATAGAAGTTTGGGCACATGCACATTAGAATGTATACCACGTCTGTGGTATTACAGTTTGCAAAATGTCTTTGTTTGACTGTCTGCCCATTCGGTATTTTTATTTTTTGACCTTCTTTAATAAATTTACAGGTTGAACAGCTTTGGCATTTATATGTACCTACGGTCTTACAGCAATCTTTCTTCTTTTCCTTGAGAAAGTGGCTCTTTACTAGTTCATCCTTAATGGATCTCGTCCTATGAAACGTAAGGTTAGGGGTAGCTGATATGTAGCTTCCTATTTGTGGATCCCTCTGAAGAATGTGCCAGTGACTTTCGAGTATTTGTCTAATGTGTTGATGTTGTGTACTATAGGTGAGTATGAATGGAGTAAATTCCATTTGTTGTGATTTCTGTTTGGTCGTGTGTAATATTTCTGTTCTATTTCTCATTTGGGTTCTTTGATATGCCCGTTTCAGAACTTTATTGGAGTATCCCCTTTCTTTCAACCTACTTCTAATCCCCTGCTATTTTGAAATCTTCTTCGTTGGTACAGTTACGTTTAGCCCTCAAATACTCCCCGTATGGGATGCTATTCTTTAGGGTTGTGGGATGTGCACTAGTCGCTCTTAGTATATTGTTTGCTGCTGACGGTTTGCGGTAGAAGTTAGTGGAGATTGTCCCTGTTTCGTCTTTCACAATTTTAAAATCCAGGAAGTTCACCTCCTTCCTGCCATATTCTAGAGTAAATTTCAAGTTGTATCGATTTTTTTTTATAGATGCTATAAATGTTTCCAGTTGATTCTCATTGCCTCCCCAAATGATTAACACATCATCTATGTAGCGATGCCATGTAATAATGTGTCTTGTGTATTCCTGTAGTCGCTCTTCTCCCCATAGTTCCTCTTCCCAACGGCCCAAGTAGAGGTTTGCGTAAGATGGCGCACAAATCGTGCCCATAGCTGTTCCTTGTGTTTGATTGTAGAGTTGGTTATTAAACAGGAATGTATTGTGTGTAAGTATAAAGTGTAACAAATCCAGGATAAACTGGTTATGGTCTTGTTCCTGAATGTCAAGTTGGTCCAGATAGTGTTTGACTGCTCTAGTGAATGTGGAATGCTTGAGTATAACGCTTCTACATCTAGTGTGACTAATAGTGTGTCTTGGGGAACAGTTATGTCTTCCAGGATTTGGAGGAGGTGGGGTGTGTCTCTAACGTAGGATGTCAAAGAGTTAACAAAAGGTCTTAGGAAGGAGTCTATATACTCACTGGCCCTGCTTGTCCTGGAGCCTATTCCTGCCACTATGGGGCGTCCTGGTGGGTTAGTCCGCGATTTGTGTATTTTGGGCAGGGCATAGAATGTTTGAGTAATGGGATGTTGTACTTTCAAGAATTCCCAAGAGTGTTTTTCTATTATTTTATGGGCATAACCCCAGACACTAATTTGTCCTCCCCCACATCTCTTTATTGTATACAGCTTAGTAAGAGGTTCAACTACTCCTGGACAGAGTGACCAGAGTATGCGCACCTTATACAACAAAATACAGGTACACTACTGGCCTTTACTAAGCATCACTGACAATTGCTATTATAAATAATTAACCAGCCCAATTGATTTACAGTAATACCAGACCAAAAAACAAGGACGGCTGGAAGCAAGCGCCCCCTATTGTCTTTTACACAAAATGACTGAAGGTATGTAATGATGTATGGATTTATGTAAAACTCCAAGTCCCATTATGAAAAGTTTTTGACTATATGACTCATTATATGTAACTAGATCACTTAAAGTGCACTGAAGAAGCTCGCAAAGAGTGAAACGTCTGCACGCAAAAATCACTTGCTACAACTGAGAGTACATTAACCTTGAGCTTGCTACAAACTGTATCTAAAGGGACTGAGCCCCCCCCCCCGAGTAAGGGCAGCTCCCAGAGGAGCAGAGACTTTTATTCTACAGTCAGTACCTCTGCTAATAATCAATAACAGTGTAAAATATGTTGAAAAAACGATTGTATGTATTTGTATGTCATCAACAATGATTGACACTGTGAAGGTATTTTATGTATTAACAAGAATAAATGTTTGACTTTTTGAATGCATTCATGATGTTTACATATTGCTAACCTTAGGAGATATACTCTCATTCCCCCTATAAAGCCCTTCAATAGAAGGGGTCACCCACATAAGGGCCCCCTCTCTCCCCCCAAAAACAAAACCCAGGATAGTATAAATCCTGGGTCTTGGTCCACTTTTAACATACACATGTTTCCTGGTCCATAGTACAAGCTGGTTTTATAATTTACATTAACATCACAAACCCCACTACAGTGCAATCCAACTGGCAACCATCCCTATGTTTCAGCCCACACCATGATGGCTGCTAGCAAATGTGTTATTTTTTCAGGCTAACACATGTTGCACACTCTACAAGTAAGATTCTACACTCAACTGCAAATTAGGCCTTACCATTGCACTGTCAAGGTTATTGGCACATTAGCTTTATGTGTCCATGTTGCACCCATAAATAATTTACATGAACTCATGGACTAGGAAATATGCTAATGTCGGACAACATGTGTGTAACCATGCAAGCATTTGTTTTGGCAGACTCCCTAACCAGATGGATGTCAAATAGTCATGTGTCATTGGCCAACTAATTTTTGGTTTCTCTTTTGCTTTCTCCTGACAGATGTGGCCACGCAGACGGAGCCGGTGACCATCCTCCCCACCTTAGCTCCCGGGACGGCCAGCAGCATGGGCCCCAGCCACAGCTGCGATGGTGAGTACATCCCACTTTATATGCCTAAAGACTTGGGAACCCTATGTCTTATAGTTAATTCTGGAGACATTTACAATGTACCTATGTGTTTTCTAAGCACACATCTAGGTTACATGTGTTTGTCCGACAATCCTAAATGCATGTCTGCATGCTTGATTGTTGGCTCCCATTCTTGTTTTTGCCACATAGAGTAAAATTGTGGTTTCTTCCAAACCAAATTGGCCTACTAAGGTGGTGACCTCCTGTAACTAACCAAAGAAATGTCCACACTGGGACTTAGACCTTAATTTATTCCCAAGAGTTTAGAGTAAATGTATGCTTGGGATGTTGTAGCCACATTTAAGGCAGCCACTAGTACTCATATAATGGTAACACCTAAGGGCACAGTGGCCAACAATGTGAATGTGTGGGTCAGCTAATTTGAGCCAATTACATTACATTGCTACATCTGTGTATGTTGAGCTCACATTCTATCTTTTGAATATGTTTTTTTTCTACTCTCTACAGCTTGTGAAAACCAGCATCGCAGACTGTGGCAATCGATTCGGCGTCTTCGCCTTATGCTGCTGGCCTTGAAGAGGCGTCGTTAGGGTGGGGGGGTATGGTTTGAGCCGCTGTGCGGCGGAATGTTGGGCCTGTTGCCCACCTTGCGGCATAATAAATATTTTGTATTTTTTTAATTACAGTGTGTTGTGCCTTGTCAAGCATAGTTTAAGTGTCTACCAACCCATTATTTTTGAAATGTTGGTGTACCTTTGTAGCCATTTAATGTGTAAACCATAGTAAGATATGGTCACGAATGTGTGTCATACATTTCTGGCTACATGTACATATCTAGATCTAGAGACTCATCCCTGACTGTGTTCTTAGCTATGTCTTTGAAAAAAGACAATTTAGAGGTGGGGTACTCAAATGTATTTGCACAAAATGAAACAGAACAAAAAGAACATCAATATTCTTGGCTTGGGGGCCTGGGAGGTTGAGAGTCATTGCTAGGGGTGGTGTTGGGGGACAACAGTGCAGTAAAAAAAAATAGACTGCTGTTGTATCAGCTGATGCATCAACAACAAATTTTGTTCCTGGCGCTGGAAAGATTGCTCCATCGCATGTGCAATGCGATCCAGTACCCTGTTGGTTTCAATTTGTTGGCCTTGTCTGACATCCTGGAGCTGGCGCTGCAGGTCCTCAATTTGTTGCCGATACACCAGCACCTGATTTTCCAACGCCGCAATGCGCTCATTAGTTCCATCACGCAGCTGTTGGCGACTGTAGTCCTCCAGCATCCGGAGCCCTAGCTCATAAAAATCGGCACTGGTCGGTGCCACACCTCCTCTTGTTGTGTGTTCAGGCTAAGAAACAAAAAGAAAAGATAGTAGTGAAGCTGAAACAATGCAGGTATGCCCCTCCCAATCATTTACCCAAAGTGTAACAATCAGAAATAACATGTTACATGTTGGTTCCTGGACTACCCACAAACATGTCAATGTGGTTATTGTTCCCCAAAATCAGCCATGTTACCTCAGTGCCGTCCGCCCGAAGTAGTTCCGGGGTCTGGCTGCCAGAAAGGGGCAAATCCACATCTGAGAGATGGGGCAAGCTGGCATATGCTAAACAGGAAAGTCATGTTAGTAGGTCAGTGGACCAAGCTCAAATGTAATATGGATAGACTATCGAGGCCATACCTTGACAAAGTGGCAGATTACACACTAGCCAAAAGGGATCTTGTAAACTCAGATTGCTAACA
The DNA here is from genome assembly GCA_027917425.1 of Gastrophryne carolinensis. NCBI lineage: Eukaryota > Metazoa > Chordata > Amphibia > Anura > Microhylidae > Gastrophryne > Gastrophryne carolinensis. The sequence continues at coordinate 315,070,545 of CM051236.1, read as the reverse complement.
TTTATGTAAGAGGAAGATGAGCCAATAATTGGGCCAAACAATAACAGACACATTGCTCAAATTACACATACCCGCCATCTCCCACATGTCCGGAGTTTGGCCCTCACTCGAGCTTTGCCCTTGAAAAAACACGTTTAAACACAAGTTGGCCTACTAAATTGCCAAAAAAGGTTTGCAAAAATCCTTACTAGATAATCAAGCAAAACCAACTTACCCTCATCTCTAGCAGCCTCAACGTGAAGGGCCCTTTCCGGACAGCCACTTCCGATATTCCGGCCAACTAAAATACACAATTAATGTCTCTAAATATTCCTAACACTACTCGGGTGAATGTTTGTCTTTTAATAGACACAAAAAATGCATTGCAATCACTCTAAACAGTTTACTAATGAGCCTGGGGATGGCAAATCCACTAAAAAAAATCCATCTTCAAATTGACCTAGCAAACATGTAGATTATTAGACTAACCAAATAGAACCAGTGTAACATAAACAGCATAAAGGATACATTGTTTTGGGCAATACACACCAACAGGGTCCTGTTGACCTGCAACATCGGAAGTGGTGTCCAAAGATGAAGCAGTCACTTGGCCTACCAAGAAAAAAGAGGAATGAAAGAGGAATGAAAGACATGCACTTGTGTTAAAGCGGCTAAAGCAAGGTTGACACGTGCACTTACCGGCATCCAAAGAGTAGCTTGGCTCCTGAGGAGATGCTGGTGCCAATGGCGGTGCAGCTAGGCAAAATCAAAGAAAAAATGTAGCCATTGGTAATGTGCGGAAAAAAAAAAAAATAAGGTGTGTGTGAGCAGCTCAATCACTAATATTCCATAATCAAGGCCAGTGTGGCTTCCACATGTATATGCAGATATATGGCCACATATCTCTGGCTTCCCACATAGCTACACATGTTAGGGCCTTGTTAGTTAGTTGCTGAGAGGGTTAAAGTGGGCGTGAAATTAGTCCGCAGGCCCATATTAGTAATCCTCAACAGTGGTACAAGCTATTGTTTGAGGTGCTCCCACACCCATTTTGTACCAAAACAACCAGCCCATAAATTAGTGATAAATACCTTCAATGGCAGACTGGGTTAGGCTTGAGGTTGGTTGAAGGGCAGGAGTTGTGGTGTCCTCAGCCAAATCCTGGACATCACCATGTGCACCTATGCAGAAAGCAACAGACAAGAAAGGAAATCATTTATGAGGTATAATGTACTACTTCACAGGTTCTACTGTTAGTTGGCCAGAAAGAGACAAAGCAAATCACATACATTAACATCACCAGAAAAAATATTTGAAAAAAGATGTACCTTCTGCCCAATCTGTGGTGTCATCCCCAGCATCAACACCCTGCAGCCGAATCAGAGGAATTTTGGCCTTCAGCATCTCCTCATATGGCCTTTAGGTACTCTTTGGACCCTGGATGGTCCCACTCTCGACATCAAGATCATGCTTCATCTTTTGCATAAGGGCCCTTCTCAAAGTGTAGAAGCGTTTCTTGCAGGATGGGCCACTACGTGGGTATTGAGCACTGCTAGTAAGCTCCTCCCCAATGGCATCCCACAATTTGCTCCTTTCTTGCTTGCCTATAGACTGGCTTTGGGAGCCAAAGATTAGCTCCCATTTGGCCAGGGTAAGGCACACAAGAGTATTGTTATCCACCAAATTAAATTCTGGCTCCCTCTTGGCAAATGGGCGGCTGGCCTTGGGTGCAGGCTCACCTTGGGCCTGGGCCCTTTTCGTTAAGGGAGGTCTGCGCACAGCACCCAACACACTCCTACTTGGGCCAGCTGTGGCCGGCAGATGTCCAGAATTTGGCTCCATCCTGTAGCTGCACACACACACCACTAGACAACACACAAGCACGCATACAGACTACAGATTGGCATCACCCTGTTTTTTGGGTTGGGTAGGTTTTATGTGCTCTACCAACCAATCACAAACAGGTCCACTTAATTGCTTCACACATACTGGCCAGGTGCTTGTAGCCACAGCTCCACTGCACTGATTGAACCATGTGTGGTAGGCAATTAACTAATTACAGAGCAAACGACACACAACCAAAGACAACAATGTACTCATGTATATTAAACACTTGTGACATGTGGCTCTACAAACGGCTATTTAAATTAAGAGCAGCTTACCTTTCATTGGTCCACCACAGAATTTTCAGCCATGTCCGTTAATGCACGCAAGTTTCGGCTCACGTACGCTAGTAGCGCTACTAGCGTGCGCATGCGCAATCCGTTTCACGCACACCTGGGTCAGCTAATTGCAGACAGGAAATAGCAGAACAACGCAAAAGGCGGCAAAGCGGACCTGTCCTTTTTCAAAGTGAATTATAAATGGCTGGATTTGCCAACCTTCTGGTATTGTTACACTGTGGCAAAGGCTGTGGTTTGGTGGTGTGGTGCTTTGGTCCCTTAGCTCATTTTAGTGTCTGGCTGGGTTTGGTCCTCACTCTCTGTGGCTTGTTGGGTGATTTCTGACATCAGTGCTGTTTCTTTAGGAGATTGATTTTGTTGGCATATGCAAATATTGTGGAGCATACAGCAAGTGAGGCTTGATTTTGGGGCCTTTTGTGGGCTGTGCAGCAACTCCCCTCTTGGTTGTGCCTAACTTAGAAAGCACAATTTCAGCAGTCTGTTGGTTCAGAGCACTATACTTCTGGTTTTGTGGTGAGCTGCATTGTAGTGAGTGTGTGAGGAGTGTGCTTGCTTGTGTGTGTGGTGTGTTTGTGGTTTTTGTTTTTGTTTTGCTTCTTTGGTATATCTGTTGAGTGTGAGATGGATAAGAGGGTGATGTATGGGTTATGGGTGCAGGGATGTGTGAGAATGCTGGAAGAGCCGGAGGCCAGGGAGGAGGGTGCTGTGAGGCTTAGGGCACCCCGATCCTTTGGCATCCGCCTTTCAGTGTGGGATTTAAGTGACGAGCAGATCAGGAGCCGCTTCCGTTTGAATCGTGCAGCACTACAGTCCCTATATGATCAGATTAAGAACAAAATCGAGCCATCCACCAAACGCACCAGATCCATTCCAGGCATAGTACGCCTATGTGCCACTCTTAATATTTTGGCACGAGGGACCTTCCAGGCAACCTCTGCCCTCCTCAGCGGGATCAGCCAGGCTACAATGAGCCGCATATTTTTCCAGGTAGTACTGGCTATTTGTGACCTGATCCCTATTTACATCAAGTTTCCTGAGGATGAGGTTGCCAAAATAAAACATGCTTTCTATCGCATGGGAGGGATCCCGAATGTGCTAGGGTGCGTGGATGGTACACATATCCCTTTCCGCCCTCCCCGTGCACAGGAGCTGCATTATCGGAACAGAAAACAGTTCCACTCCATCAATGTCATGGTTGTGTGTGACCATGACATTAAGCTGCGGGCCGTGAGATCTGGTTTCCCCGGCTCATGCCACGACTCTTACGTGCTGCAGCGGTCAGTCCTGTGCCGGAAGTTTGAGAACAACAAAATGCCAGCTGGCTGGCTACTGGGTAAATAACTAACCATGTCAAAGTATTTTGCCTAAAATATGTGGCCTAGTAAGCTACATTTTTAAAAATGCAAAAAAAAAACATGTACTAGTACTAATTGCTGTCTCTCTTTTTCCACAGCGGACAAGGGATACGGGCAGAGAACGTGGGTGATGACTCCGGTCAGAAACCCACAGACCTCTGCCCAAGAACGCTATAATGCAGCACATCGCAAAACCAGAAGCATTGTGGAACGAACCATTGGACTGCTGAAAGCGTGCTTTCTGTGTTTGACACACCCAGGAGGAGAGATGTTGTACAGTCCACAAAAGGTCTCCAAGATTATCCTCGCATGCTGTGTGCTCCACAATCTTTGTATATGCCACAGAATCCAACCCCCTGAAGAAACAGCACTGGTGCCCGAAATCCCCAACTTGGCCGCAGAAACGAGTGAGGACACCCAGACTGGCTTTGAGCGAAGGGAAAGCATGATCACTTCGTTTTTTGCGGTAAGCTAACTACCCTTCACTCTAATCCAAGTACTGCACTACAGGGGAAAAATTTGTGGCCTACAATCATAATTTGTCACAAACTACTATAAGGGGTGTGTAAGATGACCAAAAACACTATAAGGGGTGTGTAAGATGACCCAAACCACTATAAGGGGTGTGTGAGATGACCCAAACCACTATAAGGGGTGTGTAAGATGACCAAAAACACTATAAGGGGTGTGTAAGATGACCAAAAACAATATAAGGGGTGTGTAAGATGACCAAAAACACTATAAGGGGTGTGTAAGATGACCCAAACCACTATAAGGGGTGTGTAAGATGACCAAAAACACTATAAGGGGTGTGTAAGATGACTCAAAACACTATAAACACAATAAATGCGAAAAAGCAAAATTAATTATAAATACTAATTCCAATTTTTCTTCTTTTTTAGGCACCAAGATAAAAAACCACTGTATTTTTATGTGTGACTTTCACCCAAAAAAATTAAACAATAAAACAAAATTCACCAAAGAAACATGTTGCAATGTGTTTACTACTGAAGGTACTAACATTGATTTCAAGCCAACAGCAAACCAAGGCGCAGGCGCAGTGTTGAATAGCGTGTGTCAAAATGACAGCGCCTACAAAGCTGATCTGAAACATCATATTCACCAATGTAGGCATTGTTCACAACAACGCCAGGTAGCGACTGAGGAGGCCTGCTATAGCGAATCGCAGCCGGCCGCGGCGTAAGGTAGCGGTGCTCATAGCGCCATACTTCAGTCGCTCATCTGTCGCTACTTGGCGCTATTAATGAATCGGCCTCCCCGAGTGGTAGACAGAGCTAGGCAAAGATAGTTTTAAAACCGGAACAATCCAGCAGCATACAAGTCACATTGACAGGGTGCCTAGTGCTGGCTATGATTCATATTTCATAATTACTGGGTTACTGTTAATATATTTGGTTTGGTTTAAATACAGCTGCACACTGTGCATGCAATGCACATGCTATTTAACCCTTTCTGCTATTTAGGCCTGAATGCTATTTTAACCCTATCTGTTAAATACAGCTGCACACTGTGCATGCAATGCACATGCTATTTAACCCTTTCTGCTATTTAGGCCTGAACGCTATTTTAACCCTATCTGTTAAACAAAAGCATTTCTCATACTTGGATTAGTGTTAAAATTTTCTGTTCAGATTAAAAAATACCAGGCCACACGGGCATCCCAAGGCACATGCTATTTAACCCTAGCTGTTAAACAAAAGCATTTCTCATACTTGGATTAGTGTCAAAAGTTTCTGTTCAGCTTAAAATATACCAGGCCACACGGGCATCCCAAGGCACATGCTATTTAACCCTATCTGTTAAGCAAAAGCATTTCTCATACTTGGATTAGTGTTAAAATTTTCTGTTCAGCTTAAAATATACCAGGCCACACGGGCATCCCAAGGCACATGCTATTTAACCCTATCTGTTAAGAAAAAGCATTTCTCATACTTGGATTATTGTTATTTTTGTTCAGCTTGAAATATACCAGGCCACACGGGCATCCCAAGGCACATGCTAATTAACTCTATATGTTAAGCTAAAGCATTTCTCATACTTGAATTATTGTTACTTTTTGTTCAGCTTAAAATATACCAGGCCACACGGGCATCCCAAGGCACATGCTATTTAACCCTATCTGTTAAGCAAAATCATTTTTCATACTTGGATTAGTGTTACTTTTTGTTCAGCTTGAAATATACCAGGCCACACGGGCATCCCAAGGCACATGCTATTTAACCCTATCTGTTAAACAAAAGCATTTCTCATACTTGGATTATTGTTACTTTTTGTTCAGCTTAAAATATACCAGGCCACACGGGCATCCCAAGGCACATGCTATTTAACCTTATCTGTTAAGCTAAAGCATTTCTCATACTTGAATTATTGTTACTTTTTGTTCAGATTAAAATATACCAGGCCACACGGGCATCCCAAGGCACATGCTATTTAACCCTATCTGTTAAGCAAAAGCATTTCTCATACTTGGATTATTGTTACTTTTTGTTCAGCTTGAAATATACCAGGCCACATGGGCATCCCAAGGCACATGCTATTTAACCCTATCTGTTAAACAAAAGCATTTCTCATACTTGGATTATTGTTACTTTATGTTCAGCTTAAAATATACCAGGCCACACGGGCATCCCAAGGCACATGCTATTTAACCTTATCTGTTAAGCTAAAGCATTTCTCATACTTGAATTATTGTTACTTTTTGTTCAGATTAAAATATTCCAGGCCACACGGGCATCCCAAGGCACATGCTATTTAACCCTATCTGTTAAGCAAAAGCATTTCTCATACTTGGAATAGTGTTACTTTTTGTTCAGCTTGAAATATACCAGGCCACACGGGCATCCCAAGGCACATGCTAATGCTATATGTTAAGCTAAAGCATTTCTCATACTTGGATTATTGTTACTTTTTGTTCAGCTTAAAATATACCAGGCCACACGGGCATTCCAAGGCACATGCTATTTAACCCTATCTGTTAAGCAAAAGCATTTCTCATACATGGATTAGTGTTAAAATTTTCTGTTCAACTTAAAATATACCAGGCCACACGGGCATCCCAAGGCACATGCTATTTAACCCTATTTGTTAAGCACAAGCATTTCTCATACTTGCATTATTGTTACTTTTTGTTCAGCTTAAAATATACCAGGCCACACGGGCATCCCAAGACACATGCTATTTAACCCTATTTGTTAAGCACAAGCATTTCTCATACTTGGATTATTGTTAATTTTTGTTCAGCTTAAAATATACCAGGCCACACGGGCATCCCAAGGCACATGCTATTTAACCCTATCTGTTAAGCAAAAGCATTTCTCATACTTGGATTAGTGTTAAAATTTTCTGTTCAGCTTAAAATATACCAGGCCACACGGGCATCCCAAGGCACATGCTATTTAACCCTATCTGTTAAGAAAAAGCATTTCTTATACTTGGATTAGTGTTACTTTTTGTTCAGCTTGAAATATACCAGGCCACACGGGCATCCCAAGGCACATGCTATTTAACCCTATCTGTTAAGCGCAAGCATTTCTCATACTTGGATTAGTGTTACTTTTTGTTCAGCTTGAAATATACCAGGCCACACGGGCATCCCAAGGCACATGCTATTTAACCCTATTTGTTAAGCACAAGCATTTCTCATACTTGGATTAGTGTTAAAATTTTCTGTTCAGCTTAAAATATACCAGGCCACACAGGCATCCCAAGGCACATGCTATTTTAACCCTATCTGTTAAGCTAAAGCATTTCTCATACTTGGATTATTGTTACTTTTTGTTCAGCTTGAAATATACCAGGCCACATGGGCATCCCAAGGCACATGCTATTTAACCTTATCTGTTAAGCAAAAGCATTTCTCATACTTGGATTAATGTTAAAATTTTCTGTTCAGCTTAAAATATACCAGGCCACACGGGCATCCCAAGGCACATGCTATTTAACCCTATCTGTTAAGAAAAAGCATTTCTTATACTTGGATTATTGTTACTTTTTGTTCAGCTTGAAATATACCAGGCCACACGGGCATCCCAAGGCACATGCTATTTAACCCTATCTGTTAAGCTAAAGCATTTCTCATACTTGAATTATTGTTACTTTTGGTTCAGATTAAAATATACCAGGCCACACGGGCATCCCAAGGCACATGCTATTTAACCCTATCTGTTAAGCAAAAGCATTTCTCATACTTGGATTAGTGTCAAAATTTTCTGTTCAGCTTAAAATATACCAGGCCACACGGGCATCCCAAGGCACATGCTATTTAACCCTATTTGTTAAGCACAAGCATTTCTCATACTTGGATTATTGTTACTTTTTGTTCATCTTAAAATATACCAGGCCACACGGGCATCCCAAGCCACATGCTATTTAACCTTATCTGTTAAGAAAAAGCATTTCTCATACTTGGATTATTGTTACTTTTTGTTCAGCTTGAAATATACCAGGCCACACGGGCATCCCAAGGCATATGCTAATTAACCCTATATGTTAAGCTAAAGCATTTCTCATACTTGGATTATTGTTACTTTTTGTTCAGCTTAAAATATACCAGGCCCCACGGGCATCCCAAGGCACATGCTATTTTAACCCTATCTGTTAAGCAAAAGCATTTCTCATACTTGGATTATTGTTACTTTTTGTTCAGCTTGAAATATACCAGGCCACACGGGCATCCCAAAGCACATGCTAATTAACCCTATATGTTAAGCTAAAGCATTTCTCATACTTGGATTATTGTTACTTTTTGTTCAGCTTGAAATATACCAGGCCACACGGGCATCCCAAGGCACATGCTAATTAACCCTATATGTTAAGCTAAAGCATTTATCATACTTGGATATTTGTTACTTTTTGTTCAGCTTAAAATATACCAGGCCACACGGGCATCCCAAGGCACATGCTATTTAACCCTATCTGTTAAGCAAAAGCATTTCTCATACTTGGATTAATGTTAAAATTTTCTGTTCAGCTTAAAATATACCAGGCCACACGGGCATCCCAAGGCACATGCTATTTACCCCTATCTGTTAAGAAAAAGCATTTCTCATACTTGGATTATTGTTAGTTTTTGTTCAGCTTGAAATATACCAGGCCACACGGGCATCCCAAGGCACATGCTATTTAACCCTATCTGTTAAGCAAAAGCATTTCTCATACTTGGATTAGTGTTACTCTTTGTTCAGCTTGAAATATACCAGGCCACACGGGCATCCCAAGACACATGCTATTTAACCCTATCTGTTAAGCAAAAGCATTTCTCATACTTGGATTAGTGTTAAAATTGTCTGTTCAGCTTAAAATATACCAGGCCACACGGGCATCCCAAGGCACATGCTATTTAACCCTATTTGTTAAGCACAAGCATTTCTCATAGTTGGATTATTGTTACTTTTTGTTCAGCTTAGAATATACCAGGCCACACGGGCATCCCAAGGCACATGCTATTTAACCCTATTTGTTAAGCACAAGCATTTCTCATACTTGGATTATTGTTACTTTTGTTCAGCTTAAAATATACCAGGCCACACGGGCATCCCAAGGCACATGCTATTTAACCTTATCTGTTAAGCAAAAGCATTTCTTATACTTGGATTATTGTTACTTTTTGTTCAGCTTAAAATATACCAGGCCACACGGGCATCCCAAGGCACATGCTATTTAACCCTATCTGTTAAGCAAAAGCATTTCTCATACTTGGATTATTGTTACTTTTTGTTCAGCTTAAAATATACCAGGCCACACGGGCATCCCAAGGCACATGCTATTTAACCCTATCCTCTAAACAAAAGCATTTCTCATACTTGGAATAGTGTTACTTTTTGTTCAGCTTGAAATATACCAGGCCACACGGGCATCCCAAGGCACATGCTATTTAACCCTATCTCTGAAGCAAAAGCATTTCTCATACTTGGAATAGTGTTACTTTTTGTTCAGCTTGAAATATACCAGGCCACACGGGCATCCCAAGGCACATGCTAATTAACCCTATATGTTAAGCTAAAGCATTTCTCATACTTGGATTATTGTTACTTTTTGTTCAGCTTAAAATATACCAGGCCACACGGGCATCCCAAGGCACATGCTATTTAACCTTATCTGTTAAGCAAAAGCATTTCTCATACTTGGATTATTGTTACTTTTTGTTCAGCTTAAAATATACCAGGCCACACGGGCATCCCAAGGCACATGCTATTTAACCCTATCTGTTAAGCAAAAGCATTTCTCATACTTGGATTATTGTTACTTTTTGTTCAGCTTAAAATATACCAGGCCACACGGGCATCCCAAGGCACATGCTATTTTAACCCTATCTGTTAAGCAAAAGCATTTCTCATACTTGGATTATTGTTACTTTTTGTTCAGCTTAAAATATACCAGGCCACACGGGCATCCCAAGGCACATGCTATTTTAACCCTATCTGTTATACAACATAAGCGTTGATCAGCAACAGCTGCTTTATCAAGCTACTTCAGTTTGCACTTGTTTTTGACTGCTTTCAATAAACCAGGCCGCAGGGCACCCCAAAGCTGCACCTTGAACCCTATCTGTTATACAACATAAGCGTTGATCAGCATCAGCTGCTTTATTAAGCTACTTCAGTTTGCACTTTTTTTTGACTGCTTTTAATAAACCAGGCCGCAGGGCACCCCAAAGCTGCACCTTGAACCATATCTGTTATACAACATAAGCGTTGATCAGCATCAGCTGCTTTATTAAGCTACTTCAGTTTGCACTTGTTTTTGACTTCTTCAATAAACCAGGCCGCAGGGCACCCCAAAGCTGCACCTTGCACCCTATCTGGTATACAAAAGCGTTGATCAGCATCAGCTGCTTTATTAAGCTACTTCAGTTTGCACTTGTTTTTGACCTCTTTCAATAAACCAGGCCGCAGGGCACCCCAAAGCTGCACCTTGCACCCTATCTGTTATACAACATAAGCGTTGATCAGCATCAGCTGCTTTATTAAGCTACTTCAGTTTGCACTTGTTTTTGACTGCTTTTAATAAACCAGGCCGCAGGGCACCCCAAAGCTGCACCTTGAACCCTATCTGTTATACAACATAAGCGTTGATCAGCATCAGCTGCTTTATTAAGCTACTTCAGTTTGCACTTGTTTTTGACTGCTTTTAATAAACCAGGCCGCAGGGCACCCCAAAGCTGCACCTTGAACCCTATCTGTTATACAACATAAGCGTTGATCAGCATCAGCTGCTTTATTAAGCTACTTCAGTTTGCACTTGTTTTTGACTGCTTTCAATAAACCAGGCCGCAGGGCACCCCAAAGCTGCACCTTACACCCTATCTGGTATACAAAAGCGTTGATCAGCATCAGCTGCTTTATTAAGCTACTTCAGTTTGCACTTGTTTTTGACTTCTTTCAATAAACCAGGCCGCAGGGCACCCCAAAGCTGCACCTTGCACCCTATCTGTTATACAACATAAGCGTTGATCAGCATCAGCTGCTTTATTAAGCTACTTCAGTTTACACTTGTTTTTGACTTCTTTCAATAAACCAGGCCGCAGGGCACCCCAAAGCTGCACCTTGCACCCTATCTGGTATACAACATAAGCGTTGATCAGCATCAGCTGCTTTATTAAGCTACTTCAGTTTGCACTTGTTTTTGACTTCTTTCAATAAACCAGGCCGCAGGGCACCCCAAAGCTGCACCTTGCACCCTATCTGTTATACAACATAAGCGTTGATCAGCATCAGCTGCTTTATTAAGCTACTTCAGTTTGCACTTGTTTTTGACTGCTTTCAATAAACCAGGCCGCAGGGCACCCCAAAGCTGCACCTTGAACCCTATCTGTTATACAACATAAGCGTTGATCAGCATCAGCTGCTTTATTAAGCTACTTCAGTTTGCACTTGTTTTTGACCTCTTTCAATAAACCAGGCCGCAGGGCACCCCAAAGCTGCACCTTGCACCCTATCTGTTATACAACATAAGCGTTGATCAGCATCAGCTGCTTTATTAAGCTACTTCAGTTTGCACTTGTTTTTGACTGCTTTTAATAAACCAGGCCGCAGGGCACCCCAAAGCTGCACCTTGCACCCTATCTGGTATACAACATAAGCGTTGATCAGCATCAGCTGCTTTATTAAGCTACTTCAGTTTGCACTTGTTTTTGACTTCTTTCAATAAACCAGGCCGCAGGGCACCCCAAAGCTGCACCTTGCACCCTATCTGGTATACAACATAAGCGTTGATCAGCATCAGCTGCTTTTATTAAGCTACTTCAGTTTGCACTTGTTTTTGACTTCTTTCAATAAACCAGGCCGCAGGGCACCCCAAAGCTGCACCTTGCACCCTATCTGTTATACAACATAAGCGTTGATCAGCATCAGCTGCTTTATTAAGCTACTTCAGTTTGCACTTGTTTTTGACTGCTTTTAATAAACCAGGCCGCAGGGCACCCCAAAGTTGCACCTTGCACCCTATCTGGTATACAACATAAGCGTTGATCAGCATCAGCTGCTTTATTAAGCTACTTCAGTTTGCACTTCCTTTTTGACTGCTTTCAATTAACCAGGCCACAGGGCACCCCAAAGCTGCACCTTGCACCCTATCTGTTTATACTAAATAAGCAAATACATAAAAATGTCAGGCAGACAAGTGCCAAGATGTTCAAAGAGGAGTGGCAGAGGCCAAGATTCAGCAGGCAGAGGTCGCAGCAGACTAGGGGCAAGTGGCAGTAGGAGTCACGGTGAGAGACCTGATCTGCCAGTATCTGCTAGCGGTCGTGTCTCCACCAGTAACGCATCTGCCGTGGTAGATTGGTTAACGCACTCATCGACATCATCACAAGGTACGTCTGAGACCCCCAGTCTAGGGTCAGTAGGTTCCTCTGACACAACCCTGAGTTGGCATGCCCCGAGAGAAGTCCCTGTCCTCCCATTGCCTCTGTCCTACGCCGTTCCCTCCCCCAGCGACGTATCCTATGCTTTGGGTTCAGCTCCACTCTTTAGTGAGGAGGATGATCAGATAGAGGACAGTCAGCAGCTACAGCCCAGCCATGAAATGGAGGTGGCTTCTTTAGCTCGGCAGACAAATAGTGATGTGGACAGTGTCGTGGGTGTTGCGAGATTTCCAGCTTCTGCGCCAGACACTGTTGAGGAAACCGAGAACATCAGTGACGTACAGCCACAACTCGGTGATGATGATGATGATGATGAAGCCGATCGCACTTGGGAGCCGGGTGATGAAGGGGCTTCATCGTCATCATCAGGAGAAGAGTGGCGCAGGCTGCCCCGGAGTCAGCAGCTCAGGCAGCAAGGTGTTAGCAGCATGGTTGGCAGTCAGCATGGGGGCACAATTATAAAGCCTGGAGCCAAACGGGGCCGGGGTAGAGCACCTGCTGCGCGGCAGGCTACCTTATCGGGAGGTAGTGGGGCAGGGGTTCCTGGAGTTGGCGACAATAGCAGCGAATCAGTGAGGCCTGTTGGTGGGAAAAGTAGCTACTCGGCAGTGTGGCAGTTTTTCCTGAAGCATCCGCAGGAGGGTAACATGGCCACATGCAAGATATGTAGGCAGAAGGTGAAGCATGGCCAGGGCCCAAATGTTGGCACCACGGCCCTGCGTCAACATATGATGCGTCACCATAAAGCGACCTGGGAGAACCGAGGCTCCCAAGGGGTGGTCCAGTCTGCTTCCTCACCAAGTGGCACGCCGCTCCCAATTTCTGCCAGCCAAGGCTCCAGCACCTCAGCCGAAGGCAGCTGTGCGTCATACCCATCCTCTGTCGCCCCTGCTCCTCCTCCTCCAAGTCATGCATCCCGCCAGCAATCCATCAGCGAAGCCATGTCCAAGAGACTGCAGTATGCGCCCACTCATCCTACGGCGCAGAAGCTGAATGTGCTCCTGTCCAAGTTGCTGGTGATGCAGTCGCTCCCTTTTCAGGTGGTGGACTCTGCACCTTTCAGAGAACTGATGGCTTGTGCCGAGCCAAGGTGGAGAGTCCCAAGCCGTCATTTCTTTGCCAAGAAGGCAGTACCAGCGCTGCACACTTTTGTTGAACAGAAGGTGGGCCAGTCCTTGAGCCTGTCGGTGTGTAGCAAAGTGCATGGCAGCGCCGACGTCTGGAGCTGTAACTACAGTCAGGGACAGTACATGTCGTTTACGGCCCACTGGGTGAATGTGGTCCCTTTGCAGCAGTAACTTGGACAGGTCACGCCGCTTCGGCCTCCGCATTCCCTGCCCGTTGGGCCTGTGACACCGTGCGACTCGGCCTCCTCATCCTCCGCCATCTCCTCACCCTCCACTGAAGGCTCAAGTCTCAGTGCCCCTCCAGTCTACCATGTGTGCAGGGCACGGAGGTGTCACGCAGTGCTTCACATGGTTTGTCTTGGCGAACTGAGTCACACAGGGGAGGAACTGCTTAAATTTATTCATCAGGAAATCCAAACATGGCTTACTCCAAGAAAACTTAAAATGGGAATCATGGTTACCGACAATGGGAAGAACATTTTGTCTGCGCTGCGCCAAGGAAGGCTGACCCATGCCCCCTGCATGGCTCACGTCTTCAATCTGGCTGTCAAGCGGTTTCTGAAGTGTTCCCCCCATATGCAAGACATCCTAACAACTTCAAGGAAACTTTGCATGCACTTCAGCCACTCATACCCCGCCAAACACACCCTTCTTGAGCTACAGCGTCAGAACGGTATCCCCCAACATAGTCTGATTTGCGATGTTTCCACTCATTGGAATTCTACCCTTCACATGTTGGACGGATTATATGAACAGAGAAAAGCCATCACGGATTTCCTGATGATCCAAGCAGATAGGGGGACTCCCCTGTGTAACTTCAATGTCAACCAGTGGCAGCTCATACGTGACACCTGCCGTTTACTCAGGCCCTTTGAGGAAGCCACTTTATTTGTCAGTCGGCAGGATTACGGGATGAACGACGTGATTCCACTGCTTCATGTACTACAGAACATGTTGGAAACCATGGCTGGTCAGGGCACTGGAGACATGGCGTCTACATCTTACGGCCACATGAACCCCGTTGGAGCTGAACTAGAGGAGGAGGAGGAGGAAGAGGAGGAGGAGGGGCACAGTGAAGCACAGTTTAGGCTTGGCGAAATGGCTGGTTTATCTAGTCAGCGGACAGGAGAGGAGGAGCAGGAGCAGCCAGAGGAGCTAGAGGGTTTTGAGGAAGGCGAGACAGAGGACCCGGACACACCGTGGCAGTATGCAGTGGAGATGAAGACAGGTAGTCCATCCGAGTCACTTGCGCAAATGGCAGGAAGCATGCTCACGTGCTTGCGTAGAGACCCCAGAATTGTTTCCTTTTGTCGGCGGGATGACTTCTGGCTGTCCACCTTATTGGACCCTCGCTTCCGGCACAAAATGGGGGCATTTTTTAAACCCGCCGAGAGGGAGGACAAACTGAACTACTACAAAGACATTCTACGTAGGCAGTTGGCCGATGCCTATCTGCGCCATGGTCCATACTCTCGCAGGTCTGACTCGAGGGGACCTCTGCGCTCACCTTCCACTGTCATGGCTGCTGGGGGGGGTTGGCAGGAGCAGCAGCTCCATCAGCAGCAGCCTCAGTCTTCAGTCGCTAATGAGTAGCTTTCTACACCCGCATAGTGAGGCTACTCATGAGAAGCAGGAAGACCTGGAGCAGGACCTGAACCAGCAGGTCATGTCATACTTTGACATGACCATGCCAACACACCTTGAGGATCCGCTGGACTTCTGGGCAGCCAAACTTGATTTGTGGCCGCAACTAGCAGAGTTTGCCCTGGAAAAGCTGTCCTGCCCGGCAAGTAGCGTGCCATCTGAGCGGGTGTTTAGTGCGGCGGGGGCCATAGTTACGGCGAGGAGAACTCGTCTGTCAACTAAAAATGTGGAGAGACTCGCCTTTGTCAAAATGAATCAGGGATGGATCAGCCAGGATTTCCACCCACCAATGCCTGATGCATGCGACTAGATTCAGCATGGTGCCACGTTTTACACTTTCCAAATGGTGCAAAACATATTTATGTCTTTAGGCCAATTTTTGGGCTCCTGCTGATGCCAACTTCAGGGTGTGCCTTTCAGCCAATGTTGGGCTCCTGCTGCTGCTGCTGCTTGCAACTCCAGGGTGTGATTCATCCAATTTTTGGGCTCCTGAAGCCAACTCCAGTGTCTCTGTTAGCCAAAGTTGGGCTCCTGCTGCTGCTGCTTGCAACTCCAGGGTGTGATTCATCCAATTGTTGGGCTCCTGAAGCCAACGCCAGTGTCTCTGTTAGCCAATGTTGGGCTCCTGCTGCTGCTGCTTGCAACTCCAGGGTGTGATTCATCCAATTTTTGGGCTCCTGAAGCCAACTCCAGTGTGTCTTTCAAGCTATGTTTGGGCTGCTGCTGCTGCTGCTGCTTGCAACTCCAGGGTGTGATTCATCCAATTTTTGGTCTCCTGAAGCCAACTCCAGTGTCTCTTTTAGCCAATGTTGGGCTGCTGCTGCTTGCAACTCCAGGGTGTGATTCATCCAATTTTTGGGCTCCTGAAGCCAACTCCAGTGTGACTTTCAAGCTATGTTTGGGCTCCTGCTGCTTGCAACTCCAGGGTGTGATTCATCCAATTTTTGGGCTCCTGAAGCCAACTCCAGTGTGACTTTCAAGCTATGTTTGGGCTCCTGCTGCTTGCAACTCCAGGGTGTGATTCATCCAATTTTTGGGCTCCTGCTGCCAACTCCAGTGTCTCTCTCAGCCAATTTTTGGCCTCCTGCTGCTGCTGCCAACTCCAGGGTGTCTTTCAAGCAATGTTTGGGCTCCTGCTGCTGCTGCTTGCAACTCCAGGTTGTGATTCATCCAATTTTTGGGCTCCTGCTGCCAACTCCAGTGTCTCTTTCAGCCAATGTTTGGGCTCCTGCTGCTGCTGCTGCTTGCAACTCCAGGGTGTGATTCATCCAATTTTTGGGCTCCTGAAGCCAACTCCAGTGTGTCTTTCAAGCTATGTTTTGGCTGCTGCTGCTGCTGCTGCTTGCAACTCCAGGGAGTCATTCAGCCAATTTTTGGGCTCCTGAAGCCAACTCCAGTGTGTCTTTCAAGCTATGTTTGGGCTGCTGCTGCTGCATGCAACTCCAGGGTGTGATTCATCCAATTTTTGGGCTCCTGCTGCCAACTCCAGTGTCTCTTTCAGCCAATGTTTGGGCTCCTGCTGCTGCTTGCAACTCCAGGGTATGATTCATCCAATTTTTGGGCTCCTGCTGCCAACTCCAGTGTCTCTTTCAGCCAATGTTTGGGCTCCTGCTGCTGCTTTCCACTCCAGGGTGGGATTCATCCAATTTTTGGGCTCCTGCTGCCAACTCCAGGGTCTCTTTCAGCCAATGTTTGGGCTCCTGCTGCTGCTTGCAACTCCAGGGGGTGATTCATCCAATTTTTGGGCTCCTGCTGCCAACTTCAGTGTCTCTTTCAGCCAATGTTTGGGCTCCTGCTGCTGCTGCTTGCAACTCCAGGGTGTGATTCATCCAATTTTTGGGCTCCTGCTGCCAACTCCAGTGTGTCTTTCAAGCTATGTTTGGGCTGCTGCTGTAGCTGCTTGCAACTCCAGGGAGTGATTCATCCAATTCTTGGGCTCCTGAAGCCAACTCCAGTGTGTCTTTCAAGCTATGTTTGGGCTCCTGCTGCTTGCAACTCCAGGGTGTGATTCATCCAATTTTTGGGCTCCTGAAGCCAACTCCAGTGTGTCTTTCAAGCTATGTTTGGGCTGATGCTGCTTGCAACTCCAGGGTGTGATTCATACAATTTTTGGGCTCCTGCTGCCAACTCCAGTGTCTCTTTCAGCCAATGTTGGGCTCCTGCTGCTGCTTGCAACTCCAGGGTGTGATTCATCCAATTTTTGGGCTCCTGCTGCCAACTCCAGTGTCTCTTTCAAGCTATGTTTGGGCTGCTTCTGCTGCTGCTTGCAACTCCAGGGTGTGATTCATCCAATTTTGGGCTCCTGCTGCCAACTCCAGTGTCTCTCTCAAGCTATGTTTGGGCTGCTGCTGCTGCTGCTTGCAACTCCAGGGTGTGATTCATCCAATTTTTGGGCTCCTGCTGCCAACTCCAGTGTCTCTTTCAAGCTATGTTTGGGCTCCTGCTGCTGCTGCTTGCAACTCCAGGGTGTCATTCAGCCAATTTTTGGGCTCCTGCTGCTCCTGCTGCCAACTCCAATGTCTCTTTGAGCCAAATCCAATGTTTGGGCTCCTGCCGCTGCCAGCTCCAGAGTGTGTCTTTCAGGCAATATAGGGGCCCCTCATAGTGATGCCACCTCAACTCTCTGTAATTGTGCCACTCTGCGATTCTAATAGCGATGCCTCTGATCTGCATGTCCTAAATATTTACAGTATTATTTCAGTAACCCAGCACGCATCCTATGCGTGTTACAGCAAGGCAGAATGGTTTACAACCCTATTGAGGCTCTAGGAAGCTCAGAAATAGCCATTTTTAATAGCGATTCGTCGCAAATAAATTTGGGTCGAAACAATTTTTGTCGGAAAATTCGGCGAATCAGTCGAATCGAATTTTTCAAAAGTTCGCTCATCTCTAGTAAGTATACCAGCAATTTTGAATTGAATGGCCCTGAAATCGTTTAGACTTAGGGACAGCCAAAATGGGTTTTGGTCCACTGTCCAGTTTTAAGTAAGTTGGGGGTGTGCCATTTTGTAATTCTGTGAAGGGGGCCACTCCAACTAGGGCTGGTCCTGGTGAGAAAAGTTCTCCCCGTGTCTCAAAACTGCCTCTTTAGAAAACTCCAAAATAATTTATAACTAGAGATGAGCGAGTAGTATTCGACCGAGTCGGTATTCGATAGAATACTACGCTATTCGTCATACTCGATTTCGATCGAGTACAGCGGTGATGGCGCACTCACAATCACATCGTTTCCCCTCACACCTTCCCTGGCGCGTTTTTTACACCAATCACCATGCAGGGGGGGTGGGACAGGTCCTGGGAGGACGCTGGCATCGCGAGAACGGCGTCTACACGCATTGGCTGGAAAAACCATGTGACCTCGAATCTACAAAACTCAGCGCTTCCTCTTCGTCAGCATTAGCAGCTTTAACTTAGTGAGGGATAGACGCTCACAGCAGGGAAAGACAGGCTGTAGCTGGCAGGGCCCCAGAAGCTCGGAAGATCGCATTTACCACCATATATACCAGCTACCAGAAGACAAGAGAGTCATTAAGAGCCCTTATTAGGGCTACTATGCTGAACGGTATATAGCTCCTATGTAGGCAGGCAGGGCCCCAGAAGCTCAGAATATCGCTTTTACCACCATATATACCAGCTACCAGAAGACAAGAGAGTCATTAAGAGCCCTTATTAGGGCTACTATGCTGAACGGTATATAGCTCCTATGTAGGCAGGCAGGGCCCCAGAAGCTCAGAATATCGCATTTACCACCATATATACCAGCTACCAGAAGACAAGAGAGTCATTGAGAGCCCTTATTAGGGCTACTATGCTGAACAGTATATAGCTCATATGTAGGCAGGCAGGGCCCCAGAAGCTCAGAATATCGCATTTACCACCATATATACCAGCTACCAGAAGACAAGAGAGTCCTTATTATTAGGGCTACTATGCTGAACAGTATATAGCCCATATGTAGGCAGGCAGGGCCCCAGAAGCTCAGAATATCGCTTTTACCACCATATATACCAGCTACCGGAAGACAAGAGAGTCATTAAGAGCCCTTATTAGGGCTACTATGTTGAACAGTATATAGCTCATATGTAGGCAGGCAGGGCCCCAGAAGCTCAGAATATCGCATTTACCACCATATATACCAGCTACCAGAAGACAAGAGAGTCATTGAGAGTCCTTATTATTAGGGCTACTATGCTGAACAGTATATAGCCCATATCTAGGCAGGCAGGGCCCCAGAAGCTCAGAATATCGCATTTACCACCATATATACCAGCTACCAGAAGACAAGAGAGTCATTGAGAGCCCTTATTAGGGCTACTATGCTGAACAGTATATAGCTCATATGTAGGCAGGCAGGGCCCCAGAAGCTCAGAATATCGCTTTTACCACCATATATACCAGCTACCAGAAGACAAGAGAGTCATTAAGAGCCCTTATTAGGGCTACTATGCTGAACAGTATATAGCTCCTATGTAGGCAGGCAGGGCCCCAGAAGCTCAGAATATCGCTTTTACCACCATATATACCAGCTACCAGAAGACAAGAGAGTCATTAAGAGCCCTTATTAGGGCTACTATGCTGAACGGTATATAGCTCCTATGTAGGCAGTCAAGGCCCCAGAAGCTCAGAATATCGCATTTACCACCATATATACCAGCTACCAGAAGACAAGAGAGTCATTGAGAGTCCTTATTATTAGCACTACTATGCTGAACAGTATATAGCCCATATCTAGGCAGGCAGGGCCCCAGAAGCTCAGAATATCGCATTTACCACCATATATACCAGCTACCAGAAGACAAGAGAGTCATTAAGAGCCCTTATTAGGGCTACTATGCTGAACGGTATATAGCTCCTATGTAGGCAGGCAGGGCCCCAGAAGCTCAGAATATCGCTTTTACCACCATATATACCAGCTACCAGAAGACAAGAGAGTCATTAAGAGCCCTTATTAGGGCTACTATGCTGAACGGTATATAGCTCCTATGTAGGCAGGCAGGGCCCCAGAAGCTCCGAATATCGCATTTACCACCATATATACCAGCTACCAGAAGACAAGAGAGTCATTGAGAGTCCTTATTATTAGGGCTACTATGCTGAACAGTATATAGCCCATATCTAGGCAGGCAGGGCCCCAGAAGCTCAGAATATCGCATTTACCACCATATATACCAGCTACCAGAAGACAAGAGAGTCATTGAGAGCCCTTATTAGGGCTATTATGCTAAACAGTATATAGCTCATATGTAGGCAGGCAGGGCCCCAGAAGCTCAGAATATCGCTTTTACCACCATATATACCAGCTACCAGAAGACAAGAGAGTCATTAAGAGCCCTTATTAGGGCTACTATGCTGAACGGTATATAGCTCCTATGTAGGCAGGCAGGGCCCCAGAAGCTCAGAATATCGCATTTACCACCATATATACCAGCTACCAGAAGACAAGAGAGTCATTGAGAGTCCTTATTATTAGGGCTACTATGCTGAACAGTATATAGCCCATATCTAGGCAGGCAGGGCCCCAGAAGCTCAGAATATCGCATTTACCACCATATATACCAGCTACCAGAAGACAAGAGAGTCATTGAGAGCCCTTATTAGGGCTACTATGCTGAACAGTATATAGCTCATATGTAGGCAGGCAGGGCCCCAGAAGCTCAGAATATCGCTTTTACCACCATATATACCAGCTACCAGAAGACAAGAGAGTCATTAAGAGCCCTTATTAGGGCTACTATGCTGAACAGTATATAGCTCCTATGTAGGCAGGCAGGGCCCCAGAAGCTCAGAATATCGCTTTTACCACCATATATACCAGCTACCAGAAGACAAGAGAGTCATTAAGAGCCCTTATTAGGGCTACTATGCTGAACGGTATATAGCTCCTATGTAGGCAGGCAAGGCCCCAGAAGCTCAGAATATCGCATTTACCACCATATATACCAGCTACCAGAAGACAAGAGAGTCATTGAGAGTCCTTATTATTAGCGCTACTATGCTGAACGGTATATAGCCCATATCTAGGCAGGCAGGGCCCCAGAAGCTCAGAATATCGCATTTACCACCATATATACCAGCTACCAGAAGACAAGAGAGTCATTGAGAGCCCTTATTAGGGCTACTATGCTGAACAGTATATAGCTCATATGTAGGCAGGCAGGGCCCCAGAAGCTCAGAATATCGCTTTTACCACCATATATACCAGCTACCAGAAGACAAGAGAGTCATTAAGAGACCTTATTAGGGCTACTATGCTGAACAGTATATAGCCCATATCTAGGCAGGCAGGGCCCCAGAAGCTCAGAATATCGCTTTTACCACCATATATACCAGCTACCAGAAGACAAGAGAGTCATTAAGAGCCCTTATTAGGGCTACTATGCTGAACGGTATATAGCTCCTATGTAGGCAGGCAGGGCCCCAGAAGCTCAGAATATCGCATTTACCACCATATATACCAGCTACCAGAAGACAAGAGAGTCATTGAGAGTCCTTATTATTAGGGCTACTATGCTGAACAGTATATAGCCCATATCTAGGCAGGCAGGGCCCCAGAAGCTCAGAATATCGCATTTACCACCATATATACCAGCTACCAGAAGACAAGAGAGTCATTGAGAGCCCTTATTAGGGCTACTATGCTGAACAGTATATAGCTCATATGTAGGCAGGCAGGGCCCCAGAAGCTCAGAATATCGCTTTTACCACCATATATACCAGCTACCAGAAGACAAGAGAGTCATTAAGAGCCCTTATTAGGGCTACTATGCTGAACAGTATATAGCTCCTATGTAGGCAGGCAGGGCCCCAGAAGCTCAGAATATCGCTTTTACCACCATATATACCAGCTACCAGAAGACAAGAGAGTCATTAAGAGCCCTTATTAGGGCTACTATGCTGAACGGTATATAGCTCCTATGTAGGCAGGCAAGGCCCCAGAAGCTCAGAATATCGCATTTACCACCATATATACCAGCTACCAGAAGACAAGAGAGTCATTGAGAGTCCTTATTATTAGCGCTACTATGCTGAACGGTATATAGCCCATATCTAGGCAGGCAGGGCCCCAGAAGCTCAGAATATCGCATTTACCACCATATATACCAGCTACCAGAAGACAAGAGAGTCATTGAGAGCCCTTATTAGGGCTACTATGCTGAACAGTATATAGCTCATATGTAGGCAGGCAGGGCCCCAGAAGCTCAGAATATCGCTTTTACCACCATATATACCAGCTACCAGAAGACAAGAGAGTCATTAAGAGACCTTATTAGGGCTACTATGCTGAACAGTATATAGCCCATATCTAGGCAGGCAGGGCCCCAGAAGCTCAGAATATCGCATTTACCACCATATATACCAGCTACCAGAAGACAAGAGAGTCATTAAGAGCCCTTAGTAGGGCTACTATGCTGAACGGTATATAGCTCCTATGTAGGCAGGCAGGGCCCCAGAAGCTCAGAATATCGCATTTACCACCATATATACCAGCTACCAGAAGACAAGAGAGTCATTGAGAGTCCTTATTATTAGGGCTACTATGCTGAACAGTATATAGCCCATATCTAGGCAGGCAGGGCCCCAGAAGCTCAGAATATCGCATTTACCACCATATATACCAGCTACCAGAAGACAAGAGAGTCATTGAGAGCCCTTATTAGGGCTATTATGCTGAACAGTATATAGCTCATATGTAGGCAGGCAGGGCCCCAGAAGCTCAGAATATCGCTTTTACCACCATATATACCAGCTACCAGAAGACAAGAGAGTCATTAAGAGCCCTTATTAGGGCTACTATGCTGAACGGTATATAGCTCCTATGTAGGCAGGCAGGGCCCCAGAAGCTCAGAATATCGCATTTACCACCATATATACCAGCTACCAGAAGACAAGAGAGTCATTGAGAGCCCTTATTAGGGCTACTATGCTGAACAGTATATAGCTCATATGTAGGCAGGCAGGGCCCCAGAAGCTCAGAATATCGCTTTTACCACCATATATACCAGCTACCAGAAGACAAGAGAGTCATTAAGAGCCCTTATTAGGGCTACTATGCTGAACAGTATATAGCTCCTATGTAGGCAGGCAGGGCCCCAGAAGCTCAGAATATCGCTTTTACCACCATATATACCAGCTACCAGAAGACAAGAGAGTCATTAAGAGCCCTTATTCGGGCTACTATGCTGAACGGTATATAGCTCCTATGTAGGCAGGCAAGGCCCCAGAAGCTCAGAATATCGCATTTACCACCATATATACCAGCTACCAGAAGACAAGAGAGTCATTGAGAGTCCTTATTATTAGCGCTACTATGCTGAACAGTATATAGCCCATATCTCGGCAGGCAGGGCCCCAGAAGCTCAGAATATCGCATTTACCACCATATATACCAGCTACCAGAAGACAAGAGAGTCATTGAGAGCCCTTATTAGGGCTACTATGCTGAACAGTATATAGCTCATATGTAGGCAGGCAGGGCCCCAGAAGCTCAGAATATCGCTTTTACCACCATATATACCAGCTACCAGAAGACAAGAGAGTCATTAAGAGACCTTATTAGGGCTACTATGCTGAACAGTATATAGCCCATATCTAGGCAGGCAGGGCCCCAGAAGCTCAGAATATCGCATTTACCACCATATATACCAGCTACCAGAAGACAAGAGAGTCATTGAGAGTCCTTATTATTAGGGCTACTATGCTGAACAGTATATAGCCCATATCTAGGCAGGCAGGGCCCCAGAAGCTCAGAATATCGCATTTACCACCATATATACCAGCTACCAGAAGACAAGAGAGTCATTGAGAGCCCTTATTAGGGCTATTATGCTGAACAGTATATAGCTCATATGTAGGCAGGCAGGGCCCCAGAAGCTCAGAATATCGCATTTACCACCATATATACCAGCTACCAGAAGACAAGAGAGTCATTGAGAGCCCTTATTAGG
This sequence comes from Gastrophryne carolinensis, assembly GCA_027917425.1. Classification (NCBI taxonomy): domain Eukaryota; kingdom Metazoa; phylum Chordata; class Amphibia; order Anura; family Microhylidae; genus Gastrophryne; species Gastrophryne carolinensis. The sequence continues at coordinate 315,046,428 of CM051236.1, read as the reverse complement.
GCTATTATGCTGAACAGTATATAGCTCATATGTAGGCAGGCAGGGCCCCAGAAGCTCAGAATATCGCATTTACCACCATATATACCAGCTACCAGAAGACAAGAGAGTCATTGAGAGTCCTTATTAGGGCTACTATGCTGAACAGTATATAGCCCATATCTAGGCAGGCAGGGCCCCAGAAGCTCAGAATATCGCATTTACCACCATATATACCAGCTACCAGAAGACAAGAGAGTCATTAAGAGCCCTTATTAGGGCTACTATGCTGAACGGTATATAGCTCCTATGTAGGCAGGCAGGGCCCCAGAAGCTCAGAATATCGCATTTACCACCATATATACCAGCTACCAGAAGACAAGAGAGTCATTGAGAGTCCTTATTATTAGGGCTACTATGCTGAACAGTATATAGCCCATATCTAGGCAGGCAGGGCCCCAGAAGCTCAGAATATCGCATTTACCACCATATATACCAGCTACCAGAAGACAAGAGAGTCATTGAGAGCCCTTATTAGGGCTACTATGCTGAACAGTATATAGCTCATATGTAGGCAGGCAGGGCCCCAGAAGCTCAGAATATTGCTTTTACCACCATATATACCAGCTACCAGAAGACAAGAGAGTCATTAAGAGCCCTTATTAGGGCTACTATGTTGAACAGTATATAGCTCATATGTAGGCAGGCAGGGCCCCAGAAGCTCAGAATATCGCATTTACCACCATATATACCAGCTACCAGAAGACAAGAGAGTCATTGAGAGTCCTTATTAGGGCTACTATGCTGAACAGTATATAGCCCATATCTAGGCAGGCAGGGCCCCAGAAGCTCAGAATATCGCTTTTACCACCATATATACCAGCTACCAGAAGACAAGAGAGTCATTAAGAGCCCTTATTAGGGCTACTATGCTGAACGGTATATAGCTCCTATGTAGGCAGGCAGGGCCCCAGAAGCTCAGAATATCGCTTTTACCACCATATATACCAGCTACCAGAAGACAAGAGAGTCATTAAGAGCCCTTATTAGGGCTACTATGCTGAACGGTATATATCTCCTATGTAGGCAGGCAGGGCCCCAGAAGCTCAGAATATCGCTTTTACCACCATATATACCAGCTACCAGAAGACAAGAGAGTCATTAAGAGCCCTTATTAGGGCTACTATGCTGAACGGTATATAGCTCCTATGTAGGCAGGCAGGGCCCCAGAAGCTCAGAATATCGCATTTACCACCATATATACCAGCTACCAGAAGACAAGAGAGTCATTGAGAGTCCTTATTATTAGGGCTACTATGCTGAACAGTATATAGCCCATATTTAGGCAGGCAGGGCCCCAGAAGCTCAGAATATCGCTTTTACCACCATATATACCAGCTACCAGAAGACAAGAGAGTCATTAAGAGCCCTTATTAGGGCTACTATGCTGAACAGTATATAGCTCATATGTAGGCAGGCAGGGCCCCAGAAGCTCAGAATATCGCTTTTACCACCATATATACCAGCTACCAGAAGACAAGAGGGTCATTAAGAGCCCTTATTAGGGCTACTATGTTGAACAGTATATAGCTCATATGTAGGCAGGCAGGGCCCCAGAAGCTCAGAATATCGCTTTTACCACCATATATACCAGCTACCAGAAGACAAGAGAGTCATTAAGAGCCCTTATTAGGGCTACTATGCTGAACGGTATATAGCTCCTATGTAGGCAGGCAGGGCCCCAGAAGCTCAGAATATCGCTTTTACCACCATATATACCAGCTACCAGAAGACAAGAGAGTCATTAAGAGCCCTTATTAGGGCTACTATGCTGAACGGTATATAGCTCCTATGTAGGCAGGCAGGGCCCCAGAAGCTCAGAATATCGCATTTACCACCATATATACCAGCTACCAGAAGACAAGAGAGTCATTGAGAGTCCTTATTATTAGGGCTACTATGCTGAACAGTATATAGCCCATATCTAGGCAGGCAGGGCCCCAGAAGCTCAGAATATCGCATTTACCACCATATATACCAGCTACCAGAAGACAAGAGAGTCATTGAGAGCCCTTATTAGGGCTACTATGCTGAACAGTATATAGCTCATATGTAGGCAGGCAGGGCCCCAGAAGCTCAGAATATCGCATTTACCACCATATATACCAGCTACCAGAAGACAAGAGAGTCATTAAGAGCCCTTATTAGGGCTACTATGCTGAACAGTATATAGCTCATATGTAGGCAGGCAGGGCCCCAGAAGCTCAGAATATCGCTTTTACCACCATATATACCAGCTACCAGAAGACAAGAGAGTCATTAAGAGCCCTTATTAGGGCTACTATGTTGAACAGTATATAGCTCATATGTAGGCAGGCAGGGCCCCAGAAGCTCAGAATATCGCTTTTACCACCATATATACCAGCTACCAGAAGACAAGAGAGTCATTAAGAGCCCTTATTAGGGCTACTATGCTGAACGGTATATAGCTCCTATGTAGGCAGGCAGGGCCCCAGAAGCTCAGAATATCGCATTTACCACCATATATACCAGCTACCAGAAGACAAGCGAGTCATTGAGAGTCCTTATTATTAGGGCTACTATGCTGAACAGTATATAGCCCATATGTAGGCAGGCAGGGCCCCAGAAGCTCAGAATATCGCATTTACCACCATATATACCAGCTACCAGAAGACAAGAGAGTCCTTATTATTAGGGCTACTATGCTGAACAGTATATAGCCCATATGTAGGCAGGCAGGGCCCCAGAAGCTCAGAATATCGCTTTTACCACCATATATACCAGCTACCGGAAGACAAGAGAGTCATTAAGAGCCCTTATTAGGGCTACTATGTTGAACAGTATATAGCTCATATGTAGGCAGGCAGGGCCCCAGAAGCTCAGAATATCGCATTTACCACCATATATACCAGCTACCAGAAGACAAGAGAGTCATTGAGAGTCCTTATTATTAGGGCTACTATGCTGAACAGTATATAGCCCATATCTAGGCAGGCAGGGCCCCAGAAGCTCAGAATATCGCATTTACCACCATATATACCAGCTACCAGAAGACAAGAGAGTCATTGAGAGCCCTTATTAGGGCTACTATGCTGAACAGTATATAGCTCATATGTAGGCAGGCAGGGCCCCAGAAGCTCAGAATATCGCTTTTACCACCATATATACCAGCTACCAGAAGACAAGAGAGTCATTAAGAGCCCTTATTAGGGCTACTATGCTGAACAGTATATAGCTCCTATGTAGGCAGGCAGGGCCCCAGAAGCTCAGAATATCGCTTTTACCACCATATATACCAGCTACCAGAAGACAAGAGAGTCATTAAGAGCCCTTATTAGGGCTACTATGCTGAACGGTATATAGCTCCTATGTAGGCAGTCAAGGCCCCAGAAGCTCAGAATATCGCATTTACCACCATATATACCAGCTACCAGAAGACAAGAGAGTCATTGAGAGTCCTTATTATTAGCACTACTATGCTGAACAGTATATAGCCCATATCTAGGCAGGCAGGGCCCCAGAAGCTCAGAATATCGCATTTACCACCATATATACCAGCTACCAGAAGACAAGAGAGTCATTGAGAGCCCTTATTAGGGCTACTATGCTGAACAGTATATAGCTCATATGTAGGCAGGCAGGGCCCAGAAGCTCAGAATATCGCTTTTACCACCATATATACCAGCTACCAGAAGACAAGAGAGTCATTAAGAGCCCTTATTAGGGCTACTATGCTGAACGGTATATAGCTCCTATGTAGGCAGGCAGGGCCCCAGAAGCTCAGAATATCGCTTTTACCACCATATATACCAGCTACCAGAAGACAAGAGAGTCATTAAGAGCCCTTATTAGGGCTACTATGCTGAACGGTATATAGCTCCTATGTAGGCAGGCAGGGCCCCAGAAGCTCCGAATATCGCATTTACCACCATATATACCAGCTACCAGAAGACAAGAGAGTCATTGAGAGTCCTTATTATTAGGGCTACTATGCTGAACAGTATATAGCCCATATCTAGGCAGGCAGGGCCCCAGAAGCTCAGAATATCGCATTTACCACCATATATACCAGCTACCAGAAGACAAGAGAGTCATTGAGAGCCCTTATTAGGGCTATTATGCTAAACAGTATATAGCTCATATGTAGGCAGGCAGGGCCCCAGAAGCTCAGAATATCGCTTTTACCACCATATATACCAGCTACCAGAAGACAAGAGAGTCATTAAGAGCCCTTATTAGGGCTACTATGCTGAACGGTATATAGCTCCTATGTAGGCAGGCAGGGCCCCAGAAGCTCAGAATATCGCATTTACCACCATATATACCAGCTACCAGAAGACAAGAGAGTCATTGAGAGTCCTTATTATTAGGGCTACTATGCTGAACAGTATATAGCCCATATCTAGGCAGGCAGGGCCCCAGAAGCTCAGAATATCGCATTTACCACCATATATACCAGCTACCAGAAGACAAGAGAGTCATTGAGAGCCCTTATTAGGGCTACTATGCTGAACAGTATATAGCTCATATGTAGGCAGGCAGGGCCCCAGAAGCTCAGAATATCGCTTTTACCACCATATATACCAGCTACCAGAAGACAAGAGAGTCATTAAGAGCCCTTATTAGGGCTACTATGCTGAACAGTATATAGCTCCTATGTAGGCAGGCAGGGCCCCAGAAGCTCAGAATATCGCTTTTACCACCATATATACCAGCTACCAGAAGACAAGAGAGTCATTAAGAGCCCTTATTAGGGCTACTATGCTGAACGGTATATAGCTCCTATGTAGGCAGGCAAGGCCCCAGAAGCTCAGAATATCGCATTTACCACCATATATACCAGCTACCAGAAGACAAGAGAGTCATTGAGAGTCCTTATTATTAGCGCTACTATGCTGAACGGTATATAGCCCATATCTAGGCAGGCAGGGCCCCAGAAGCTCAGAATATCGCATTTACCACCATATATACCAGCTACCAGAAGACAAGAGAGTCATTGAGAGCCCTTATTAGGGCTACTATGCTGAACAGTATATAGCTCATATGTAGGCAGGCAGGGCCCCAGAAGCTCAGAATATCGCTTTTACCACCATATATACCAGCTACCAGAAGACAAGAGAGTCATTAAGAGACCTTATTAGGGCTACTATGCTGAACAGTATATAGCCCATATCTAGGCAGGCAGGGCCCCAGAAGCTCAGAATATCGCTTTTACCACCATATATACCAGCTACCAGAAGACAAGAGAGTCATTAAGAGCCCTTATTAGGGCTACTATGCTGAACGGTATATAGCTCCTATGTAGGCAGGCAGGGCCCCAGAAGCTCAGAATATCGCATTTACCACCATATATACCAGCTACCAGAAGACAAGAGAGTCATTGAGAGTCCTTATTATTAGGGCTACTATGCTGAACAGTATATAGCCCATATCTAGGCAGGCAGGGCCCCAGAAGCTCAGAATATCGCATTTACCACCATATATACCAGCTACCAGAAGACAAGAGAGTCATTGAGAGCCCTTATTAGGGCTACTATGCTGAACAGTATATAGCTCATATGTAGGCAGGCAGGGCCCCAGAAGCTCAGAATATCGCTTTTACCACCATATATACCAGCTACCAGAAGACAAGAGAGTCATTAAGAGCCCTTATTAGGGCTACTATGCTGAACAGTATATAGCTCCTATGTAGGCAGGCAGGGCCCCAGAAGCTCAGAATATCGCTTTTACCACCATATATACCAGCTACCAGAAGACAAGAGAGTCATTAAGAGCCCTTATTAGGGCTACTATGCTGAACGGTATATAGCTCCTATGTAGGCAGGCAAGGCCCCAGAAGCTCAGAATATCGCATTTACCACCATATATACCAGCTACCAGAAGACAAGAGAGTCATTGAGAGTCCTTATTATTAGCGCTACTATGCTGAACGGTATATAGCCCATATCTAGGCAGGCAGGGCCCCAGAAGCTCAGAATATCGCATTTACCACCATATATACCAGCTACCAGAAGACAAGAGAGTCATTGAGAGCCCTTATTAGGGCTACTATGCTGAACAGTATATAGCTCATATGTAGGCAGGCAGGGCCCCAGAAGCTCAGAATATCGCTTTTACCACCATATATACCAGCTACCAGAAGACAAGAGAGTCATTAAGAGACCTTATTAGGGCTACTATGCTGAACAGTATATAGCCCATATCTAGGCAGGCAGGGCCCCAGAAGCTCAGAATATCGCATTTACCACCATATATACCAGCTACCAGAAGACAAGAGAGTCATTAAGAGCCCTTAGTAGGGCTACTATGCTGAACGGTATATAGCTCCTATGTAGGCAGGCAGGGCCCCAGAAGCTCAGAATATCGCATTTACCACCATATATACCAGCTACCAGAAGACAAGAGAGTCATTGAGAGTCCTTATTATTAGGGCTACTATGCTGAACAGTATATAGCCCATATCTAGGCAGGCAGGGCCCCAGAAGCTCAGAATATCGCATTTACCACCATATATACCAGCTACCAGAAGACAAGAGAGTCATTGAGAGCCCTTATTAGGGCTATTATGCTGAACAGTATATAGCTCATATGTAGGCAGGCAGGGCCCCAGAAGCTCAGAATATCGCTTTTACCACCATATATACCAGCTACCAGAAGACAAGAGAGTCATTAAGAGCCCTTATTAGGGCTACTATGCTGAACGGTATATAGCTCCTATGTAGGCAGGCAGGGCCCCAGAAGCTCAGAATATCGCATTTACCACCATATATACCAGCTACCAGAAGACAAGAGAGTCATTGAGAGTCCTTATTATTAGGGCTACTATGCTGAACAGTATATAGCCCATATCTAGGCAGGCAGGGCCCCAGAAGCTCAGAATATCGCATTTACCACCATATATACCAGCTACCAGAAGACAAGAGAGTCATTGAGAGCCCTTATTAGGGCTACTATGCTGAACAGTATATAGCTCATATGTAGGCAGGCAGGGCCCCAGAAGCTCAGAATATCGCTTTTACCACCATATATACCAGCTACCAGAAGACAAGAGAGTCATTAAGAGCCCTTATTAGGGCTACTATGCTGAACAGTATATAGCTCCTATGTAGGCAGGCAGGGCCCCAGAAGCTCAGAATATCGCTTTTACCACCATATATACCAGCTACCAGAAGACAAGAGAGTCATTAAGAGCCCTTATTCGGGCTACTATGCTGAACGGTATATAGCTCCTATGTAGGCAGGCAAGGCCCCAGAAGCTCAGAATATCGCATTTACCACCATATATACCAGCTACCAGAAGACAAGAGAGTCATTGAGAGTCCTTATTATTAGCGCTACTATGCTGAACAGTATATAGCCCATATCTCGGCAGGCAGGGCCCCAGAAGCTCAGAATATCGCATTTACCACCATATATACCAGCTACCAGAAGACAAGAGAGTCATTGAGAGCCCTTATTAGGGCTACTATGCTGAACAGTATATAGCTCATATGTAGGCAGGCAGGGCCCCAGAAGCTCAGAATATCGCTTTTACCACCATATATACCAGCTACCAGAAGACAAGAGAGTCATTAAGAGACCTTATTAGGGCTACTATGCTGAACAGTATATAGCCCATATCTAGGCAGGCAGGGCCCCAGAAGCTCAGAATATCGCATTTACCACCATATATACCAGCTACCAGAAGACAAGAGAGTCATTGAGAGTCCTTATTATTAGGGCTACTATGCTGAACAGTATATAGCCCATATCTAGGCAGGCAGGGCCCCAGAAGCTCAGAATATCGCATTTACCACCATATATACCAGCTACCAGAAGACAAGAGAGTCATTGAGAGCCCTTATTAGGGCTATTATGCTGAACAGTATATAGCTCATATGTAGGCAGGCAGGGCCCCAGAAGCTCAGAATATCGCATTTACCACCATATATACCAGCTACCAGAAGACAAGAGAGTCATTGAGAGCCCTTATTAGGGCTATTATGCTGAACAGTATATAGCTCATATGTAGGCAGGCAGGGCCCCAGAAGCTCAGAATATCGCATTTACCACCATATATACCAGCTACCAGAAGACAAGAGAGTCATTGAGAGTCCTTATTAGGGCTACTATGCTGAACAGTATATAGCCCATATCTAGGCAGGCAGGGCCCCAGAAGCTCAGAATATCGCATTTACCACCATATATACCAGCTACCAGAAGACAAGAGAGTCATTAAGAGCCCTTATTAGGGCTACTATGCTGAACGGTATATAGCTCCTATGTAGGCAGGCAGGGCCCCAGAAGCTCAGAATATCGCATTTACCACCATATATACCAGCTACCAGAAGACAAGAGAGTCATTGAGAGTCCTTATTATTAGGGCTACTATGCTGAACAGTATATAGCCCATATCTAGGCAGGCAGGGCCCCAGAAGCTCAGAATATCGCATTTACCACCATATATACCAGCTACCAGAAGACAAGAGAGTCATTGAGAGCCCTTATTAGGGCTACTATGCTGAACAGTATATAGCTCATATGTAGGCAGGCAGGGCCCCAGAAGCTCAGAATATTGCTTTTACCACCATATATACCAGCTACCAGAAGACAAGAGAGTCATTAAGAGCCCTTATTAGGGCTACTATGTTGAACAGTATATAGCTCATATGTAGGCAGGCAGGGCCCCAGAAGCTCAGAATATCGCATTTACCACCATATATACCAGCTACCAGAAGACAAGAGAGTCATTGAGAGTCCTTATTAGGGCTACTATGCTGAACAGTATATAGCCCATATCTAGGCAGGCAGGGCCCCAGAAGCTCAGAATATCGCTTTTACCACCATATATACCAGCTACCAGAAGACAAGAGAGTCATTAAGAGCCCTTATTAGGGCTACTATGCTGAACGGTATATAGCTCCTATGTAGGCAGGCAGGGCCCCAGAAGCTCAGAATATCGCTTTTACCACCATATATACCAGCTACCAGAAGACAAGAGAGTCATTAAGAGCCCTTATTAGGGCTACTATGCTGAACGGTATATATCTCCTATGTAGGCAGGCAGGGCCCCAGAAGCTCAGAATATCGCTTTTACCACCATATATACCAGCTACCAGAAGACAAGAGAGTCATTAAGAGCCCTTATTAGGGCTACTATGCTGAACGGTATATAGCTCCTATGTAGGCAGGCAGGGCCCCAGAAGCTCAGAATATCGCATTTACCACCATATATACCAGCTACCAGAAGACAAGAGAGTCATTGAGAGTCCTTATTATTAGGGCTACTATGCTGAACAGTATATAGCCCATATTTAGGCAGGCAGGGCCCCAGAAGCTCAGAATATCGCTTTTACCACCATATATACCAGCTACCAGAAGACAAGAGAGTCATTAAGAGCCCTTATTAGGGCTACTATGCTGAACAGTATATAGCTCATATGTAGGCAGGCAGGGCCCCAGAAGCTCAGAATATCGCTTTTACCACCATATATACCAGCTACCAGAAGACAAGAGGGTCATTAAGAGCCCTTATTAGGGCTACTATGTTGAACAGTATATAGCTCATATGTAGGCAGGCAGGGCCCCAGAAGCTCAGAATATCGCTTTTACCACCATATATACCAGCTACCAGAAGACAAGAGAGTCATTAAGAGCCCTTATTAGGGCTACTATGCTGAACGGTATATAGCTCCTATGTAGGCAGGCAGGGCCCCAGAAGCTCAGAATATCGCTTTTACCACCATATATACCAGCTACCAGAAGACAAGAGAGTCATTAAGAGCCCTTATTAGGGCTACTATGCTGAACGGTATATAGCTCCTATGTAGGCAGGCAGGGCCCCAGAAGCTCAGAATATCGCATTTACCACCATATATACCAGCTACCAGAAGACAAGAGAGTCATTGAGAGTCCTTATTATTAGGGCTACTATGCTGAACAGTATATAGCCCATATCTAGGCAGGCAGGGCCCCAGAAGCTCAGAATATCGCATTTACCACCATATATACCAGCTACCAGAAGACAAGAGAGTCATTGAGAGCCCTTATTAGGGCTACTATGCTGAACAGTATATAGCTCATATGTAGGCAGGCAGGGCCCCAGAAGCTCAGAATATCGCATTTACCACCATATATACCAGCTACCAGAAGACAAGAGAGTCATTAAGAGCCCTTATTAGGGCTACTATGCTGAACAGTATATAGCTCATATGTAGGCAGGCAGGGCCCCAGAAGCTCAGAATATCGCTTTTACCACCATATATACCAGCTACCAGAAGACAAGAGAGTCATTAAGAGCCCTTATTAGGGCTACTATGTTGAACAGTATATAGCTCATATGTAGGCAGGCAGGGCCCCAGAAGCTCAGAATATCGCTTTTACCACCATATATACCAGCTACCAGAAGACAAGAGAGTCATTAAGAGCCCTTATTAGGGCTACTATGCTGAACGGTATATAGCTCCTATGTAGGCAGGCAGGGCCCCAGAAGCTCAGAATATCGCATTTACCACCATATATACCAGCTACCAGAAGACAAGCGAGTCATTGAGAGTCCTTATTATTAGGGCTACTATGCTGAACAGTATATAGCCCATATGTAGGCAGGCAGGGCCCCAGAAGCTCAGAATATCGCATTTACCACCATATATACCAGCTACCAGAAGACAAGAGAGTCATTGAGAGTCCTTATTATTAGGGCTACTATGCTGAACAGTATATAGCCCATATCTAGGCAGGCAGGGCCCCAGAAGCTCAGAATATCACATTTACCACCATATATACCAGCTACCAGAAGACAAGAGAGTCATTGAGAGCCCTTATTAGGGCTACTATGCTGAACAGTATATAGCTCATATGTAGGCAGGCAGGGCCCCAGAAGCTCAGAATATCGCTTTTACCACCATATATACCAGCTACCAGAAGACAAGAGAGTCATTGAGAGCCCTTATTAGGGCTACTATGTTGAACAGTATATAGCTCATATGTAGGCAGGCAGGGCCCCAGAAGCTCAGAATATCGCATTTACCACCATATATACCAGCTACCAGAAGACAAGAGAGTCATTGAGAGTCCTTATTATTAGGGCTACTATGCTGAACAGTATATAGCCCATATCTAGGCAGGCAGGGCCCCAGAAGCTCAGAATATCGCATTTACCACCATATATACCAGCTACCAGAAGACAAGAGAGTCATTGAGAGCCCTTATTAGGGCTACTATGTTGAACAGTATATAGCTCATATGTAGGCAGGCAGGGCCCCAGAAGCTCAGAATATCGGCATTTACCACCATATATACCAGCTACCAGAAGACAAGAGAGTCATTGAGAGTCCTTATTATTAGGGCTACTATGCTGAACAGTATATAGCCCATATGTAGGCAGGCAGGGCCCCAGAAGCTCAGAATATCGCATTTACCACCATATATACCAGCTACCAGAAGACAAGAGAGTCATTGAGAGTCCTTATTATTAGGGCTACTATGCTGAACAGTATATAGCCCATATCTAGGCAGGCAGGGCCCCAGAAGCTCAGAATATCGCATTTACCACCATATATACCAGCTACCAGAAGACAAGAGAGTCATTGAGAGCCCTTATTAGGGCTACTATGCTGAACAGTATATAGCTCCTATGTAGGCAGGCAGGGCCCCAGAAGCTCAGAATATCGCTTTTACCACCATATATACCAGCTACCAGAAGACAAGAGAGTCATTGAGAGCCCTTATTAGGGCTACTATGTTGAACAGTATATAGCTCATATGTAGGCAGGCAGGGCCCCAGAAGCTCAGAATATCGCATTTACCACCATATATACCAGCTACCAGAAGACAAGAGAGTCATTGAGAGTCCTTATTATTAGGGCTACTATGCTGAACAGTATATAGCCCATATCTAGGCAGGCAGGGCCCCAGAAGCTCAGAATATCGCATTTACCACCATATATACCAGCTACCAGAAGACAAGAGAGTCATTGAGAGCCATTATTAGGGCTACTATGCTGAACAGTATATAGCTCATATGTATGCAGGCAGGGCCCCAGAAGCTCAGAATATCGCTTTTACCACCATATATACCAGCTACCAGAAGACAAGAGAGTCATTGAGAGCCCTTATTAGGGCTACTATGCTGAACATTATATCGCTCCTATGTAGGCAGGCAGGGCCCCAGAAGCTCAGAATATCGCATTTACCACCATATATACCAGCTACCAGAAGACAAGAGAGTCATTGAGAGTCCTTATTAGGGCTACTATGCTGAACGGTATATAGCTCATTCTAGCTATATACACACTGCACACAACGGCTGCTTTAGTGAGGGGTAGCTGCTGCTGGAATAGGGACAGAAAGACTTCAGTGGTGTATTACCACCTATATACAAAACAATATACACTATGTTCAAAACGGCTGCTTTAGTGACTGGTAGCTGCTGCTGGAATAGGGACAGAAAGACTTCAGTGGTGTATTAGCACATATATACAAAACTATATTTTGCACTACTGTTTTGTGTCCTCTGTGCCAACAAAACACTGTTTTATACCCGGTGCGTATAGGCACCATTTCACCTTCTGGCAGTATACGGCTGTATAGCCAGGTGTTCTCCTTAAAAATATATTTATATTTGGCACTACTGTTTTGTGTCCTCTTTACCAACAAAACCCTGTTATATACCCAGTGCGTATTAGGCACCATTTCACCTTCTGGCAGTATACGGCTGTATAGCCAGGTGTTCTCCTTAAAAATATATTTATATTTGGCTCTACTGTTTTGTGTCCTCTGTGCCAACAAAACACTGTTATATACCCAGTGCGTATTAGGCACCATTTCACCTTCTGGCAGTATACGGCTGTATAGCCAGGTGTTCTCCTTAAAAATATATTTATATTTGGCTCTACTGTTTTGTGTCCTCTGTGCCAACAAAAGACTGTTATATACCCGGTGTGTATAGGCACCATTTCACCTTCTGGCAGTATACGGCTGTATAGCCAGGTGTTCTCCTAAAAAATATATTTATATTTGGTATAACGCGTGGCCAAAAAAGTAAAACGTCTGAAATGCGGAGGGCTAGCGCAAAGGGACATGGACGAGGACGGGGGCGCGGAAATGCTGGTGGGAGCACAAACCGCGTTGAAGCCAGTGGGGATACAATGCGTGCTGGTGAGGGGCAGCCAGCATTACGCTCACCCATTTCCCTGCCTTTATGGGACAGTTATGCGGGGGGCGGGGTACACCTCTGTTGAGGCCTGAGCAGCGTGAACAGGTGGTGCAATGGATGGCCGATAACGCTTCCAGTCACTTGTCCACCACCCAGTCATCCACACAGTCTCACTCTGACCCTCTTTCCTCCCAACCTGGCCAACAGAGTCAGCCCACCCTTGACCCCTCCCAGGACCTCTTTTCGGGTCCTTTTCCAGATGTGCCGCAAGAATCCCAGGAGCTAGCAGAGGAATTTGTTTGTAGTGATGCCCAAACACTTGAGTATCCGTCATCTCCTAGTGATGTGGACCCGGAACCAGCATCTGCTATCATGAGCGATGATGATGAGACGCAGTTGCCATCAAGGGAGGCTGTTGGAATGTCCAGTGGGCAGGAGGAGGAGCAGAGAGAGGAAGTGGAAGAGGAGGTGGTGGACGACGAAATGACCGACCCCACTTGGACAGGGGTGATGTCCAGCGGGGAAAGCAGTGGAGATGCGGTCTGCGCATCACCGAATAAGGCAGCAAGAGGCAGAGGACAGTCCAGAGGCAGAGGACAGTCCAGACAGAGAAGGCAGGCCACAGCCAGCAGGGCCGAAGCTCTTCCCGGCAGCAGGCAGTCGCGCGAAGCTCCCCCATCGAGGCCTCGTACTTCTGTGGTGTGGAGATTTTTTAATGTTTGCGCGGACGATAAACTGAGCGCGGTTTGCGCAATCTGCCACTCAAAACTGAGTAGGGGCTCTGAGAAGAGCAATCTGGCCACCTCAGGCATGCGCCGTCACTTGGAAGTTAAGCACTGGGCTGAGTGGGAGAGAGCAAACGCAATACAACCTGCGCCCGGTCTTGCTGCCACTGCCTTCCAGCCACGTGTCCAACTTGGAGACCCAGTAAGTGTAGGGCGCCGAGGGATCGGGGAGGACAGGGGTGTGGTCTGCCAGGTAGTCCCGCAACATCCGCCGATACTTGTCCCTCCTGCTGATAGCGGGCCCCGCAGTGATGGAAGTTGCACGAGGGGGTGACATGAACGTGTCCCACACCTTGGAGAGTGTTCCCCTGGTGGCTGTGGGCCTGATCGATGTTGTCAGACTCTGGGAGACACTCTCCTCTCTGCCGCCAGCGATGCTGGGTGGGAAAATCTGCATCATGTTCTGCAAGAGTTCCCTCTGGTATTCCAGTAATCGATTCGTCCTCTCCTCTACCGGAATAAAAGAGGAGAAGTTATCTTTATACCGGGGGTCCAGGAGTGCAAAGACCCAGTATAGTTTGTTCTCCCGTCCCCGCTTCCACAACATTCACCCAGTGTGCCGTCAAAGAGATGTAGCGTCCTTGGCCGCAAGCGCTTGTCCACGAGTCGGTGGTCAAGTGGACCTTTGCGCTGACTGCGTACCTCAGGGCCCGCCTGATGTTACGCGACACGTGCTGGTGCAGGGCGGGGACGCCACACCGGGAAAAATAGTGGCGGCTAGGGACGGAATAGCGAGGTGCGGCAGCCGCCATCAGGTCGCGGAAGGCCTGTGTCTCCACAAGCCTAAACGGCAACATCTCCAGGGCCAGCAGTTTGGAGATGAGGCAGGTTAAGGCTTGGGCTTGGGGGTGACTGGAGGCGTACTTCCGCCTGCGGTTGAACGCCTGCGAGATGGACAGTTGATGGGACGAGGAGATGGAAGGTGCAGACGAAGATGCGGGGGAAGGGGGGCTGAAGGAGAAGGCCTCAAAGTAGCCGAGGCAGAGGCAGATGTGGAGGTGTCCTGGCTGGAGGTCTGGACCGCAGTGGCAGCACACAACAAAGGGGAAGACTGTCCCTGTATGCCTTGGAGGTGCTTGCCTGCCCTGCCGCCAGCGTGCTATCAGAGAGGGTGTTCAGCGCAGCCGGGGGCATTATAACCGATAAGCGCAGCCGCCTGTCAACCGACAGTGCAGACAGGCTGACGCTAATCAAAATGAACAGCAAGTGGATTGACCCGGACTTTGCTTGTACAACAGTGGAAAGCAGCCAAGAGTGAAGTGCCATCTGTATGAAGTGCCATTTCCTCCTCCTCCTCCTCCTTAACCGCCGTAGAATTGCTGTATTAATAAAAAAAATTATGGCTCACCTCTTGGGCTTAATACAATCAATTTTTAAGAAGTCTCAGCTCTTGGGCCTCCACACAATTTTTAAGAGGTCTCAGCTCTTGGGCCTCCACACAATTTTTAAGAGGTCTCAGCTCTTGGGACTCCACACAATGTTTGAGAGGTCTCAGCTCTTGGGACTCCACACAATGTTTGAGAGGTCTCAGCTCTTGGGCCTCCACACAATTTTTAAGAGGTCTCAGCTCTTGGGCCTCCACACAATTTTTAAGAGGTCTCAGCTCTTGGGACTCCACACAATGTTTGAAAGGTCTCAGCTCTTAGGACTCCACACAATTTTTAAGAGGTCTCAGCTCTTGGGCCTCCACACAATTTTTAAGAGGTCTCAGCTCTTGGGACTCCACACAATGTTTGAGAGGTCTCAGCTCTTGGGACTCCACACAATGTTTGAGAGGTCTCAGCTCTTGGGCCTCCACACAATTTTTAAAAGGTCTCAGCTCTTGGGACTCCACACAATTTTTAAGAGGTCTCAGCTCTTGGGCCTCCACACAATTTTAAGAGGTCTCAGCTCTTGGGCCTCCACACAATTTTTAAGAGGTCTCAGCTCTTGGGACTCCACACAATTTTTAAGAGGTCTCAGCTCTTGGGCCTCCACACAATTTTAAGAGGTCTCAGCTCTTGGGCCTCCACACAATTTTTAAGAGGTCTCAGCTCTTGGGCCACCACACAATTTTTAAGAGGTCTCAGCTCTTGGGACTCCACACAATGTTTGAAAGGTCTCAGCTCTTGGGACTCCACACAATTTTTAAGAGGTCTCAGCTCTTGGGCCTCCACACAATTGTTAAGAGGTCTCAGCTCTTGGGACTCCACACAATGTTTGAGAGGTCTCAGCTCTTGGGACTCCACACAATGTTTGAGAGGTCTCAGCTCTTGGGCCTCCACACAATTTTTAAAAGGTCTCAGCTCTTGGGCCTCCACACAATTTTTAAGAGGTCTCAGCTCTTGGGACTCCACACAATGTTTGAGAGGTCTCAGCTCTTGGGACTCCACACAATGTTTGAGAGGTCTCAGCTTTTGGGACTCCACACAATTTTTAAAAGGTCTCAGCTCTTGGGACTCCACACAATTTTTAAGAGGTCTCAGCTCTTGGGACTCCACACAATTTTTAAGAGGTCTCAGCTCTAAGCTTCCCTTACTGCTGGGGTGACACACTGTAACAAACCTCCTCCTGTAAGCTTCCCTGACTGCAGGGGTGACACAATGTAACAAACCTCCTCCTTTAAGCTTCCCTGACTGCTGGGGTAACACACTGTAACAAACCTCCTCCTGTAAGCTTCCCTTACTGCTGGGGTGACACACTGTAACAAACCTCCTCCTGTAAGCTTCCCTGACTGCTGGGGTGACACACTGTAACAAACCTCCTCCTGTAAGCTTCCCTTACTGCTGGGGTGACACAATGTAACAAACCTCCTCCTGTAAGCTTCCCTGACTGCAGGGGTGACACAATGTAACAAACCTCCTCCTTTAAGCTTCCCTGACTGCTGGGGTAACACACTGTAACAAACCTCCTCCTGTAAGCTTCCCTTACTGCTGGGGTGACACACTGTAACAAACCTACTCCTGTAAGCTTCCCTGACTGCTGGGGTGACACAATGTAACAAACCTCCTCCTGTAAGCTTCCCTGACTGCAGGGGTGACACAATGTAACAAACCTCCTCCTTTAAGCTTCCCTTACTGCTGGGGTGACACACTGTAACAAACCTCCTCCTGTAAGCTTCCCTTACTGCTGGGGTGACACACTGTAACAAACCTCCTCCTGTAAGCTTCCCTGACTGCTGGGGTGACACACTGTAACAAACCTCCTCCTGTAAGCTTCCCTTACTGCTGGGGTAACACACTGTAACATACCTCCTCCTTTAAGCTTCCCTTACTGCTGGGGTGACACAATGACACAAGAGGACATGTCTGACCACATCTCACACACACACACACACACAATGACAATTAGGGGTGGGGTCTATTTATTTTCCCCCTTGCCTATGCCATCTGTGGTTGTCATTAGGCAACGTGATTTTAAGGGGTGCAGAATTTTGTTCTTTTTTGTACAGTTTGGCTTGGGGTCCATGGCAATGTAGAGGAAAGAAGGTTTCCTTGTCTTGTCTCACTTTACGTAGAAGTTATATTGTGTTTGGAGTGTATTGTTGAGTGGCAGTGATAGTGAGGTAATAGTGCGACTTGGGCGCGTTATATGCACCCAGACATGCTTCCCCTGCTGTCCCAGTTGCATTCCAGCAGTGTTGGCATCATTTTCTGATGTTTCAGGGTGGACTTGGTGACCTCCAAGTGGTCGAATTGAGATTTCCAAGTGGCGAGCATTTTTTTCCCATAGACTATAATGGGATTCGATAATCGGTCGAGTAGTCGAGTAACGCGGTCTATTCGAATCGAAATTCGAAATTTCGAATATTTCACTACTCGCTCATCTCTATTTATAACCCTTTTAGTCTCATTTTTTTTTTGTTTGTCCTAGAAAGTTCTGACATAACATTTTTGGGAACAAAACATTCTTACATAACATTTTTGGGAACAAAAAGAGATGACTAGAACCAAATGGTAACTGTGATACATCAACTCTGTAACAACTTATAATTTGAAAGAACCGTTTCTGGAAAAGTTTGCTTTAATTATTTTTGTTAAGAATCCCATAAAATTATCCAGATAACTCAGAAATATTCCCATTGTGTAGGGTATGTAGGGCTAATCAATTTTGACTAGCCTCAGGATTCAAATTGTGGCCAGGATGAGGGAGGTTCTGGAGACAGCAAAGAGAAGAAATTCCCCTTCCTTTCTTGACCAGAAGAAAGGAACAAAATGGGTTTTACACTGCACTACATGGTTTCTTGTTTTGGTTTAGGAAAAAAAATACTAGTTATTTTAACTTGGTAACACATTCATATTTCCATATTCTTTTACTGGTCATTTCTTTAACCTTTAACATATGTAGTACACAATAATACATATAATACATCTTTAAATTCTTAATAAAAAGTAACAATTATTTTGCATCCCCAGAAGACTTTCGGACAGATGGTTTACAGTCACAAGTACATTTATAAATGTAAAATATAGTAAAATCATTGAGATAACACTAGTTTTAAAGATCTTACCAGTTTCAATGTGTTTTTGTTTATGTGATAATGTGTCTCGTTGAATTCTCTTACCTTTTATACTTGAGCATCTTTTAACTTCCTTAGTGCAAGGTGTTTTTGCTCACAAAATTCTGCATCACGCATCACTGAAGAACAATGGTTTGATTATGAGATAATACTCATTTTAAAGATCTTACCAGTTTCAATGTGTTTTTGTTTATGTGATGAAGTGTCTTGTTGAATTATCTTTTTACTTCCTCAGTGAAAGGTGTTTTTACTCACAAAATCATGCATCGCTGAAGAACAATGGTTTGATTATTTGACACAAGTCAAAATTTCCTTAAATGAGAAATATACTGTACCTGTTGACTTTTTACATAATGTACCTGTTAACTTTTTGTTTAAAAACACTTTACATGACATGAATAAGGTGATTTCCTGCAAAAATTATTTTACTGTGTACTTTTACATAGTAGTATATTTAATCTAGGTTAAAGTTAAACAAACTGTTTATTATTATTCCCTGACATCAAACAACTTCATATGCGGGGTTAACAACAAATGTTTGTAATTCTTAAAGTATGAATCTTCATTCTGAATAAATTAAATTAATAAACCTCTCAATTTCAGTTATGAAAAGTATCAAGATGTTTACTTCTAATTTTAAAAGTCATGACAGGTAATTCTAACATACTGTACCATACCAATACCATAGCAATGATTAGATTCCTTGTTATGACTTAGTGATTCAACTCTGTTGAATGTATTTCCCATCCTTCGTGTCCCCATGATTGGTTAGAAGAATGAGAAGCATATCTCACTCACGTATTGCCAAAGGAAATAATTCAACAGGCATATTGGGCCTGATGCAGAGCCTCCCCTGAACTGACCTTAAAAGCTTCCAATTGTCCGGGGCTCCCGTTTGAATCGTGGCTCAAACGTGATGCAGAGCCTCCGTCGGAATGGCTCCCTAACTGATCCGTCAATTTGTCTTCACTCGGGAAGTTTTTTTGGCTCTCTCGGGTGCCTTCAATTTGATCGGGGCTTCCGTTCCCATTCACACGGGCGGCCCGTTTTTCCCTGCTTTTTCCTTGGTTTTTGTACGTACCTGCTTGGTTTCTGTCGTATTTGACCTTCCATTGTGTTGTTTTTTTTCAAGTATAATTACATCTCCATGGCTCTTCAGTTGCCAATCTGGCTACACGCAAGCGCACATCCCTAAACCTTCATTGGAATTTACATATGGCACCAACTGCCAATTTGACACATATATATATATTGTCAAATATAATTTTTGGTGTCCCTCCTTCCTTGCCATTAATGCCTACCTTAATCTCCTTGGTGTCCCTTCTTCCTTGCCATTAATGCCTACCTTAATCTCCTTGGTGTCCCTTCTGCCTTGCCATTAATGCATACCTTAATCTCCTTTGTGTTCCTTCTTCCTTGCCATTAATGCCTACCTTAATCTCCTTGGTGTCCCTTCTGCCTTGCCATTAATGCATACCTTAATCTCCTTGGTGTCCCTTCTGCCTTGCCATTAATGCATACCTTAATCTCCTTTGTGTTCCTTCTTCCTTGCCATTAATGCCTACCTTAATCTCCTTGGTGTCCCTAGTGCCTTGCCATTAATGCATACCTTAATCTCCTAGGTGTCCCTTCTGCCTTGCCATTAATGCATACCTTAATCTCCTTTGTGTTCCTTCTTCCTTGCCATTAATGCCTACCTTAATCTCCTTGGTGTCCCTTCTTCCTTGCCTTTAATGCTTACCGTTATTGTTTGTGATTTTTTTGGTTTTATTGTCCCATATCTAAACCTTTTGTGTCATGTAAATGTGTGATGATGTTGTGTGATTGTACATTTGCAGGAAAGACAACTCACAAAATCTGTTTATGTTTTTTTTATTTCAACGTTGTATTTGTTTTTGTTTGGTTTTGATATTTTCATTTTTTTTTTTAAATCAAAAATAAAAATTTTTAAACATTTTTTGGCAACAATAAAAACATTTGGCCTCGTGGTCTTCAGCATGTGGTTTTCTGGGATCTGTTAAATTTTTTGGTGCCCTTTTTAAACCGGACCTTCAGCGTGATTTAATGAAAAGCACAAACTATAAAAAAACGATTCCGCAGCATCTAAAATTAATATATTGTAAGTTTTTAGTCACTAACTTATTATTCTTTCCCCCACTGGGTTGCAACTCTGTTCAGGAATTTAGGATACGGGCGCCGCCATCTGGACTCAGAAGCATCACACTTACTGATGAGAGGAGAGTGGGATAAGGTACAGGGGGTGGGTTATAGCTGTGCTTTGCTCACACAGAGCAGAGCTGTGCTCTTGAAAAGGTCAGCAATCCCAGAATGCAGAGCAGCACAGTTAGAAGGCACTTCCTGTTTGCAGGCTGCCTGATAAGATGGCGGCTTCCATAATCCGCCATTTTGGATGTTTAAAGGCTCATAACATGCCCTAGGTGCAGGTAGGATGATTTTTAATGTGGGCAATCTGTATGTACAGGGTGTGGGAAACATATAAGATAGACTATTATTCAGAGTGAAGGTCCGCTTTAAGGGCTTATTTTACAAATTTTTTTTTTTTGTTTTTTTTTTTTTTGGTTTATTTGGGCCAATGGAATTGTTTGTTCATTTACTTTGTGTCGCCCCCTTACTCGCTCATCGGTTGGGATGTCCCTGCGACGTCTGAATCTGCAACTAACAATAGTGCACATGAGTATCTGTATTTAATGCATGTATTTCAACATATCTAAATATTTGTCCCTTACCGGAGTCAGGTTGAGGGTCATTTAGGCTCGACTCCCTGCCGTCAGATTCCCCCCTCCCCTGCATGCTGAGGTCCAGTGGCTCCTCATAGTCACTTACAGAGGAGGGGGTGGCCGTTGACACTGGTGGTGGACCACTTACACCTTCACCTGTTTCGCCCAACACTGGGCTGCGTGTCCTGGTCCGGGTGGGGCGGAACCGCATATTCCATTCATGTGCTGAAATACGTCCGCTTCCGACGGCAGGAAGTCGTAGCGATTCCTCAGCATCATCTGTTAAAAAAAGATACAAGGACCCACCATTAATCCCCAAAATACATTAACATGTTTCCTGCCCTAAATAAAGTCACTTTATTAACCTCTTGCTGACTCACAGTTCTTCTATCTGCATCTAGCCAAGTTTGTAGCTGCTTACATGTGTTAAACTAAGGTGGGCTTGTATTTAGCATGACAAACTAAGTTGTTCAAGACTATTCTTGCGCTTTGTTTTTTTTTTATTACAAGAAATGTGTGCGCGCACATAAACGCACGCTCGCCTACTCACATCCATGATGATTTCGTCCTGCTCCTGAGTGAAGATGGTGGGCGACATCTTTGTTTTCTTTTCAAGGTTTATCAGTGATGAGCCCCCGCGGTGACGTGCGTGCGCACACGCGCACGCAGGCACCAAGGAACACGCCCACACCGGCCACATATTTAAAGCGCAAGGCCCTCAGCTCAGGGTTGTATACCATATCAATCTGGCCAGACCTAAAGGGAGCCAAAAAAGCCACCAAAGCCCCGAGCCACATAGCAGCCTCACACATGGCTCATCAAAAAAAACCCAAAAGAGCAGACACAAGACTCATGCCCCCACTAAAACGGTGGGTACTCCACAGCCACAGGAACATTCTAAAAAACGCAGGAGCAAAGATACCACAACACATTCTCCACCACCTGCCAAAAAAACCAGACCTCCAAAGGGTGCCACATCGATTAAAACACTGCAGCATCCTCAACCGCAACACAGCAAGCATACACACAAAAGCAAACACATCAGCAAGGGTAAGCGTAGTGCCAAACTCTCCACCCCACCAAGGTCACCCACCCCTCCACCTCAACCCTCTGGTTCTCCCAATTCAAGTACCTCAGAAACATCATCCAGCTCAACAGGAACCCATACATTAACCCACAGCAGCACACACACAACACATCACCATCCCCCATAAGCCCAAGACACACACACGACTCCCCAGATAGTCAACCATCAATTTCCACAGATGCAGGGGACACAACACACCCATGTGGGCGACAACTACACCGTGGCTCACTAACTGCACGATTTTGCGATGCTCCAAGCATGGCTGGTGCAAATGCAGTTTGTGAGAATTATGATGCCCTATTTGGCCGGATCTCCAAATCAACCACTAAGCAGGCTAAGCTGGAGATCTTGACGAATATTTTGCGGCAAGTAAATAGTGTGGGATCTGTCTGGCGAGATATTCCACAAATCAAAAGGAAATTTGGGGACCTTAAATATTGTAGCCAAAAAAAAATGGACATGTGCCGGCAGCAGAGGTAAAGCCCATTTTAAATGCCTTTATAGTTGCATTGATAACAGGATGTAACACTTATTAGGTGTGATTTAATCTTCCCCAGCCAGCAGACAGGGGGTGCCTTACCCACAAAAATAATCCTAACACCCGCCGAGGAACATGTCTATACATACATACACCCTGCCAGCGTCCAGGGCCTGTAAGAGGCACATGACACAGACCGGAATGTAAGGTCCCAAGGTGAGTTTGAATTTTCCATGAGCTTTTAAAATGAGGGACAAAAGCCAGTGTTAGGCTAGACAACACACTCTACTTTGGGTTTAATATAATCTTACATTCTCAATTCCAAGGCCAAAGGCAACAGGACACACAAGGACAAGAAACCCCTGCCTTAACCCCGAGGGCAAGGCCAAACCAGGATTCAACAGCACGAACCCAAAATGAGGATTTGGAGGAGGTAAGTCAATGGTCCTTTGTGTGTACTTTTAACTTTGAACTAGGATCGATTGGTGTGCCATAAAAAAACTAAAATGAAACTAGATTTATTTACAGCACAGAGTAAGCACACCCATAATAGAAGATATCCGAGATTTTGAGGAGGACACCCCACATCTGTTACCAACCACTACTGAGCCAGTGGCCGCAACGCAGTCAACACAGCCACAACCACCACATCCACAACCTCATTCCTAACCCGAACCAACCACCCAACCCACTGCTAGAACCCATACCAGGCGCCATATTAGCCAAAGAGTGCAACTGCAAATTATGGAGGAAGCGTGGCGCCAGGAAAACATAGCTTTTGCAGCTAGCACACAGCAATTCAATGACACTGTGTGCACACAATTAACCAACATAAGTACCCAATTACAGGTATTAAACCGAAATGTGTCTCCCCTTACCAGCCATATGGGTGACCTAGTCCAACAGTGGCAGCACATTAATGAAAGCCTGGCACACATTGCTGCAAATAATGTTCCACACCGGCATTCATCTGCACCATCCTCCCACACATACCACTAAAGATTTTGGTTACAATATCTGTCCCCACGTGTAAGTTTCCTTTTTTAAAAAAATCAAGAAATGAAAAATAACAATTTGTTTAAGCACAATAAAAAGTAAGCCAAAAAAACACTTGTGTTCTATACAAATACATTCTCAACAAGTTGTGCACGTATGGTTTGTGCGGTGCCACTTTGGCTGCCTGAGAAAGGAGGGGTGTGCTCTTCAGCAAGAAAAATATGATCGGCAGGCAGGTCAGAATATCTGGTAACCCTGCTACGAATGGCCAGGTTGTGTAGGATCCCGCAAAGGGATTACAATTTGTATGACCTTGGCCGGCTTATATTGGAGTGCCCCCCCAGTCTGATCTAGACAGCAAAAACGCATCTTGAGCAAACCAAATGCTCGCTCAACCACCGAGCGAGTCCTCCTATGGGCAGTATTATAGCGCTCCTCTGCCTGGGAAGGTGGGTGCAGGATGGGGGTCAGCAGCCAGGGGAGCAAAGGATAGCCAGAGTCACCTGCAAAAATAAACAAAAAAAATTTTTTATAACAACTCCCAAAGTTTAGGGGTGCATAGCAACATTATTAAAGAGGGACAAATAGGTGAGCGGGGTAGTGTTGTAGGAAAAGACATTTGGAATGAGGCTACCTGCACATCCAACCTGGACACTCCTTAAAAATGTCTGTGGGATGGTACTTACATAAGAGGGCAAGAACAGGACGCAATAGGGTACAATCACTTAACCCATTTAATTTGAAGCTCAAAAATTAGGCTCAAAATATACTACGAAAATAGTTACAAAATAGTGTGTTAAGGGAAAAAACACAGTCAGAAAGGGTGGGCAACCAATACAAGTTTCATACACATACCCAGTAGCCAGCCACCAAAAAGATCGCCAGATTTGAATCGCTCATCTAGGCAGGAATTCCTCAAGATGTGCGCATCATGCGTCGAGCATGGAAAGCCAGCAAAACGACTCCCAAAAACCAATTCAGGGCCAGCCAGTGCCTGCACATTTATGCAATGTCCCATCTTCCAGTTCCTGCACACAGGCAATAAAAAATAAATTAGGTAAACCCGGTAAAAAGGACCCCCCAAAAAAACCCCAAAAATATAACAAATACTCATGCCATCGATGTCCAAAGGCGTGCGGTGCAGCCTGGTTTCTGCCATACTCAGCAGGACAAGACCGCGGAGCTGGCGCCGCTGATGTGCTCCAACAGAGGACTGCATATTATTGTCTGAGTGCAAATACGGCTGCTCTGACTGGCCGTAAGTGAAGGCTCGGCGGCCCCGTTTTATTAGGGTGATTTCAATCGGAAATCAAGGCTCTGCATCACTGAAAAAAACGGACCAATGAACGAGGCGTCCGTTTTCCCGGGAAACAGCCTCGTGCGAGCCGACAATCGGAAAGGCGGCTGAGCGCACACCTGAGCGCATAAACGCACACTAAAATCAACGTAGCACCCTTTCCTGACCCGATCAAAGCCCAAAACCAACGGGAAAACGCACGGGATAGCTGAACGGGGAGGCTCTGCATCAATTGTCTTTAAACCTTTAAGTGCCAGCATATCTAGAAATGTTGTCACCCTCTGTTTCCGGACATTTTTCACTTTGTTGCTCTATACATGTTTAACTGATCTTTGAAGGGATTTCAAGGACTTTTCCAGGAAAATTATATATTGTTTTTTCAGTCTTGTGTATCTTTTTTTGTGTATTCTCAATATTTTGGGTGAAATATGTGCAAAAAACATTAAAATATATATTTTCTGTAGTATGTTGTTTGTTTTCAGGAAAAATAACACTTTACATTTAAAATCCCCCACAAACAATATATTCTCTATAAGTACAAAGTTTTTGGGCAGGCTGATTCATCACTAACGCCAGGTAGCAGACATTTCAGAGTGTCCGCTAGTAGTCACTGTGCTCAGCCGTGGGTCGCTAGTTCGCTGTGCAGAATTGATGAATACATTGTGGGGAGTCGCTATATGACCAGTGCAGCGCTGTATGGGAGCGCATGTTAGCGACTGGTCAGTGCGACCGACTCACAACATATTCATCATACACCATCAAAAATGATATGCTGTAGCCCAGAGCTCCGGAGGCTGTGTGATTAAAGGTAGTATCCACCAGTAACAAAGCGAAAACATATGGAATTACATTGTAATAACATTGTGACATGAACACATTAATACCAGGCCTGTAATGTCAATTCTGCATAAATATATAAAACATGAAAAATATTTTCAAAAATGGCTTTTTCTATGCCAGGAGAGGTCACAGCATTATCTGAGATTTAACGTCCATTGAAATGTATGGGAGAGCAACAGGTAGCGAGAGCTAATACGTGGCGCTCTGCAAAGGCTGAACGCCGGCGCTGTATGCTGAGGCTGGGATAATGATGAATCGGACGCTACGTGGCGTTATCCCAGTCGCTCAACAGAATCTGCTTGATAAATGTGTAATTGCGTGCTGTGTCCGGCATTCACCTGCCTCTTAGAGCACAGAGGGGTTAGAGCCCTGTAACAAGGCATCATCCCTCCTCTTGGGGCACAGAAGGGTTAGGACCCTGTAACAGGGCATCATTCCGTCTCTTGGGGCCACAAAGGGATAAAGCTCTGTAACAGGACATCATTCCTTCCGCCACACCAGTCATGAACTCTCAGATCTGCATGCTTTGTGTAGGTGGTGTGTCAAACTGGGAGTAGTAGTCCTTCAGAAGACTAGGCCCTTTAGATGTGCATAGTTTCATGTTCACACCATTATTGTACACTATGAGGAAACACACACACACATATGTGTGGTGGATTATCGTAGCTTTTTTGTGCGCTGCACACAAGCACCCAGCAAAAGCCAGTATATCCAGGGATAGACACTTTTTATGGTGTTTAGCACTAGACTTAAAAGGAAGCCCCAGTGAAAAAATAATAAAATTGCTTTCAGTGATGTCAACTATTTGAGAGATGTTGCGGAATAGCAGGCAGAATATATGCTAATGAACTGCATCTTAGCACAATTTTTACAGCCCTGCTTCTGAAAAAACAGTACTACAGTCAAGACGTAAAAAGCCATCAGCTGTATTGACTAATCACTGCTCAGAAAGCTCTTGAAACATTGTTTCACTATTGCAATTGTCATTGTCTAGTGGCTTTACATTTTCACCTGGCTCTAAATCAGCTCCAAGGTAGACTATGAAATTTAATGGCAGTTTTCTCTCCTAAAAAGGAGTGAGAATTCTCGCATGGCTCTGAATCAACCCCATAGTTAGATTCATCTCCTCAAGCAGCTGGTGATTAGTGTGTGAGTGAGTGTAACATGCCAGGCATGCCGATCTCTTTTTTTTGTCAGGGAAAACTTATGGTGTTGGCTGCTTATAGAAAAATCCCAAACTCGAGACAGCCTGCCCTGTCTGGTTCAAGCACACTGCAGCCATGCTGCATCAATGCAGCCTGCTAGAGAACAAATTTTTCTCATCTCCCATTCCAGGGCACCTCTAGTAACAATGCATAGGCAGGGACTGCAAGACAGAAAAAACTAGCTCCTCCCAGCCAATAGGGAACCTATATAGAACATGCTGTTCTTTTCTTGCAGTTGCAAAGGACTGTGAAGATGTCTGGATTTTTAGTTTTTAGCACAATGCTGACCGGGAACGGGGTCTTCAACTCTGTCTGTTTCCCAGCCCCTCACCAGCTGCAGCATTCCCAGGGAACCCCAATTAGATGCCTGGAGTCACTTTCCAAGCCGATAGCGTGGGATCATGCAGAGTAAGGGCAGAATAAGGGGGCTGCGCATGGGTCCAGGTAAGAGTGCCTGGGCTAATTCGACTGGGTCTGATCCTCAAGGATCAGGAACCTGTTGCCCCAGTGTACCTGATCGCTGGGCCTTGCATGGTGGCCCTACTGTGTGCCTCACACTGAGCCCCTGTTCCCTCTACCTCCTGGGTTATCACCCAACCTGGCTGCTGTCTGCCTTCCCTATGGCTGCTGGTGGTGGGCTTGAGCTAGGAGGCTGGGTATGGGTCAGTGTGTGTGTGCTTGTGTTTACTACATTCCATGACACCCTGAGAGAGAGAGAGGCAACATTGCTGGTCAGAGCTTATTCAGAGCTTGGTGCCAACATTTGCATGGGGGAGGTGGCCTCACCACGGGGGCATGGGCTCCGAATGAGAGAAGGGGCGGGGCTACCCTATTTGAGAGGTCCATGGCTCCACCTTTCTCACTAACCGCACAACACACCTCCATCTTGCGTGGTGCCTGAGGTCCCTGCTACATTCCGAGATTATCATTTGTCAGCTCCTGCACTGCCTCCTGTTCCTGGGCTGAGGACCGGTTCCAGAGGAGCTGCCGCCCCACGGTTTCCCTGGTCAGGTAGGGCTCCCTCCAGGGGGGGGGCAAAGCCTTCTGACTTACTGATTCCCTTCAGAATCTGCCGTCCCAGGGTGGGGGTCCAGAAGCTGCTGCATCCTTGACCAGTGCATGATTTCAGCTGCAGGGAGGTTTCTCTACCAGTAGTGCAGGCAGGTCTGACCAGTAGTCAACAGGCAGGAGGGTGTGGGTACCAGCGCTCCAGTTGTATTGCTTACCAGTTAGAAAAGCCATTTTACCATGTCAGAGGCACTGGGGTTTCATACTTTAATGGACAGTGGTGCTGTGTGTCCCATGTGCTAAGCTAGGGACCCCTGTGCACTGGGGACACTACTGGCCTGCACCGCTGGCAGATTCCGCACCTCGGTCGGATCATCCAGTTTCCCCTGCAGCTTCAGGCTCAGACTCCTTTGAGCAGGATACCCCCTCGGGGGCTGCCAGCTCCATACTTGTCCCAGGGTCAGCCCATGATTGGGATTCCTCCGGACGTGGCGGACAGGGTGGCTCAGTGGATTCTGTGGTCTGACAGTAGAGAACAAGAGAATGGGGCGGGGCTACCACCATGGAGAGGTCCATGGCCCCATTCTCCTCACTAACCACCATCCCTCAACCGCCATCTTGTGTGGTGCCTGAGGTCCCTGCTACATTCTTTTGTCATCATTTGTCAGCTCCTGCACTGCCTCCCTGTTCCTGGGCTGACGAACAGTTCCAGCAGAGCTGCCGCCCCATGGTTCCCCTGGTCAGGTAGGGCTCCCTCCGAGGGGGCAAGGCCTTCTGACTTATGATCCTGGTTGAAGAAACAAAGGGGCCCAATTTGACCGTTTGAGACCTACCAGTCAGAAAGCTAATAATCCAGTCAGATATAATTAAAGGGATTCCCAAAGATAGCAGCTTTCTCTTGAGTATTTGGGGATCAGTGGTATTGAATACAGATGATAAATCCACAAATAGCATTCTGGCATATGCCCTGGGTTGATCAACATTCTTTCAACCTTCATGACCACAGGAGTCAAAGCAATGAGTCTGAAGTCATTCAAGTCCATAGTGGATGATGTTTTTGGGACTGGTATAATATATGTGTTCTTCAGTCAGGGACTATACCAACCTCTAATGATCTTCTGAAGATGATAGTTAGGACAGGAGCAATCTGCTCTGCACATACCTTGAGGTATGTTGTGGAAATGCCGCCAGGACCAGATGCCTTCCTGGTGTTAAGGGACAGTTTCTTAACATTTGACACTTCAAATACTGGACCGGTCAGGCTATCTGGACAGGGTGAGCTACCTATGCACAGAAGAGGATCAGAAGAACAGGTACCTCCAATAGACTTTCATGTATCAAACTTTACTATAGAACTTATTAAGCTCCTCTGCAAGCTCGACATAATGGAAGGGGAGGATTCTTTTAAATTAGTAATCTGTTTTAAGATATTCCATAGTGCTTTTGAATTTCCTCCAGCCTGGTTGAGTATGTTCTTTTAGCAGCTTTAATGTCCTTTGATAGCCTATTCCGGAGCTTCCTGTATTCTGGAAGATTGCCATTTTTGTGAGCTGCCTCATTTTTAGCTCTAAGGATTTTGATCGATCTTTAGAACCATTGTTCTGTGTTCTCCTGTTTCCTGTAGATCCTGGAGGGAACCAGCATGTCTTCACAGAACTTAAAGGAGCACTATCACGAAAATTTGCATTAAGAAAGATAAATAATTAAATAGCAACACAATAGCTTCTAACATGTGTATAAATAATGTGGCAATAGAAAAAGGAAAAAATATATGCCTAATGACAATGGCTCAGTCCATTTGCTGAATGGGGGGATCAGCTGGGTTTTATTCAGGGAGCTGCATCCTTTAGCACACTGGTCTCCTAGCAACAGCTTCCCTCACAGGCAGGCGCTGTACTAGGTGGTAACAGCTGTGTGTATGAGGTGCTGCTTCTGTGAGGAGTCCACCAGGTGACTCAAATATGTAATATACTCGAATATCTTTACAAAATAAACTAAACTGACTGAAAACAACTGAAATTCTGCTTCGAATGACTGCAGGTATATTTAAAGGTATTAATGTGAAACAAAACTCTGAGTGGCCGATCTTGAGGTCTAAAAGACTCCAGTGCTGGCCACTGGCCTTCCCCCTGGTGCATCCTAAATTGGGATGCCCCACTGTGTGAAAAGTCACCCAGGTCACCACAAATCCCACTGTTTTTCCTGACTCCAATAGCAATGTAATGCTGCATCCTCAGCATCTCTGGGCTGAGGCGCGCTGCCACAGATAGCCATTTAGATAGGCTGGGTGGCCAAGTATGTTGCTGCTCAGGCTCCCGATTGCCATGCTCTGCATGCAAACAGAGCCAGACGAGCAAACCGTGCTGATTGGATGTGAGCCCATGCATGCGCCATGGGACAGGGAAAGGTACGTTTTCACGACAAACTGGGGGATTTCACATAGCGAGGCATCCCAAGTAATAATCCCAAAATATGTGTAGAGCAAAAAAAAACAGGATTTATACACAAAATTCTGAAATAAACAAAAAAATAAATTTGGAGAGACTGGGATATGAACTCACAACACTATGCTTCATAGATCAGCACACTAACCATTGAACCAAATCACTTGCTGAAACCTGAGCACTGTTTCAGCTATATGACCTTCTAAAGCTGAGACAATGTTGCAATAGCTTTATGTTGGATGGTAGCCAGCACTGATACTTGACACTGCCTCGCTATGTCCTCGCTAATCTCAACAAAAGAGAAAACACTCTCCACCTGATGCTGGACACTGCCTAGCACAGAATAGCAAGGACATAGGAAGGCAGTGTCAGCTATTATCAACATAAATCAACACTGCGGTGTACTAAAGCCCCCCTCCTCTGCCCTCTCACACACACAGCGCAGGGAACATGTTCTCCCCCTCTCTGAGCAGTTGCATCGGTCCGGGTGACGCTCCCCGACAACCTATTATTTTACCAAGCGCTCCTTACACTTAAGCGCATTTTTATGATAATATTGATCTTATTTCCAGTTAATTATCTCTTAAGTAGTGGCATCCTCAATTTGAAATGTGATTACCAGCTTTGAATTGGGGCCATTACTATTTAATATAAGAGATTTCGGGGATGAGAGAGGTTGCGCCTGCGCACTATATATAGTTGCGGTGATAGTTGCAGAGTAGCTATTATTAGCTTGTGGGCTGTTATTGCTCCATAATGGGTGTTGATGTACAGGCACCCCCTCTGGCCATTGGGCGGTCGGCGCATATGTTTTGCCGGCTGCTACTTTGTGAAATCGGCACATGCGCACTGCGGTCCCGTAGCTGCGAGACTGGCGCTTGCGCACTGGCGCCTGTCAGGTCAGACGGCGCGTGCGCAGTAATAGCAGTTTGGAAGCGCCGGAATTAAGGAGTCCAGTTTCGGGGCATGCGCATTATGCCCCTGGTGTCGGAGGACTGGCGCATGCGTACTGGCGCCCGTCTGGGAAGACGGGGCAGGCGCGTGCGCAGTGACATGATTTCACCTTCCGGATGGGCCGGAAACATTCAGCCCAGTCTCGGGTCATACCGCTTCATATACAGGTAAATCTTCTTTAATATAGTATTTGCCCTTATATACTAACGAATAAGAGCCTCCTATTGAGGGATGACATTAATATTTTACATCTGTAAAGCGCTGGCTGCGGACCGGAAGTAATTATTTCACTTCCGGGTGGAGGTGAAAGGAAAGGGGGATATTTAAACCCATGTTTTCAAGCGAGCTGCAAACCTGGTTAAAGCCCCAATGTGGGGTGAAACGCGTTGGTTAGCAGCAGCCGGAATCCATTTTTGATTGATCCATAACGACTGGATTCTGATGCCTGGCGGTGAGAGTCGCAGACAGCTTTTATCTTTGATATGTTTTAAAGATTTTTTTATCATGTGAGTGCATTAATGTGTTTATTAAAAAGCCCCTTTTATTAGCGGTGTTGCACTATTTGTCCTATTTCTTATCCCCCTTTATACTCCTGGGATATGAGAATTGCTATGTCTGAGTGGATTTAGAATATCCTCGACTGGAAGTTGAAGTTCTTTGTCAGCTGTATACATCACCCTCCATCCTGGGATGTGATTTACCGCAGACCAGTGGGATATATTGTTTTAAGAAAAGCTTTCTAATGATTTAAATCTGGTAAGCCTCCTGTCACATTGGTGGTGGATTCGCACCGTATTTTGATGAAAGTCACTGGGTGTTCTGAATTTTGGAAGAATTTATTTTATCTCAACTGGACTTTTCAATAGACGGTTTTCAGCTCTGTGTTTTTTTGCTTTTTAATTCTTTGTATTTTTCTGGGTGGGAATCCCAGTTTTTGCACTTTGAGCTTTTTTTGTTTGGGGACAGCGCGGTATATATTTTTTTCTTATTTGTTCTTAGCTATAGATTTGTAAGCTCCTTTTATCATTGTGTAACAGTGGTCACGGGAATTCATGCCTCTAGTGGGACAGGATATGTGCTGAAAGAACTGGCAGTTCTAGAACTGTCAAAGTTCTTCCAGCACGTATCCTGTCCCACTAGAAGCATGAAGGGCATGGCTATTCGGGAGGTTGGGAGATCGCTGCTGACAGCCAAACATTCAATGATCAGACAGGACATGCATTTCCTTGGCCTGCTGCCCTGATGATCGAGGCAGTCCTGTGTGCCCAGTTCCACTCCAGGCCTCTACAAATTCTACTCCTATGGAAATGGTGCAGGCCTGTGCAGACGTTGGATCGCCACTTCATCTTGGCAGACAATGCCCTGCGATCCCTACATTGGTGGCTGGACCAGAAGTTGCTGGCAGTAAGTCGTCCTTCCTGCAAATCTTGTGGGTCATCCTAACCACAGACGCCAGTCTGACAGGTTTGGGTGGAGTTCTGGACAACCAGCTATCTAAGGGTCTCTGGGACCAGCAGGAGTGCAGTCTTCCAATCAATGAGTTGGCACTGAGGGCAATTCTAATTCTCAGGCATTGGTCTGCCCAGTTCTGGGGCCTTCCGGTAAGGGTACAGTTGGACAATTCCATGGCTGTGGCCTACATAAACCAGAGGGTAGTAGGAGCTGGCAGGGGCTCCAGGAAGCGAGTCGCATCATGAGGGGGCCAGAACTTCACGTTCTGTGCATCTCAGAAGTTGACATTCCGAGAGTGTAAAATATCTGCAGGGCAATTATGTGAGCAGGGAGGCGGTGGACCCAGGGGCAAAGGTCCAGGATGTGTTTCAAGCCCTCTGCAACTAGTGAGGAGTGCCAGAGATGGACCTCTTCCCATCTCTGCACAATTGGAAGGTCCAGAGGTTCGTGTCCAGGGTGCGAGACCCCCTGGCCTTGGCGGTTGACGAGCAGGGTACAGCCTGTTCTATGCATTTCTGCCAGTGCAACTTCTGGGTTGTGTGTTAAGGTCAATGGCAAGCAGATTCCTATCATCTTGATTGCCCACACTGGCCCAGAAGGGTGTGCTTCATGGATCTGCAACAGTGTCCTCTGTGGCACCCCAATTCTCCAGTGCTGGCTTTAGCGGCTTGGCTGTTGAAACCAGCATAGTGGAAGAGAGGGGTTTGTTTGCCACGGTACTGCAGGCCTTGGTTCGAGCACAAAAACAGTCAATCTGTAAAATTTACTACAGGACTTGGAAGGCCTTCATGTCTTGGTGCAAATCTAAGGGCAACTCCTGGAGGGGGTTCTCGATACCCAAAATTTTGTAAGTCCTCCAGCAAGGCCTGGATGCTGGCCTACAGCCCAGCACTCTTAAGGGCCACGTCTCGGCCTTGTCTATTTTTTTCCAACGATCACAAAGCATTGGTTAGTTTGCACCTTCATGCAGGGTGCTGCACATGTTTAGACTCTGTGTCAGTCGATAGTCCCATCCTGGGATCTCAATCTGGTCTTATTAGTGCTTCAGGGGCCCCTTTTGAACCCATGGTGGAGGCTTCGCCGACGACGCTCACGTTGAAGGTGGACTTGCAGTGATCACCTCCTCCCTGCAGGTTTCGGAGCTGGCAGCATACTCAATCAGATCACCCCTTTTTGGTGCTGCATCAAGACAAAGCAGTGTTTCATGTCAAGCAGGAATTTTTGCCTAAGGTGGTCTCACTTCCATCTTAATCAGGAGATAGTGCTACCCTTCCTTGTGCCCTCGTCCCACTCACCATAAGGAGCGCCTCCTTCGAGAATTCCCTTGACGTGGTCAGAGCATTAAAGTATTACTTAACCGCTACTTGAGAGCTACGTAAGATAGATTTTTTTTTGTGATCCTGGAAGGGCCAACGAGGGGCATGGTGGCAGGCAGATCAACTCGTAGCAGATGGATCAGGCAGGCGGTCATACAAGCCTACGCCTGCAAGGGGAAGGAGGCACCATTATGAGTCACCACTCACTCCACCAGGGTGATTGCCGTGTCTCGGGCTTTTAAATGCCAGGCTTCAGTGGAACAGGTCTGCAAGGCCATGATCTGGTTGTCTCTCCACACCTTCACCAAGTTTCCCAGACTTGATGTCATGGCATCTGTCAATGCCGCTCTGGAGTAAGGTGTTGCAGACTGTAGTGAACCCCTCTCCCCCCTCTAAACTTGAGGTGTCAGTGACGTTGTTCTTGGTTATGTTGGCGCAGTTGGTTGTTGGCTGTTCTGACATGGCCCCTAATGAGGATACTGCTTTGGGAAGTCCCATGCATCGCTACTAGTGGTTCTCTGAAATGGAAGAGATGAGAAAAAAGGAAATTTTGTACTCTCCGGTAAATTTATCTTCTCTTCTGCTTCCATTCCGGGGCACTACACCCACCCTACTGTTGTGTTACAACTGCGTCGGTGGCAGTCAAAGCCTTCAACATGTGGCTGAACTGTTTTTTAATTAACTGAGGAGATCATGCCAAAGCATGTCCTATATAAGCCGGGAGAAGCTAATTTTTTTATATCTTGCAGTCCCCACCTACGGCTGAGAGTACACAAATTTCCTTTTTTTTCTAACATCCTGTGTCTTG
This sequence comes from Gastrophryne carolinensis, assembly GCA_027917425.1. Lineage (NCBI taxonomy): Eukaryota > Metazoa > Chordata > Amphibia > Anura > Microhylidae > Gastrophryne > Gastrophryne carolinensis. The sequence continues at coordinate 315,011,390 of CM051236.1, read as the reverse complement.
CTTGTGTGTAATTTAGCTGAAATTCAGAAGAATATTTGCAGCCCTTAAATGTATAAGACAATTTAAATACATGTATATCTCTAAAATTACACTGCGTTTGTCTAGTAAGTTCATTTGTCAATTCCCATGGAAACGCTAGATGCACATTAAACAGTTATTTTTAGTTCAATATCTTTTTATTGAAGTTTTGCATCATATATAAAGAACAATACAGCATTAGTACAAAGAGAGAAAAAGGGTAAAAACATGACATCCTCCGTGCTGCAAATACATATTTGCAACGTACCATCAGGCGCCCCCTGAACCCCCCCCACACCCGCCAATGGAGCACCAGGTTATGCAAAAAGAGAAAAGATCAGCACATTATGTTATGTGGTCCCCTCAATGTTCATCCGGCACCCCCCTTCAATCCCCCCCCCCCACCAACTGGATATTACTTATTTGTTTGTCCTTTCCTGGGCTATACTTGGGACTGCTAACTTGTGACTAAACAGGTATAACTTGGTGAGCTCCTCTCCAGAGATTCCCAGCTCCTCTTCCCATTTCCCTACATATCCCGGTGGAGAATCATGCATAGTATCCAAGAGGATTCGATATAGAACAGCGACTGTGTGCCCACTGGAGGTGCTTGTGTGAGTACATGCTCTAATTGCGTCAAGGGCTTCCTACCCCGTTCCACCAGGTTTTGGGTCGTAACAAATGCACTCAGCTGTCCTTAAAGAAACCACAAGATGTCCTTTTCTAGGACCCTTTCCTCTTTATCGTCCAACATGGGGAGCCCACCCGATGTCAAAATACTGCCCATTGTAACGTTAGATGAAGCCTCAAAAATTTCAACTTCTCGCCCCTACTCCTGGCGCAAAGGAATAGTTATCAAAAAGAGGGGTTAATGGGTCTGGTCTACTAATTACGGCACATTGTCTGGTCATCCTATCCCAGGCCAGCAGGAATTGCCCCACCAAAAATGGGAGCCATTCTCTTACCCGCCTAGGGAGCACACCCCCCCCCCAAGGCAGCGAAGTGAGATTCAAGGGAGAAATCGCCCTCTCCAGGTTAACCCATTGCTTCCCTTCCCTCCTCTGGGTCCAGTCTAATATGCAAAGCGTTATGACTGCTGTGTGATAGGTCTTTAGATCTGGAAGCCCAGCCCCGCCATCTGACTTAAGCCTAGTCAAGGTGCTAAATCTTATCCGGGGTTTCCCTGTGCCCCACTCGAATCTCAGAAAAGCAGACCTTAGCTTCCTGAAGAAACTGCTGGGTAAATGAATAGGGATTGTTTGGAAGGTGTATCGGAATTTAGGAAGAATGTCCATTTTTAATATATTGATCCTTCCAAACCGTGTAAAGTGTCGCTTGTCATACGTGGTTAGTTTGGCTACTGTCCTTGAGAGTAAGGGGAAGTAGTTAAGTTTATACAAGCGTGAGAGGTCCGAGGGGATCTGCACCCCCAGATATTTTATCGAGTGGGGTTGCCAATTGAACACAAAGTTCACTTTAAGTTGCTTTACAGTCTGCTTGGGGAGGGATACGTTAAGGGCCTCTGATTTAGTGTAATTAATCTTAAAATTACTTACATGGCCAAATGCCTCAAACTCCTTAAGGGCCGCTAGGAAGGATGTCAATGGGGCAGTCAAGTGTAGAAGCAGATGAAATGGGGCCTGGGAACCGCTTGCCGACCTTGCAGACGCTAGAGGTCTGCCTAGATGGAACGTTTGGCAGGAACTACAGCTGAGGCACTTCTTATCATCTATCCAAAGGCAGGCTCTGGGTGCTAGGGAGCTCACCCCATTTGAGAGACTATATGAGGAGGAAGGTCCGATCCAGCACGTACAGGATGTTGATTGATCCGGGGGAGACGGGGGCACCATCCTTTGTTCGTAAATGGGAGGAAGCCCTGGACACCTCTTTCACTACCAAGCAATGGACCAGGATAGCTAGCTTGGCACATAACATGGCCAGATGTACTAGGTACAAAGAATGCAATTACAAGATACTCACTGGTTGGTATAGAGTGCCCGCTACTCTGCATAAATGGTTCCCGGGCGTGTCTCCTCTCTGCTGGTGCTGTGGTCAGGAGACCTCCTCCATATTTTCTGGTCCTGCCCAAGGGTGACCGGTTTCTGGTCAGCAGTTAAGATGACTGTGGAGCGCGTGTTGGGGGAGAGACGCTTCCGGGGGGCCCGGCCTTCTTTCTTCTCCACCACTCAGAGGTGCCCGCAAAGTACTACCGGAAATCCATCCTGGGTCAGTTGGTTAACGCGGCTAGGGCATGTATCCCGGTGTTATGGAAAAAGACTGAGCCGCCTAGCGTTTTTCTGTGGCTCAACAGGGTCTCGGAGATGGAGAGATACAAGGGCATGATTGCGGAGCGCAATGAGATGTCTGAGGCACATAACCGCAAGTGGGCCGGTTGGTACTCATTTGTGTATTCTCCTGATTACAAGGTTCTTACCGATGCAGCTCAAGTGAACTAGTGGGATGGAGCTCTCCCCTTACTGTACTCTCCTCCTTCCTTCTACCTTCCTTTTCTTCTTTTTCCCTTTCCCATGCTTGCAGGACTTGCGTGCTTTAGCATTTGGGACACGCTTTTGTGAAACTGGGGCGGGGTGGCTGCCTCCCAGACTGCCCCACAGAATTGATGGTGTAAGGGTTGTGCCCGACGACCGCTATGACAAATACACAGGAAAGTCTGTCAGGTATTACTTTTATTGTGTCTTTTCAATACAAGGTCATGGACTCAGTTTATTTGCAATGCCTGAATGTCTTGTAATGTTTTTTTTCCTGATTAATTCTAAATAAAGAATACATAAAAAAAAGTGTAGAAGCAGATCATCTGCGTATAGGAAGGCCTTGTGTTCCTGATCCCCTACTTTTATACCCCTAATATCAGGATTCTGTATTATGGCCACTGCAAGATGCTTCATAGTAATTACATATAGTAACGGGGATAGTGGCCAGCCCTGCCACGTACCAATACTAATCCTAAAAGAGCAGGAAATTAGGCCGTTTTCCCTCACCCTTGCAGCGGGCTCGGAGTACAGCAGAGATGCCTTGAGGAACATCCAGTCCACCCTGTTGAATGCTTCTCAGCATCACGTGAGAGAAGGCACACCTGGGCTTCCTCTGTCTTGGCATGTGCTATTAAGTCAAAAAGCTTATTGGTGTTGTCCCTCGCCTCCTGCCCAGGCACAAATCCAACCTGATCCAGATCTATCAATCCCGGAAGAAGTGGCTTGAGCCTGGAGGACAGGATCTTAGCATACAGTTTGATATCAACATTAATCAAGGAAATAGTTGATAGTGGGGATATAAGTGGTCGCGAGCCTTTATTGCCTCCCACTGGTACGAAAAAGGTGTGTGATCCTGTTCATGATTCCTAAGAAATTCCGCTACGGCCTCTCTTACCACTGACAGGCATGCCGCGTCCCCGAGCAAATTGTTATTAAGCCTCCAACTCCAATTTTTGAAGTAGAGTTCGGACAAAGCCACTGACAGAAATACTGGGGTGTGGTCTGACCATAGTATCTGGCCAATTCACGTGCGTGGCACCCACTCCATTGCATGATGACTAAGGAAAATATAATTGATTCTACTGTATGAATTCCTAGCAGCCGAAAAGAACAAGAAATCCTTGTCTCGTCCATGCAGGACCTGCCAAGAATCCACCAGTTGCATGTCAGAAAGTAGAATTCTCAGTTTATTTCTTTTGCTCAGGGACACAGCTGACCTGCCCGAGGAAGTATCTGGCTCCGACTGCATGGGAATGTTGAAATTTTCCCCCACCAACAGTGTGCCTTTGTAAGAAGGTTCCAGAGGAATAAAATGTTTATGATCTCAATTATTAATGAATTATTATTAAATCACTAATATTACTGAAAAATAGGTAACTTGGATGAATGGAGTCTGTGGATTTTTACCTGGTTATTATGATTCTGATCCAGAGCTGGCTGATGCACATATAATATAATATAAGGTTTATTTTGGTGAATTGCCTTAATGTTCATTATATATATATATATATATATATATATATGTGTATACACAGACTCAAGTAATGTTTGGGTTAGTTCTCCTAGTAATTACTATAACTTCAACTATTTAACTGAAACCATATGTTTGTACTACATGACTGCTTCTTTGTAATAGGAAGAGTTGGAGGAGGGGAAATGGTATGGCGAGGGAGGATAACATTTTTAAGGACAAAGCACAGTCTTGCGGTCTCTTTGCTTTGGGTCTCTGAACTGACAACATGTGAGACATGTAGGAGATCGCCACATAGGCAGTATGGTGGGGGTTGGGCGGGAGATAAAAGACTCTAGTTTGAATTAACCTAAGAATGATTGCTGCATTTTCCTATGGCCACTGCTTACAATTCTGTACATTGTAACTTCATATCATATTTACACCATTCATATTATTTTTTCCCTGTAATGTAATCAGCTCTATTTTATATTAAATCCATTTATCGATTTTTGGTTTCGGCCAATACTTTGCTTAAGTTACTATAGCTGAGATCAGATTCTGGATGGTCCAAAACAGTCCATGTTAAGGAAAACAAGGGAAAGAAATATCACAAACAATGATATTTTACAGCCTTCCAAAAATTCTGCTAATGTTCTTAGCACTTTCACACATAAACTATGCTGGTCGGTATAAGGGGTATAGATGTTAGCTGTTGTATATACCCTAGTCAACAAGTCAACCTTGAGGAATATAAATCGCCCATTCGGATCAACTTTAGGATCTAGTACTTTATGAGGGAGAGATTTGTGAATGGCAGTTGAGACTCCGGTTGCCTTGATGTTAGGGTTAGGGGCATGATGCCAAGAGGGGTAGTACTGATTTTTTTTGTAAATTTTTATTGCATTTTAATTTTTATTAATGTCTTATGTAATAAGACAGAACACGTGTGATAAAAATTTTACATCCATTAACAAAGAAAGTACAAAAATGGCACGATAAGTAACTTGTGAAACAACCCTGAGAAAAGATAAGGTCTATGATCACGACCCAACGGGACAAGATTACGGGGGCTGTCCACGGGGGCCTTGGGGTGCCAATAACAGATTAACCTTGAATAAGAGCCGCCCTCAGTGTCAAAAGCTACGGAAGCCCTCTCTTTGACCACCGTTTCCCAAAGGGCAACGAAGTAAAATAAAGCACGTAATCCGCTCATCATGCCTCAAACATTTTTCTTTTTGTTATAAACAGAAAATGAGATCACTGAACAACAATTTGGAATAACCTATGAAACAGAGGGAGGGGGAGGACAAGACGACAGATAAACAAATAAAGGTGAGGGGGGGATAGGGAAAAAAAAAACAAAGGGGGAGGAAAGGGGGAGGGCCCGCTAAATGCACCAGTAAGGAGCCACTTCTCATCCAACGCATTGTCACCTACTCTTGCAAGAAGGTCAGGTACTCTGCCGAAAGTGTGAAACAGTCCCACACGTGCCACTTCTCTCTATGCTCGTCCTCCTTCCCCCTGGCCGTCATCTCCTCCATACTGCTAATATCGCCAACCCTGGTAAGCCACAAAGCCGTAGTGGGAGGAGCAGTCGACTTCCAGCAGGAAGGGATGCAGGTCATGGCCGCATTCAGGAGAGGGGCCAATAGGGACCTGGTCCTTCCCCTGATAGAAGTGGGGGCTAGCCCCAAAAGGTAACACGCCGGATTCTCGCCTAAATCTATGTCCGTAAGCTTCAAAACTATTTTCCTGACATTTCCCCAAAACCCCGTCAAGGCCCCACACTCCCAGAAAATGTGCATCATTGTACCCCTAGCCCCGGAGCATCTCCAGTACATAGGGGAGGAGGAGGGGTATATTTTTGCCAGCCTAGATGGTACCAAATACCAGTGTGAGAGAACTTTATAGGAGGCTTCCTGATATCTGCATGACATTGAGGACTTGTGGGCCACTTGAAGCATGGCTTGCGTCTGCTCCTCCGTGAACACCTTATTCAGTTCCTTCTCCCACCCCACCACAAACGGGGGCTTGTAGGGATCAGGGGGCGAGGTAAGTAAAGAGTATGTATAGGACAGGGCCCCCCTAAAATGACCACTCCCCAAGCAAGTTCGCTCGAATGGGGTCAGATGACCTGATGCTTCCGCTAACCTGTCCAGGGAACATTGATAGTGTGTTAGCTGCAAGGTCTGCCAGGAGTTCAGGGGGGTCAAAGAGTATCTCGCCGCCATATCCTTTGCCCCAGACCATCTCGACCCCTCCCGCAGATGCATGACCCTGAACCGATCCTGTTTCACCCATGATCGAAACTTGCCATCACATGGGCCTGCTGGAATGTCCGGATGTCCCACCATGGGGGTCAGTGGCAAGACGGAGGGTTGGATGCCCAGTTTTGGGAAGAACCTGCCCACTACTTTTCGAGTGGGGCCTATTGTAGGGTGTTTGCTCAGGTAGAGGGCACGGTCCAGCGGAATCCATGGGAGCCCCAGAAGGGGTATCTCCGAGGACTCCTGCTCAACAAGCATCCACTGCTTTAAAGAGGCGTGCCTACACCAATCAAGGACTCGTGACAAGTGAGCTGCAGCGTGGTACACCCTCCAGTCCAGAATGCCCAGTCCTCCCCTCTCCTTGGGGAGAGCGAGGAGAGGGGCAGACAGCTGACGTGGTCTCCCCGCCCAAACAAACCTGGAGCAGATCCCCGTTAGACATCTGAAGAAAGTGTGGGGGACCTCGATCGGGAGGGCCTGAAAGAGATATAACACTCCCGGCAAGATATTCATTTAAATGATGTTGGACCTGCCAAACCAAGAAAATGCATTTTTGTTCCATTTCTGCAGGTCCTCCTCAACCCTCCTCAGCAATAGGGGTAAGTTCAGATTGTAAAGTTTTTGGGGGTGGGCCGGTATCTGTGTCCCTAGGTATGTTATAGTCTCTTGTTCCCACTTAAATGGGAAATTTTCCGAGAGCTGCTTCAATCTCCTCGGTGGGATGCTGATGTTAAGGGCAGATGATTTCTGATAATTTATTTTATAATTTGACATAGCTTGAAAGGTCTTCCTTGAAAGATCCGCCAAAAGGATGGGAAGAGATGTTTCAGGTCTAGATATGAAAAATATAAAATCGTTGGCGTAAGCCGTGACCTTATGTTCTCCCCGCCCTACCCCGATGCCAGCAATGTCATAATTTTTCCTCACATATTTCAGAAAGGGTTCTAGTGTCAGTATATCAGGGGGGAAAGGGGGCATCCCTGACGGGTCCTGTTGGCCAGGCCGAACAGCTCCGACGCCATCCCATTCACCACGACAGACACTGAGGGGCAAGAGTAGGAGGCCATAATCCAACGGGACATGTTCTCACCCAAGCCAACTTGTCGGAAGGGAGCCGAGATAAAGGCCCAGCCCACCCTATCAAAAGCCTTCTCGGCGTCCGCCGAGAGAAGCATCGCAGCAGGGGCCCCCCAAACGGGCCTGATGGATCAGATTGATAACCCTAGTAGTGTTATCTCTTCCCTCTCTCGTGGGGACGAAGTCTACCTGATCCCAGTGTATAAGGGACGGGATATACGGGGCTAACCTGTCCGCAATGATTTTGTTGAAAAACTTGATATCGTAGTTCAATAGGGAAATAGGTCTATAACTCCCACACTGCTCCGGGTCTTTCCCAGGCTTAGGGATAAAGGTAATGTTAGCTCTCAAGGTGTCTCTAGGAGGGGGTATACCATCTCTAAGGGAACCGAACGACGCTATAAATTGAGGGCTGAGGGTCCCTGCAAACACTTTATAGTAGTCTAAGCTAAATCCATCAGGGCCTGGTGCCCTACTCGGCTTGGTGTTCCTGAAAACTCTCATAAATTCCTCCATCTCTATGTCCCCCTCGCGCTTGAGTCGCGGTAGACGAGACTCCAGGATATACCTCTCTATGTTGCTCATGGAGGGGGCCGGGCATCCCAGAGGTAGGTTGTAAAGCTTGTCAGAAAACTCTCTAAACGACCTAGCTATATCCGTGGTCATATGGAGCTTTCTACCCCCTTGATCCGTGATATGAGAGATGAAATTTCTGGCTCGCTGCGTTTTTAGGGCTCTGGCCAGGGCCTTACCACATTTATCGCTATATTCATAGAAAAATCGCGGGCACCTAACTGCCAAGCTTTTGGCCTCGGTAAGGCAGATGTCTCTGAGGGACTCCTGTAGGCGTACCAGTTTGGCACCTAACACTGCATCGAGGGTACGCTTGTGCTTGGTTTCCGTCTCAAAAATCTCTTGGGTTAGGAGATCAATTTGTTTATGCCTCTCTTTCTTGAGACGAGCCCCATGCTTAATCAACAAGCCCCTAACCACGCATTTGTGGGCCTCCCACAGAGACATCCGCGAGACCTCCCTTGTGTCATTTGTTGTAAGGTATTCCAGGATAGCCTTATGGATGTCTGCCTTAACCCCCGGGTCTTGTAAGAGGGAGCCGTTCAACCTCCATTGGCCCCTCAGGGGGGCTGTGTCAGGAATGGAGATGGTTAGAGATATTGGGGTGTGATCTGAAACAGTGATCTGTCCAATGTCCATATCGACTATGAGGTGCAAAAATTTGTGGGGGACTAAGAACCAATCAATGCACGAATAGGAATTGTGGGGAGCTGAGAAAAATGTATAGTCCCTACCCCTGGAGTTTAATGTCCTCCATGCGTCCATCAGCTGGTTCTTAAAAAGCAGTGTTCTAAGTTTTTTCAAGGAGGAGAAAGGGGTATGGGAGGACCCACGGAAAATGTCCAGAGCCGGATTGAGAACTGTGTTAAAATCACCCCCCAGCAGGAGAACCCCCTCCGCGAACTCATCGAGTTTGCTCAGCATGGAACGTATAAATTTGAATTGGTTAGTGTTGGGGCAGTAGCATGTCGCCAGTGTCACTTTCAAGGAGAAGAGGGTGCCCCGAACAAACAGGAACCTTCCCTCCGGGTCCTGAAGTGACGCTGAATGTGTCCACGGCAAGGACCCTGCGAAAAGGATGGCCACTTCTCTAGATTTAGAGTCAGTTGAGAGGGAGTGGTATTGGGTCTTATAATAGCGGTTGGTGACATTATGCGTCCTCTCCTCCTTGAGGTGGGTCTCCTGCAGGAAGGCAACTTGTGTATGTAAGCGCCTCAATTCCCTGAGGACTATGGCTCTCTGTAAGGGGGAATTGAGCCTCTTTACATTGAGGGATGTACACTTCACTTTGGACATACTGGATTCTCCTCACCCTCACCTTCTGTAGCACAGGGAGAACTCTGTACGGAGAGTTTGCTGATGAAGGGCCTGTCTGGAAAGAGAAGGGTTAGGAATGGGGTGAGTGAAGGGGGGTGAGTGAAGGGGGGGAGGATAGACACTACAAAAAGACAACAAGGGTTAAGACGAGACAGAAAGCAAGGAGTTAAACAATTCAACTAACTTGAAGGGAAGAAAAAAAAAAAATTCACAAACTACACCAGGTTCGAAGCGAACCGCTTTCGCAACAACCCGGTTGGGGAACAACTAGTTTCCCAGTAACGACTCCACCACCACACCACCAAGGCAGGCAGGGGGGACTCCAGCCTAATGTGGGGACGAGACGGGTCCGAATGGCATGGATGAGTCCCCTCGGCCAACCCAGACAGCACGTGGAGGACACTCCCAGGGAACTACCAGGAACCCAGGGGGAACTTTTCTTTTGGCATCACCCACCCAGATCACACGGTAAGGTGTTAGCATCTCCGGCGCACACAAAAGCGGGGGAAGGACCCCCATGCCGCACCCGAAAGTGCCGGAGACGCAAAACACAAGAGGACATATAGAACAGGCTAATCCTACAATAACATGGCATCAAACAAAGGCATATGCAAAGTCAAATTGGAAGGTAAAGGATATCAGGGTGTCGAGCCGACCCGACACACGATCCGCGGAAAGTCCCTATGTCACGGCTCATTTGTCAAAGACCAGGGGGGTCTTCTGGACCATCTTGTGCGTGAGGTATTTGCGTCTCTCCTCTGACACGGCCCCTGGGGTTGGTCGTTTCCCAGAAATGCCTGGGGGGGCAGAGGGGAGGGCTCTAACCAGTCCCGAACTTCCATTGGAGGAGAGTCCAGAAAGGTGAAAAGTTCCGGGAGGTCGGCGTGGGATCTTAGGGCGAAAACCCTCTGGCTTGAGTAGGTGGAAGGGGTATCCCCATCGATAAGTGGCTCCGCACTCCTGATTTCTGAGAAGAAGGGGTTTCAGGCAACGACGCATCTGGAGTGTTCTTCTTGAGACATCCGGAAACACCTGGATCGCTGCCCCATCAAAGTCGATTCTTTCTTTGTCCCAGGCACGTCTAAGGATCTCCTCTTTGACCGTGTAATAATGCAAGCGACATATCACGTCCTGTGGGCAGTTGGGGTCTGTAGCTCTCGGCCCTAAGGCTCTGTGAAGGCGATCAATCACGATTTCGGTGTTGGGCGGACAGCTAAGGATCTCGTTAAAGATGCCCACGACCGTGGGTAGTAGCTGGTCCCATCCGGTTTCCTCCGGCAGGCCTCTAACCCTAATATTGTTGCGTCTGCTCCTGTTTTCAAGATCATCCAAGTGGAGGACCGTGGCTTGAGATATGGCTTGTTGGAGCGACATGTTCTTTTCCAGCGCTTCAATCCTTTGTATGGTCGCGAGGTGAGAATGTTCCAGACCGGTGACTTTGGAGTCCAGTGGCTTCCACCGAGTTTTGCAGATCAGAAATATCCTCCTTAAAGGAGTTCTCAACCCTCAAGATAAAGGATTCGAGGTCTGCCTTGGTGGGGAGAGCCGCTGCCCGCCACCCGATGCGGGTGGAATATTCGGGGTACCGGACACTGGGATTTCCTTGTCCCTGGGCCACGTGGCCCCTGCTGAACTGCTTCCTGTAAGCCACTGAGGGGAACGGCAAGCCTCGCTTCGGGCCCCGGATGAGAGCCAGTCCTTTGGGGGACTCGCCGAGGTCCCTGCTAATGCCAGTGATTCTGGGCTTGGAGGGGAGATTCTGGGGGCAGGGGAATCAGTGCTTGACCCAGAAGATGAGGGGGACATGTCTCCCCAAAACTTGGTGGGGCTTCTCCCACAAGAGGGGGGTGCTGCAAGTTTCTGAGGCAGAGGGTCTCCATTCCCATGACCCGGGAGCCCCCTTAACAGAGTATGCCTCCTATCTAATGGGGAGGCTGGCATGTATCCTGCTGCAATCAGAGGGGTGGCTTCCTTGCTGCCTCTTATTTCTTTATGAATCCCTGGGACCAGGCTCATCTGCCCTGGGCTCAGAGGAGTGCGGCCTGAGCCACTCGCCATGCCTGGGCACGGACGGGTGGGGAGACGCTCCTCTTCAGCCGCTTCAGCAGCCACTGACACGCCGCCACCGCCTCTAACTTCGGGCGCCGGGAGCTGCAGCTGCTCCACGGCGCCAACCTTCCTGCCTCGTGTACTGCTGATAGGGGGATCCGACCTGTCTGCCAGGGGTCGGGCTACCTCCCTCGCCTCCTCCTCGCTCGCCCAGGTACCTGCCCCTCTCCTATGCTCCCGATCTGGAGAAGCTTCGGGCTCGCCACGGACCCATCATCTCCACCCGCCGCCATCTTGGGATCTTCTGCTCCTCAGCCCCCCATGCAGTCCGGGGCCCGGTAGGAGCTAATCTTCCTGTGTGAGGGGGGTGAATTGTTCTTTACCCCCTTCCTCTTCTTTGCCATGATGTTTGCCACAAAACCGGGTGGGTTAAAGGCCTCTAAAATGTAAAATATCTGGGTCGGCTGGAGGGAGCTCTGGAGGTGAGCGTCCTCACGCCTTCATTGCCGGTCACGCCCCCGGTAGTACTGATTTTTAATGATGGGTATATGTCCTGCTTTGAAATGCGTTTCTTGGAGGAGCAGGATGGCTACCTTCTGTTTATGCATATCATATTATACCTGTTATAGTCAGCATCTTGACTAGGGATGAGCGAATCGATCCGGACGAACCCGGATTCGATCCGAATTTCAGGAAAAATTCGATTCGGATCGAATCCGAATTTCCCCGCGATTCGATCACTCGAAGTTTTCCTTTAACATCCATTCATTTACATTTACAGGCATTCTAAGATGGCGGACGGGACATGTCTGGACATCTATCCCGCGCCAGTGCAAGCTGGGGCAGTCACATGCAGCCTATCAGCAGCCAGCAAGCCCGGTGACGTCACACAGCGGTATTTAACGGCGGCCATCTTGCTTTTCCTCATTTCTCTATTGCATTCGTGACAGACAGAACGCTGTGTAGCTGAGGCACTTAGACAGGCAGGGACAGACAGGGACAGGCTGGAGACAGGCAGGAGACAGGCAGGAGACAGACAGGAGACAGACAGAAAGCCAGGGAAAGGTAGGAAAAACGGAGGCTGTGACAGGGAGATTTTTTTTTTTCATCCAGCCTTTGTTAGCGTTTTCAGGCTGCTTATAGTAACTAACTGTGCATATATACTGAACTGATCTTAAGTCTGCTGTGAGGCATCCCATTCTGTGACTAAAGCAGCCTCTGTTTAAGACCATATAAGCATTTGCTCTTATCATATTTGAAATTAGCCTGATAAAGACACTTTTGCTGGGCAAAGCACTACTGTACCCTGCCAGGTCCATTCCTGCCCAGGGCATCCCATTCTGTGACTAAAGCAGCCTCTGTTTAAGACCATATAAGCATTTGCTCTTATCATATTTGAAATTAGCCTGATAAAGACACTTTTGCTGGGCAAAGCACTACTGGACCCTGCCAGGTCCATTCCTGCCCAGGGCATCCCATTCTGTGACTACAGCAGCCTCTGTTTAAGACCATATAAGCATTTGCTCTTATCATATTTGAAATTAGCCTGATAAAGACACTTTTGCTGGGCAAAGCACTACTGGACCCTGCCAGGTCCATTCCTGCCCAGGGCATCCCATTCTGTGACTACAGCAGCCTCTGTTTAAGACCATATAAGCATTTGCTCTTATCATATTTGAAATTAGCCTGATAAAGACACTTTTGCTGGGCAAAGCACTACTGGACCCTGCCAGGTCCATTCCTGCCCAGGGCATCCCATTCTGTGACTACAGCAGCCTCTGTTTAAGACCATATAAGCATTTGCTCTTATCATATTTGAAATTAGCCTGATAAAGACACTTTTGCTGGGCAAAGCACTACTGGACCCTGCCAGGTCCATTCCTGCCCAGGGCATCCCATTCTGTGACTACAGCAGCCTCTGTTTAAGACCATATAAGCATTTGCTCTTATCATATTTGAAATTAGCCTGATAAAGACACTTTTGCTGGGCAAAGCACTACTGTACCCTGCCAGGTCCATTCCTGCCCAGGGCATCCCATTCTGTGACTAAAGCAGCCTCTGTTTAAGACCATATAAGCATTTGCTCTTATCATATTTGAAATTAGGCCTGATAAAGACACTTTTGCTGGGCAAAGCACTACTGGACCCTGCCAGGTCGATTCCTGTTGGGGCATCCCATTCTGTGACTAAAGCAGCCTCTGTTTAAGACCATATAAGCATTTGCTCTTATCATATTTGAAATTAGGCCTGATAAAGACACTTTTGCTGGGCAAAGCACTACTGTACCCTGCCAGGTCCATTCCTGCCCAGGGCATCCCATTCTGTGACTAAAGCAGCCTCTGTTTAAGACCATATAAGCATTTGCTCTTATCATATTTGAAATTAGCCTGATAAAGACACTTTTGCTGGGCAAAGCACTACTGGACCCTGCCAGGTCCATTCCTGCCCAGGGCATCCCATTCTGTGACTAAAGCAGCCTCTGTTTAAGACCATATAAGCATTTGCTCTTATCATATTTGAAATTAGCCTGATAAAGACACTTTTGCTGGGCAAAGCACTACTGTACCCTGCCAGGTCCATTCCTGCCCAGGGCATCCCATTCTGTGACTAAAGCAGCCTCTGTTTAAGACCATATAAGCATTTGCTCTTATCATATTTGAAATTAGCCTGATAAAGACACTTTTGCTGGGCAAAGCACTACTGGACCCTGCCAGGTCCATTCCTGCCCAGGGCATCCCATTCTGTGACTACAGCAGCCTCTGTTTAAGACCATATAAGCATTTGCTCTTATCATATTTGAAATTAGCCTGATAAAGACACTTTTGCTGGGCAAAGCACTACTGGACCCTGCCAGGTCCATTCCTGCACAGGGCATCCCATTCTGTGACTACAGCAGCCTCTGTTTAAGACCATATAAGCATTTGCTCTTATCATATTTGAAATTAGCCTGATAAAGACACTTTTGCTGGGCAAAGCACTACTGGACCCTGCCAGGTCCATTCCTGCCCAGGGCATCCCATTCTGTGACTACAGCAGCCTCTGTTTAAGACCATATAAGCATTTGCTCTTATCATATTTGAAATTAGCCTGATAAAGACACTTTTGCTGGGCAAAGCACTACTGTACCCTGCCAGGTCCATTCCTGCCCAGGGCATCCCATTCTGTGACTAAAGCAGCCTCTGTTTAAGACCATATAAGCATTTGCTCTTATCATATTTGAAATTAGGCCTGATAAAGACACTTTTGCTGGGCAAAGCACTACTGGACCCTGCCAGGTCGATTCCTGTTGGGGCATCCCATTCTGTGACTAAAGCAGCCTCTGTTTAAGACCATATAAGCATTTGCTCTTATCATATTTGAAATTAGGCCTGATAAAGACACTTTTGCTGGGCAAAGCACTACTGGACCCTGCCAGGTCCATTCCTGCCCAGGGCATCCCATTCTGTGACTACAGCAGCCTCTGTTTAAGACCATATAAGCATTTGCTCTTATCATATTTGAAATTAGCCTGATAAAGACACTTTTGCTGGGCAAAGCACTACTGGACCCTGCCAGGTCCATTCCTGCCCAGGGCATCCCATTCTGTGACTACAGCAGCCTCTGTTTAAGACCATATAAGCATTTGCTCTTATCATATTTGAAATTAGCCTGATAAAGACACTTTTGCTGGGCAAAGCACTACTGGACCCTGCCAGGTCCATTCCTGCCCAGGGCATCCCATTCTGTGACTACATCAGCCTCTGTTTAAGACCATATAAGCATTTGCTCTTATCATATTTGAAATTAGCCTGATAAAGACACTTTTGCTGGGCAAAGCACTACTGGACCCTGCCAGGTCCATTCCTGCCCAGGGCATCCCATTCTGTGACTACAGCAGCCTCTGTTTAAGACCATATAAGCATTTGCTCTTATCATATTTGAAATTAGCCTGATAAAGACACTTTTGCTGGGCAAAGCACTACTGTACCCTGCCAGGTCCATTCCTGCCCAGGGCATCCCATTCTGTGACTAAAGCAGCCTCTGTTTAAGACCATATAAGCATTTGCTCTTATCATATTTGAAATTAGGCCTGATAAAGACACTTTTGCTGGGCAAAGCACTACTGGACCCTGCCAGGTCGATTCCTGTTGGGGCATCCCATTCTGTGACTAAAGCAGCCTCTGTTTAAGACCATATAAGCATTTGCTCTTATCATATTTGAAATTAGGCCTGATAAAGACACTTTTGCTGGGCAAAGCACTACTGTACCCTGCCAGGTCCATTCCTGCCCAGGGCATCCCATTCTGTGACTAAAGCAGCCTCTGTTTAAGACCATATAAGCATTTGCTCTTATCATATTTGAAATTAGCCTGATAAAGACACTTTTGCTGGGCAAAGCACTACTGGACCCTGCCAGGTCCATTCCTGCCCAGGGCATCCCATTCTGTGACTAAAGCAGCCTCTGTTTAAGACCATATAAGCATTTGCTCTTATCATATATGAAATTAGCCTGATAAAGACACTTTTGCTGGGAAAAGCACTACTGTACCCTGCCAGGTCCATTGCTGCCCAGGGCATCCCATTCTGTGACTAAAGCAGCCTCTGTTTAAGACCATATAAGCATTTGCTCTTATCATATTTGAAATTAGCCTGATAAAGACACTTTTGCTGGGCAAAGCACTACTGGACCCTGCCAGGTCCATTCCTGCCCAGGGCATCCCATTCTGTGACTACAGCAGCCTCTGTTTAAGACCATATAAGCATTTGCTCTTATCATATTTGAAATTAGCCTGATAAAGACACTTTTGCTGGGCAAAGCACTACTGGACCCTGCCAGGCCCTTTACTGCCCAGGGCATCCCATTCTGTGACTACAGCAGCCTCTGTTTAAGACCATATAAGCATTTGCTCTTATCATATTTGAAATTAGCCTGATAAAGACACTTTTGCTGGGCAAAGCACTACTGGACCCTGCCAGGTCCATTCCTGCCCAGGGCATCCCATTCTGTGACTACAGCAGACTCTGTTTAAGACCATATAAGCATTTGCTCTTATCATATTTGAAATTAGCCTGATAAAGACACTTTTGCTGGGCAAAGCACTACTGTACCCTGCCAGGTCCATTCCTGCCCAGGGCATCCCATTCTGTGACTAAAGCAGCCTCTGTTTAAGACCATATAAGCATTTGCTCTTATCATATTTGAAATTAGGCCTGATAAAGACACTTTTGCTGGGCAAAGCACTACTGGACCCTGCCAGGTCGATTCCTGTTGGGGCATCCTATTCTGTGACTAAAGCAGCCTCTGTTTAAGACCATATAAGCATTTGCTCTTATCATATTTGAAATTAGGCCTGATAAAGACACTTTTGCTGGGCAAAGCACTACTGTACCCTGCCAGGTCCATTCCTGCCCAGGGCATCCCATTCTGTGACTACAGCAGCCTCTGTTTAAGACCATATAAGCATTTGCTCTTATCATATTTGAAATTAGCCTGATAAAGACACTTTTGCTGGGCAAAGCACTACTGGACCCTGCCAGGTCCATTCCTGCCCAGGGCATCCCATTCTGTGACTAAAGCAGCCTATGTTTAAGACCATATAAGCATTTGCTCTTATCATATTTGAAATTAGCCTGATAAAGACACTTTTGCTGGGCAAAGCACTACTGGACCCTGCCAGGTCCATTCCTGCCCAGGGCATCCCATTCTGTGACTACAGCAGCCTCTGTTTAAGACCATATAAGCATTTGCTCTTATCATATTTGAAATTAGCCTGATAAAGACACTTTTGCTGGGCAAAGCACTACTGGACCCTGCCAGGTCCATTCCTGCCCAGGGCATCCCATTCTGTGACTACAGCAGCCTCTGTTTAAGACCATATAAGCATTTGCTCTTATCATATTTGAAATTAGCCTGATAAAGACACTTTTGCTGGGCAAAGCACTACTGGACCCTGCCAGGTCCATTCCTGCCCAGGGCATCCCATTCTGTGACTACAGCAGCCTCTGTTTAAGACCATATAAGCATTTGCTCTTATCATATTTGAAATTAGCCTGATAAAGACACTTTTGCTGGGCAAAGCACTACTGTACCCTGCCAGGTCCATTCCTGCCCAGTGCATCCCATTCTGTGACTAAAGCAGCCTCTGTTTAAGACCATATAAGCATTTGCTCTTATCATATTTGAAATTAGGCCTGATAAAGAAACTTTTGCTGGGCAAAGCACTACTGGACCCTGCCAGGTCGATTCCTGTTGGGGCATCCCATTCTGTGACTAAAGCAGCCTCTGTTTAAGACCATATAAGCATTTGCTCTTATCATATTTGAAATTAGGCCTGATAAAGACACTTTTGCTGGGCAAAGCACTACTGTACCCTGCCAGGTCCATTCCTGCCCAGGGCATCCCATTCTGTGACTAAAGCAGCCTCTGTTTAAGACCATATAAGCATTTGCTCTTATCATATTTGAAATTAGCCTGATAAAGACACTTTTGCTGGGCAAAGCACTACTGGACCCTGCCAGGTCCATTCCTGCCCAGGGCATCCCATTCTGTGACTAAAGCAGCCTCTGTTTAAGACCATATAAGCATTTGCTCTTATCATATTTGAAATTAGCCTGATAAAGACACTTTTGCTGGGCAAAGCACTACTGTACCCTGCCAGGTCCATTCCTGCCCAGGGCATCCCATTCTGTGACTAAAGCAGCCTCTGTTTAAGACCATATAAGCATTTGCTCTTATCATATTTGAAATTAGCCTGATAAAGACACTTTTGCTGGGCAAAGCACTACTGGACCCTGCCAGGTCCATTCCTGCCCAGGGCATCCCATTCTGTGACTACAGCAGCCTCTGTTTAAGACCATATAAGCATTTGCTCTTATCATATTTGAAATTAGCCTGATAAAGACACTTTTGCTGGGCAAAGCACTACTGGACCCTGCCAGGCCCTTTACTGCCCAGGGCATCCCATTCTGTGACTACAGCAGCCTCTGTTTAAGACCATATAAGCATTTGCTCTTATCATATTTGAAATTAGCCTGATAAAGACACTTTTGCTGGGCAAAGCACTACTGGACCCTGCCAGGTCCATTCCTGCCCAGGGCATCCCATTCTGTGACTACAGCAGCCTCTGTTTAAGACCATATAAGCATTTGCTCTTATCATATTTGAAATTAGCCTGATAAAGACACTTTTGCTGGGCAAAGCACTACTGTACCCTGCCAGGTCCATTCCTGCCCAGGGCATCCCATTCTGTGACTAAAGCAGCCTCTGTTTAAGACCATATAAGCATTTGCTCTTATCATATTTGAAATTAGGCCTGATAAAGACACTTTTGCTGGGCAAAGCACTACTGGACCCTGCCAGGTCGATTCCTGTTGGGGCATCCCATTCTGTGACTAAAGCAGCCTCTGTTTAAGACCATATAAGCATTTGCTCTTATCATATTTGAAATTAGGCCTGATAAAGACACTTTTGCTGGGCAAAGCACTACTGTACCCTGCCAGGTCCATTCCTGCCCAGGGCATCCCATTCTGTGACTAAAGCAGCCTCTGTTTAAGACCATATAAGCATTTGCTCTTATCATATTTGAAATTAGCCTGATAAAGACACTTTTGCTGGGCAAAGCACTACTGTACCCTGCCAGGTCCATTCCTGCCCAGGGCATCCCATTCTGTGACTAAAGCAGCCTCTGTTTAAGACCATATAAGCATTTGCTCTTATCATATTTGAAATTAGCCTGATAAAGACACTTTTGCTGGGCAAAGCACTACTGTACCCTGCCAGGTCCATTCCTGCCCAGGGCATCCCATTCTGTGACTAAAGCAGCCTCTGTTTAAGACCATATAAGCATTTGCTCTTATCATATTTGAAATTAGCCTGATAAAGACACTTTTGCTGGGCAAAGCACTACTGTACCCTGCCAGGTCCATTCCTGCCCAGGGCATCCCATTCTGTGACTAAAGCAGCCTCTGTTTAAGACCATATAAGCATTTGCTCTTATCATATTTGAAATTAGGCCTGATAAAGACACTTTTGCTGGGCAAAGCACTACTGGACCCTGCCAGGTCGATTCCTGTTGGGGCATCCCATTCTGTGACTAAAGCAGCCTCTGTTTAAGACCATATAAGCATTTGCTCTTATCATATTTGAAATTAGGCCTGATAAAGACACTTTTGCTGGGCAAAGCACTACTGTACCCTGCCAGGTCCATTCCTGCCCAGGGCATCCCATTCTGTGACTAAAGCAGCCTCTGTTTAAGACCATATAAGCATTTGCTCTTATCATATTTGAAATTAGCCTGATAAAGACACTTTTGCTGGGCAAAGCACTACTGGACCCTGCCAGGTCCATTCCTGCCCAGGGCATCCCATTCTGTGACTACAGCAGCCTCTGTTTAAGACCATATAAGCATTTGCTCTTATCATATTTGAAATTAGCCTGATAAAGACACTTTTGCTGGGCAAAGCACTACTGGACCCTGCCAGGTCCATTCCTGCCCAGGGCATCCCATTCTGTGACTAAAGCAGCCTCTGTTTAAGACCATATAAGCATTTGCTCTTATCATATTTGAAATTAGCCTGATAAAGACACTTTTGCTGGGCAAAGCACTACTGGACCATGCCAGGTCCATTCCTGCCCAGGGCATCCCATTCTGTGACTACAGCAGCCTCTGTTTAAGACCATATAAGCATTTGCTCTTATCATATTTGAAATTAGCCTGATAAAGACACTTTTGCTGGGCAAAGCACTACTGGACCCTGCCAGGTCCATTCCTGCCCAGGGCATCCCATTCTGTGACTACAGCAGCCTCTGTTTAAGACCATATAAGCATTTGCTCTTATCATATTTGAAATTAGCCTGATAAAGACACTTTTGCTGGGCAAAGCACTACTGGACCCTGCCAGGTCCATTCCTGCCCAGGGCATCCCATTCTGTGACTACAGCAGCCTCTGTTTAAGACCATATAAGCATTTGCTCTTATCATATTTGAAATTAGCCTGATAAAGACACTTTTGCTGGGCAAAGCACTACTGTACCCTGCCAGGTCCATTCCTGCCCAGGGCATCCCATTCTGTGACTAAAGCAGCCTCTGTTTAAGACCATATAAGCATTTGCTCTTATCATATTTGAAATTAGCTTGATAAAGACACTTTTGCTGGGCAAAGCACTACTGGACCCTGCCAGGTCCATTCCTGCCCAGGGCATCCCATCCTGTGACTACAGCAGCCTCTGTTTAAGACCATATAAGCATTTGCTCTTATCATATTTGAAATTAGCCTGATAAAGACACTTTTGCTGGGCAAAGCACTACTGTACCCTGCCAGGTCCATTCCTGCCCAGGGCATCCCATTCTGTGACTAAAGCAGCCTCTGTTTAAGACCATATAAGCATTTGCTCTTATCATATTTGAAATTAGGCCTGATAAAGACACTTTTGCTGGGCAAAGCACTACTGTACCCTGCCAGGTCCATTCCTGCCCAGGGCATCCCATTCTGTGACTAAAGCAGCCTCTGTTTAAGACCATATAAGCATTTGCTCTTATCATATTTGAAATTAGCCTGATAAAGACACTTTTGCTGGGCAAAGCACTACTGGACCCTGCCAGGTCCATTCCTGCCCAGGGCATCCCATTCTGTGACTACAGCAGCCTCTGTTTAAGACCATATAAGCATTTGCTCTTATCATATTTGAAATTAGCCTGATAAAGACACTTTTGCTGGGCAAAGCACTACTGGACCCTGCCAGGTCCATTCCTGCCCAGGGCATCCCATTCTGTGACTAAAGCAGCCTCTGTTTAAGACCATATAAGCATTTGCTCTTATCATATTTGAAATTAGCCTGATAAAGACACTTTTGCTGGGCAAAGCACTACTGGACCCTGCCAGGTCCATTCCTGCCCAGGGCATCCCATCCTGTGACTACAGCAGCCTCTGTTTAAGACCATATAAGCATTTGCTCTTATCATATTTGAAATTAGCCTGATAAAGACACTTTTGCTGGGCAAAGCACTACTGGACCCTGCCAGGTCCATTCCTGCCCAGGGCATCCCATTCTGTGACTACAGCAGCCTCTGTTTAAGACCATATAAGCATTTGCTCTTATCATATTTGAAATTAGCCTGATAAAGACACTTTTGCTGGGCAAAGCACTACTGGACCCTGCCAGGTCCATTCCTGCCCAGGGCATCCCATTCTGTGACTACAGCAGCCTCTGTTTAAGACCATATAAGCATTTGCTCTTATCATATTTGAAATTAGCCTGATAAAGACACTTTTGCTGGGCAAAGCACTACTGTACCCTGCCAGGTCCATTCCTGCCCAGGGCATCCCATTCTGTGACTAAAGCAGCCTCTGTTTAAGACCATATAAGCATTTGCTCTTATCATATTTGAAATTAGGCCTGATAAAGACACTTTTGCTGGGCAAAGCACTACTGGACCCTGCCAGGTCGATTCCTGTTGGGGCATCCCATTCTGTGACTAAAGCAGCCTCTGTTTAAGACCATATAAGCATTTGCTCTTATCATATTTGAAATTAGGCCTGATAAAGACACTTTTGCTGGGCAAAGCACTACTATACCCTGCCAGGTCCATTCCTGCCCAGGGCATCCCATTCTGTGACTAAAGCAGCCTCTGTTTAAGACCATATAAGCATTTGCTCTTATCATATTTGAAATTAGCCTGATAAAGACACTTTTGCTGGGCAAAGCACTACTGGACCCTGCCAGGTCCATTCCTGCCCAGGGCTTCCCATTCTGTGACTAAAGCAGCCTCTGTTTAAGACCATATAAGCATTTGCTCTTATCATATTTGAAATTAGCCTGATAAAGACACTTTTGCTGGGCAAAGCACTACTGTACCCTGCCAGGTCCATTCCTGCCCAGGGCATCCCATTCTGTGACTAAAGCAGCCTCTGTTTAAGACCATATAAGCATTTGCTCTTATCATATTTGAAATTAGCCTGATAAAGACACTTTTGCTGGGCAAAGCACTACTGGACCCTGCCAGGTCCATTCCTGCCCAGGGCATCCCATTCTGTGACTAAAGCAGCCTCTGTTTAAGACCATATAAGCATTTGCTCTTATCATATTTGAAATTAGCCTGATAAAGACACTTTTGCTGGGCAAAGCACTACTGTACCCTGCCAGGTCCATTCCTGCCCAGGGCATCCCATTCTGTGACTACAGCAGCCTCTGTTTAAGACCATATAAGCATTTGCTCTTATCATATTTGAAATTAGCCTGATAAAGACACTTTTGCTGGGCAAAGCACTACTGGACCCTGCCAGGTCCATTCCTGCCCAGGGCATCCCATTCTGTGACTACAGCAGCCTCTGTTTAAGACCATATAAGCATTTGCTCTTATCATATTTGAAATTAGCCTGATAAAGACACTTTTGCTGGGCAAAGCACTACTGGACCCTGCCAGGTCCATTCCTGCCCAGGGCATCCCATTCTGTGACTACAGCAGCCTCTGTTTAAGACCATATAAGCATTTGCTCTTATCATATTTGAAATTAGCCTGATAAAGACACTTTTGCTGGGTAAAGCACTACTGGACCCTGCCAGGTCCATTCCTGCCCAGGGCATCCCATTCTGTGACTACAGCAGCCTCTGTTTAAGACCATATAAGCATTTGCTCTTATCATATTTGAAATTAGGCCTGATAAAGACACTTTTGCTGGGCAAAGCACTACTGTACCCTGCCAGGTCCATTCCTGCCCAGGGCATCCCATTCTGTGACTAAAGCAGCCTCTGTTTAAGACCATATAAGCATTTGCTCTTATCATATTTGAAATTAGCCTGATAAAGACACTTTTGCTGGGCAAAGCACTACTGGACCCTGCCAGGTCCATTCCTGCCCAGGGCATCCCATTCTGTGACTAAAGCAGCCTCTGTTTAAGACCATATAAGCATTTGCTCTTATCATATTTGAAATTAGGCCTGATAAAGACACTTTTGCTGGGCAAAGCACTACTGGACCCTGCCAGGTCGATTCCTGTTGGGGCATCCCATTCTGTGACTAAAGCAGCCTCTGTTTAAGACCATATAAGCATTTGCTCTTATCATATTTGAAATTAGGCCTGATAAAGACACTTTTGCTGGGCAAAGCACTACTGGACCCTGCCAGGTCGATTCCTGTTGGGGCATCCCATTCTGTGACTAAAGCAGCCTCTGTTTAAGACCATATAAGCATTTGCTCTTATCATATTTGAAATTAGGCCTGATAAAGACACTTTTGCTGGGCAAAGCACTACTGTACCCTGCCAGGTCCATTCCTGCCCAGGGCATCCCATTCTGTGACTACAGCAGCCTCTGTTTAAGACCATATAAGCATTTGCTCTTATTATATTTATATTATAAGACACTTTTGCTGGGCATAGGCTTACTGCTGCCTGCCAGGTGCACTTCTGTTGAGGCATCCCATTCTGTAACATAGCATACCCCTCTTTATTTACACTAAGCAGCTCTCTTATTTACACTAAGCAGGCCTGTTGGAGGCTGAGTGTTACTGCTCACTTTTGGTGTGCATTATATTCTGTTTCATATAGACCCACCGCTGCCCGGGGTTTTTTTAAATATCACCTACTACCACGCCAGTTAGACTATGTCGGGCAGACAAGTGCCTGGAAGTGAAAAGAGGAGTGGCAGAGGCCAAGATTCCGCAGGCAGAGCTCGCATCAGACTGGGGGCCAGTAGCAGCAGGAGTCACGCTGAGAGACCTAATCTGCCAGTATCTGCTAGCGGTCGGGTCTCCACCAGTAACGCATCTGCCGTGGTAGATTGGCTGACGCGCTCATCAACAACATCATCACAACTTACATCTGAGACCCCCAGTCTAGGGTCGGTAGGTTCCTCTGACACAACCCTGAGTTGGCATGCCCCGAGAGCAGTCCCTGTCCTCCCATTGCCTCTGTCCTACGCCGTTCCCTCCCCCAGCGACGTATCCTATGCTTTGGGTTCAGCTCCACTCTTTAGTGAGGAGGACGATCAGATACAGGAGGACAGTCAGCAGCTACTGCCCAGCCAAGAAATGGAGGTGGCTTCTTTAGCTAGGCAGACAAATAGTGATGTGGACAGTGTCGTGGGTGCTGCGAGCGTTCCAGCTCCTGCGCCAGACACTGTTGACGAATCCACGAACATCAGTGACGTACAGCCACAACTCGGTGATGATGATGATGATGGCGATGAAGCCGATCGCACTTGGGAGCCGGGTGATGAAGGGGCTTCATCGTCATCATCAGGAGAAGAGGGGCGCAGGTTGCCCCGGAGTCAGCAGCTGAGGCAGCAAGGTGGTAGCAGTCAGCATGGGGGCACAATTCCAAAGGCTGGAGCCGGCCGGGGCCGGGGCCGGGGTAGAGCACCTGCTGTGCGGCAGTCTACCTTATCGGGAGGTAGTGGAGCAGGGGTTCCTGGAGTTGGCAACAGCAGCAGTGAATCAGTGAGGCCAGGGGGTGGGAAAAGTAGCTACTCGGCAGTGTGGCAGTTTTTCCTGAGGCATCCGCAGGAGGGTAACATGGCCACATGCAAGATATGTAGGCAAAAGGTGAAGCGTGGCCAGGGTCCAAATGTTGGCACCACGGCCCTGCGTCAACATATGATGCGTCACCATAAAACGACCTGGGAGAACCGAGGCTCCCAAGGGGTGGTCCAGTCTGCTTCCTCACCAAGTGAGCTCCCAATTTCTGCCAGCCAAGGCTCCAGCACCTCAGCCGAAGGCAGCTGTGCGTCATACCCATCCTCTGTCGCTCCTGCTCCTCCTCCTCCTCCTCCAAGTCATGCATCCCGCCAGCAATCCATCAGCGAAGCCATGTCCAAGAGACAGCAGTATGCGCCCACTCATCCTACGGCGCAGAAGCTGAATGTGCTCCTGTCCAAGTTGCTGGTGCTGCAGTCGCTCCCTTTTCAGGTGGTGGAATCTGCACCTTTCAGAGAACTGATGGCTTGTGCCGAGCCGAGGTGGAGAGTCCCAAGCCGTCATTTCTTTGCCAAGAAGGCAGTACCAGCGCTGCACACTTTTGTTGAACAGAAGGTGGGCCAGTCCTTGAGCCTGTCGGTGTGTAGCAAAATACATGGCAGCGCCGACATCTGGAGCTGTAACTACGGTCAGGGGCAGTACATGTCGTTTACGGCCCACTGGGTGAATGTGGTCCCTTTGCAGCAGCAACTTGGACAGGTCACGCCGCTTCGGCCTCCGCGCTCTCTGCCCATTGGGCCTGTGACACCGTGCGACTCGGCCTCCTCATCCTCCACCATCTCCTCACCCTCCACTGTAGGCTCAAGTCTCAGTGCCCCTCCAGTCTACCATGTGTGCAGGGCACGGAGGTGTCACGCAGTGCTTCACATGGTTTGTCTTGGCGAACGGAGTCACACAGGGGAGGAACTGCTTAAATGTATTCATCAGGAAATCCAAACATGGCTTACTCCGAGAAAACTTAAAATGGGAATCATGGTTACCGACAATGGGAAGAACATTTTGTCTGCGCTGCGCCAAGGAAGCCTGACCCATGCCCCCTGCATGGCTCACGTCTTCAATCTGGTTGTCAAGCGGTTTCTGAAGTGTTCCCCCCATCTGCAAGACATCCTAACAACTTCAAGGAAACTTTGCATGCACTTCAGCCACTCCTACACCGCCAAACACACCCTTCTTGAGCTACAGCGTCAGAATGGTATCCCCCAACATAGTCTGATTTGCGATGTTTCCACCCGTTGGAATTCCACCCTTCACATGTTGGACCGATTATATGAACAGAGAAAAGCCATCACGGATTTCCTGATGATCCAAGCAGATAGGGGGACTCCCCTGTGTAACTTCAATGTCAACCAGTGGCAGCTCATACGTGACACCTGCCGTTTGCTCAGGCCCTTTGAGGATGCCACTTTATTTGTCAGTCGGCAGGATTACGGGATGAACGACGTGATTCCACTGCTTCATGTACTACAGCACATGTTGGAAACCATGGCTGGTCAGGGCACTGGAGACATGGCGTTTACATCTTACGGACACATGAACCCCGCTGGAGCTGAACTGGAGGAGGAGGAAGAGGAGGAGGAGGAGTTGCCCAGCGAAACACAGTTTAGGCTTGGCGAAATGGCTGGTTTATCTAGTCAGCGGACAGGAGAGGAGGAGCAGGAGCAGCCAGAGGAGCTAGAGGTTTTTGAGGAAGGCGAGACAGAGGACCCGGGCACACCGTGGCAGTATGCAGTGGAGATGGAGACAGGTAGTCCATCCGAGTCACTTGCGCAAATGGCACGAAGCATGCTCACGTGCTTGCGTAGTGACCCCAGAATTGTTTCCATCTGTCGGCGGGATGACTTCTGGCTGTCCACCTTATTGGACCCTCGCTTCCGGCACAAAATGGGGGCATTTTTTAAACCCACCGAGAGGGAGGACAAACTCAACTACTACAAAGACATTCTACGTAGGCAGTTGGCCGATGCCTATCTGCGCCATGGTCCATACTCTCGCAGGTCTGACTCGAGGGGACCTCTGCGCTCACCTTCCACTGCCATGGCCGCTGGGGGGGTTGGCAGCAGCAGCAGCAGAAGCTCCATCAGCAGCAGCAGCCTCAGTCTTCAGTCGCTAATGAGTAGCTTTCTACACCCGCATAGTGAGGCTACTCATGAGCAGCAGGAAGACCTGGAGCAGGACCTGAACCAGCAGGTCATGTCATACTTTGACATGACCATGCCAACACACCTTGAGGATCCGCTGGACTTCTGGGCAGCCAAACTTGATTTGTGGCCGCAACTAGCAGAGTTTGCCCTGGAAAAGCTGTCCTGCCCGGCAAGTAGCGTGCCATCTGAGCGGGTGTTTAGTGCGGCGGGGGCCATAGTTACGGCGAGGAGAACTCGTCTGTCAACTAAAAATGTGGAGAGACTCACCTTTGTCAAAATGAATCAGGGATGGATCAGCCAGGATTTCCACCCACCAATGCCTGATGCATGCGACTAGATTCAGCATGGTGCCACGTTTTACACTTTCCAAATGGTGCAAAACATATTTATGTCTTTAGGCCATTTTTTGGGCTCCTGCTGCTGCTACTGTCAACTCCTGCCAACTCCAGGGTGTGATTCATCCAATTTTTGGGCTCCTGAAGCCAACTCCAGTGTATATTTGGGCTCCTGCTGCTGCTGCTGCCAACTTCTGCCAACTCCAGGGTGTGATTCATCCAATTTTTGGGCTCCTGAAGCCAACTCCAGTGTATATTTGGGCTCCTGCTGCTGCTACTGTCAACTCCTGCCAACTCCAGGGTGTGATTCATCCAATTTTTGGGCTCCTGAGGCCAACTCCAGTGTATATTTGGGCTCCTGCTGCTGCTGCTGCCAACTTCTGCCAACTCCAGGGTGTGATTCATCCAATTTTTGGGCTCCTGAGGCCAACTCCAGTGTATATTTGGGCTCCTGCTGCTGCTGCTGCCAACTTCTGCCAACTCCAGGGTGTGATTCATCCAATTTTTGGGCTCCTGAAGCCAACTCCAGTGTATATTTGGGCTCCTGCTGCTGCTGCTGTCAACTCCTGCCAACTCCAGGGTGTGATTCATCCAATTTTTGGGCTCCTGAGGCCAACTCCAGTGTATATTTGGGCTCCTGCTGCTGCTGCTGCCAACTTCTGCCAACTCCAGGGTGTGATTCATCCAATTTTTGGGCTCCTGAGGCCAACTCCAGTGTATATTTGGGCTCCTGCTGCTGCTGCTGCCAACTTCTGCCAACTCCAGGGTGTGATTCATCCAATTTTTGGGCTCCTGAGGCCAACTCCAGTGTATATTTGGGCTCCTGCTGCTGCTGCTGCTGCCAACTTCTGCCAACTCCAGGGTGTGATTCATCCAATTTTTGGGCTCCTGAAGCCAACTCCAGTGTATATTTGGGCTCCTGCTGCTGCTGCTGTCAACTCCTGCCAACTCCAGGGTGTGATTCATCCAATTTTTGGGCTCCTGAGGCCAACTCCAGTGTATATTTGGGCTCCTGCTGCTGCTGCTGCCAACTTCTGCCAACTCCAGGGTGTGATTCATCCAATTTTTGGGCTCCTGAGGCCAACTCCAGTGTATATTTGGGCTCCTGCTGCTGCTGCTGCCAACTTCTGCCAACTCCAGGGTGTGATTCATCCAATTTTTGGGCTCCTGAGGCCAACTCCAGTGTATATTTGGGCTCCTGCTGCTGCTGCTGCCAACTTCTGCCAACTCCAGGGTGTGATTTATCCAATTTTTGGGCTCCTGAAGCCAACTCCAGTGTATATTTGGGCTCCTGCTGCTGCTACTGTCAACTCCTGCCAACTCCAGGGTGTGATTCATCCAATTTTTGGGCTCCTGAAGCCAACTCCAGTGTATATATG
Organism: Gastrophryne carolinensis; assembly: GCA_027917425.1. Taxonomy (NCBI): domain Eukaryota; kingdom Metazoa; phylum Chordata; class Amphibia; order Anura; family Microhylidae; genus Gastrophryne; species Gastrophryne carolinensis. The sequence goes on along the minus strand of CM051236.1, from coordinate 314,982,838 downwards.
GGCTCCTGCTGCTGCTGCTGCCAACTTCTGCCAACTCCAGGGTGTGATTCATCCAATTTTTGGGCTCCTGAGGCCAACTCCAGTGTATATTTGGGCTCCTGCTGCTGCTGCTGCCAACTTCTGCCAACTCCAGGGTGTGATTCATCCAATTTTTGGGCTCCTGAGGCCAACTCCAGTGTATATTTGGGCTCCTGCTGCTGCTGCTGCCAACTTCTGCCAACTCCAGGGTGTGATTCATCCAATTTTTGGGCTCCTGAGGCCAACTCCAGTGTATATTTGGGCTCCTGCTGCTGCTGCTGCTGCCAACTTCTGCCAACTCCAGGGTGTGATTCATCCAATTTTTGGGCTCCTGAGGCCAACTCCAGTGTATATTTGGGCTCCTGCTGCTGCTGCTGCCAACTTCTGCCAACTCCAGGGTGTGATTCATCCAATTTTTGGGCTCCTGAGGCCAACTCCAGTGTATATTTGGGCTCCTGCTGCTGCTGCTGCCAACTTCTGCCAACTCCAGGGTGTGATTCATCCAATTTTTGGGCTCCTGAGGCCAACTCCAGTGTATATTTGGGCTCCTGCTGCTGCTGCTGCTGCCAACTTCTGCCAACTCCAGGGTGTGATTCATCCAATTTTTGGGCTCCTGAAGCCAACTCCAGTGTATATTTGGGCTCCTGCTGCTGCTGCTGTCAACTCCTGCCAACTCCAGGGTGTGATTCATCCAATTTTTGGGCTCCTGAGGCCAACTCCAGTGTATATTTGGGCTCCTGCTGCTGCTGCTGCCAACTTCTGCCAACTCCAGGGTGTGATTCATCCAATTTTTGGGCTCCTGAGGCCAACTCCAGTGTATATTTGGGCTCCTGCTGCTGCTGCTGCCAACTTCTGCCAACTCCAGGGTGTGATTCATCCAATTTTTGGGCTCCTGAGGCCAACTCCAGTGTATATTTGGGCTCCTGCTGCTGCTGCTGCCAACTTCTGCCAACTCCAGGGTGTGATTTATCCAATTTTTGGGCTCCTGAAGCCAACTCCAGTGTATATTTGGGCTCCTGCTGCTGCTACTGTCAACTCCTGCCAACTCCAGGGTGTGATTCATCCAATTTTTGGGCTCCTGAAGCCAACTCCAGTGTATATATGGGCTCCTGCTGCTGCTGCTGCCAACTTCTGCCAACTCCAGGGTGTGATTCATCCAATTTTTGGGCTCCTGAAGCCAACTCCAGTGTATATTTGGGCTCCTGCTGCTGCTACTGTCAACTCCTGCCAACTCCAGGGTGTGATTCATCCAATTTTTGGGCTCCTGAAGCCAACTCCAGTGTATATTTGGGCTCCTGCTGCTGCTACTGTCAACTCCTGCCAACTCCAGGGTGTGATTCATCCAATTTTTGGGCTCCTGAAGCCAACTCCAGTGTATATTTGGGCTCCTGCTGCTGCTGCTGCCAACTTCTGCCAACTCCAGGGTGTGATTCATCCAATTTTTGGGCTCCTGAAGCCAACTCCAGTGTATATTTGGGCTCCTGCTGCTGCTACTGTCAACTCCTGCCAACTCCAGGGTGTGATTCATCCAATTTTTGGGCTCCTGAGGCCAACTCCAGTGTATATTTGGGCTCCTGCTGCTGCTGCTGCCAACTTCTGCCAACTCCAGGGTGTGATTCATCCAATTTTTGGGCTCCTGAGGCCAACTCCAGTGTATATTTGGGCTCCTGCTGCTGCTGCTGCTGCCAACTTCTGCCAACTCCAGGATGTGATTCATCCAATTTTTGGGCTCCTGAAGCCAACTCCAGTGTATATTTGGGCTCCTGCTGCTGCTACTGTCAACTCCTGCCAACTCCAGGGTGTGATTCATCCAATTTTTGGGCTCCTGAGGCCAACTCCAGTGTATATTTGGGCTCCTGCTGCTGCTGCTGCCAACTTCTGCCAACTCCAGGGTGTGATTCATCCAATTTTTGGGCTCCTGAAGCCAACTCCAGTGTATATTTGGGCTCCTGCTGCTGCTGCTGCCAACTTCTGCCAAATCCAGGGTGTGATTCATCCAATTTTTGGGCTCCTGAAGCCAACTCCAGTGTATATTTGGGCTCCTGCTGCTGCTACTGTCAACTCCTGCCAACTCCAGTGTGTGATTCATCCAATTTTTGGGCTCCTGAGGCCAACTCCAGTGTATATTTGGGCTCCTTCTGCCCCTCATAGTGATGCCACTTCAACTCTCTGCAATTGTGCCGCTCTGCGATTCTATTAGCGATGCCTCTGATCTGCATGTGATATTTATTCAAAGTATTATTTAACTAACCCAGCACGCATCCTGTGTGTGTTACAGCAAGGCAGAATGGTTTACAACCCTATTGAGGCTCTAGGAGGCTCAGAAATAGCCGTTTTTAATAGCGATTCGTCGCGAATTTATTCGGGTCGAAACGATTTTTGTCGGAAAATTCGGCGAATCAGTCGAATCGAATTTTTCAAAAGTTCGCTCATCTCTAATCTTGACATTGAATGAGCCTATTACTAGCTCCGCCATTGTCCACGTACTTCTGCTCCCAATATAGAATTGTAGGGATGGGGATGGCTGGTTGGTGGAAAGGGAAGTAAGACAAAAAGGGAGGGGTTAAAAACGAAAACTTTAGAAAACCAGTAAAACAGGGAGAAAAAGGATATTTCAGCAAAATAAAGATGTTGCTAAGAAAAACACAAGAGTGCTTGTTCTATTGTTCACTAGTTTTCTCCAATGTGAAGTAAGCAAACCGGCCTACTGGGGGAAAGTTTAAGACTACGGTCGTAGGCCAGGAGCTGCACTTTCTTATATATAAATGTTATGCAACTGCATCTATTTGCTGTAACCACCCACAAACTTATCCAGAACCACAACAAGAAATTGTAACAGAAGCAACAATCCCACTTACATCTGGCAGTCCTCCAATAGGATTCCATCCTATTGCTGTAATTCTCAAAATCCTTCCTAGATGGGAGAAATTTCAATAGTATGTCAAGATTGTGCTGTTCTTGAAGTTGAGATCTGCGGTCTGCATGATCAGGGGAGTCTACTGCCACCTGGGACCAGGTGGGTGAGTGCTGAGACGCCTGACTGCTGGGTCCTTCAGAGAAGGTTGGGCTAATCGCACCTGTCAGTCGATCTTCCTTGTCGTAAGTATTGGATAAATGTCCTCCAGGGCTGGTGGTATCGGGCTCCCTGCGCACCTCTCAAGTGGCAGCTTTGGTAGCTCTGGGGTCAGGCCCCCCATTTCTTGGGACCCACTTGCTGATATTGATTGGTGTGGTACCCAGGGGGTGTCTCTCTCAGGTGTCCTTTGTTCCTACTGGCTGCTGCTAGGTGGGGTGTGTACATCTGCAACTATTGTCACGTGGGCCCCCAGGCCGAAGGCTCCTGCTCTCCATCCAGACTCCCCCCGATGGTCTACATATTCACCAGACCCAGAGTAGTGCCTGATCAGGATGTGCTGCGGCGTGCCACTCTTGTGCTGCCGGGTTTTCGAGCCTCTCCTTGTGTCCAGGGCCCCCAAGTTCTAGGCTTCGCTGCACTTGCATGTGGTCTCCCAGGGTCCCCCACTTGCACCCATCCTGTAGCTCATTCTCTATTGATTCTACTGGGTGGTCTTCCCGGTACCATTTTTCCGGTCTGACTCCCGCCGCATATTGCAACCGACTTGCTCCACATGATGTCTCCTCCGGCTTCTCTCCTCCTGACATCAGTTCATCTGACCCCCCCAGGCTCCAGGTCAGGGAAGCAGCCTGAATTGAAGTCTACTCCAGGCTGTGTGGAGGGCTCTGGTCGCCCCTCACTCACTGCTCCTCTGCTGCTCCCGCCTTTTCCGCCATCTTGTTGCCGGCCACACCACCCTCCTCTTTCTGGGTTGCAGTAAAAAAGCGGCTTATTCTGCCACCTCTTCCCAACTGCCCACTGCTGGAAGCTGTCCGACTCTTCCTTCGTCTGGACATCTCAACAGGTCAGTTTTTAGTTGTGGTTTTCATTTTTATTAGTAGGCTAAAGTGCAGAGCTCCTTCTTCTGCGTCCTTATGCCGCCAAAGCCAAGACACGCCCCTAAAGAGTTATATTTTTACCTTGAAAAAATAAGTACAAAACAAAAAATGTTACAAGCAGTGTTAAAACATAGAAAGCCTAACAGGGCAAACGCATATATATATTAAAACGGATTACTCGGTCCAGGCAGAGATCAGCAGGCCTCATCCAAACTGCAAACAAGATGGCTGTTGTATTCGGGTTTACAACGCAAGTCTCTCTATCCCAAAGCAAATGTCATCGTCCTTCTATGTCTCTTCCATTCAAGACACGCGTTCATGTGTGCCCTTCGGCTGCTTGAGCGAATCTCTCTTTGTCTCTCACCAGTCAACTGTTTTTCTCGGGTTGACCCTTTATTTCATTTGCAATTTTGCAGGTGATTTCTGATTGGCCCAGACAAGCTAACCAAGGTGATACTCTGGCCCAGATAAAACTATCAGGCTGATTCATTATTAGTGGCAGGTAGCGACAGATGAGCATCTGTAGCATGCATTTCAGAGCTCCCACTAGTAGTCTCTGTGCTCGGCCATGGGTCGCTAGTTCATAGCGACTCAGTCGCTGTGCAGCAATGGTGAATACATTGTGGGGAGTCGCTATATGACCAGTACATCGCTGTATGGGAGCGCATGTTAGCGACTGGCCAGTGCAACCGACTCACAACATATTCAGCAAAAAAACAGCCTCAAACACCTCAGGCGCTCTAAAATGCTTTGCTGTAGCCCAGAGCATCGGAGGCTGTGTGATTAAAGGTTGTTTTTAAACATGTATCCACCAGTAACAAAGCAAAAACATATGGAATTACATTGTAATAACATTGTAACATGAACACATTAATGTCAGACCTGTAATATCAATTCTGCATAAATATATAAAATTTAAAAAAATGAAAAAATGGCTTTTTCAAGGCCAGGAGAGATCCCCAAAGCATTTGAGAATAAAAAAAATTAATAAAGCAAAAACCCTGTTTAAAGAGAAAAGAAAGAACGTCCATAGAAATGTATGGGATAGTGACAGGTAGCGAGAGGTAATATGTGGCGCTCTGCAAGGCTGAACACCGACGCTGTACACTGAGGCTGGGATAATGATGAATCAGACGCTACATGGCAATATCCCAGTCGCTCAACAGATTCTGCATGATAAATGTGTAATTGCGTGCCGTGTCCAGCGTTCACCTGACGCTACCTGTCATTTACAAGGCACTTCCTGACGCTATCCCTTCATGAATAAGGCCCCATCACAGGTAGTTTTCTGCTGGCCAAGTTAATTTTCATGCAAATGCACACATAAAACTAAGCACTTGCCAGACCAGTCTTAGCCAAACAAAAGGGGTCATCCTATATATAGTGTAGTTTCTGATTGTATAAGATTTTTTCAATTTCCTTGGGAACAAATATATATAAAAATATCATAGCTCTCAAGTGTAATCCAAGATGGTTGCTCCCATTTAATTCTAGGAGCACAGTTATTCCACAATATCTGCATGGGGTTAATGCGGACCAAAACCCACTGAACTTGTGAAATATATTTGGCCAAATCCCCTTATACTTCCTTCTTAGGGTGTACAACTAGAAATGTACATTGTCGGGGGCGCTCTTGAGCAGCCGACAGAGATGCCTGCAGCCTAAATCGGCTCCGCACTGGGCGGGGATTTCAGCCCTTATTACAGCGGCGACTTCAGGGCCAAATTGTTGGGGACCCCCCCCAAGACTGCAGGGAAACGAGCAGGGGAGAGGAGGGAGCCGGCCCTCACCAGCAAAAGGCAGTGTTAGTGCGGCTGCCGGATCCAAGATGGCGGCCGCAGCACACTGAAGTCAGTGCAGCTCTCCAGCCTGCCAGCAGAGTCATCCAGGCTGCCGGCCCAGCGCGCACCCGGACGCAGGTTAGTCAGGCCCCCTGGGGCACAGGGTGCATTGAAGAAAGGGATCTGAAGTCAGGGGCGCAGTACACTTGTTCAGGCCCCCCCTCATTGCGGCCGCATTGCACTGACGCTGACGCAGCTCCCCAGCCGGCCAGCAAGTCCTCCAGTCAGCCCCACAGCACACCTCCGGGCGCAGGGCGGTCGGACCCCCAGGGACATAGGGTGCACCAAAAGGGGGAGCTAGAAGCCAGGGGCACATTATATTTGCCCAGGAACCCCCCCTCCAGTGAAATCAGAGATGGCGACCGTCCCACACTGACAGAGCAGCCCTCAGCAAGCCGGCCAGCACAGCACAAAATTTGCCCTTGTGACCGGTGGGACAGTGAACCCGGGATAATCTGGCCCCCCGGGGGATCGGCATGCTCCCATGGATAGCCATTCAAAGAGGCTGGGTGCCCA